>QEPC01011483.1:154901-286125 GCA_003113815.1 Sphenodon punctatus
GAGTGGGAGCGGGTTCTCTTATTAACAGGAGTGGGGGTCACTTGTGAGCGCGCCGCTCCTTGTTCTGGTTGCATTCAATTCGGGCCAAACCCCCCCATCATAGACCTGAGGACCTCTAGCTGCATCTGATGGAAATCCCCAGAATGGGCTCCTCTTACTTGTGAGAAGGCAGCTGAGGCTATCTCCTCCTCCTCCCTTGCGGAGAGCTCCTTGTGCTTTGTGGCTGTCTCTGCCTGGATCTGAGCTGCGGGGGGCGGGCAGCGCGTGCAGTTTCAGTTTCTCCTGCCACCCTTCTGGGGCCTTCCTTCTGTGCTGTGGTGCGCAGGGTCGCAGTCTGGTGGTTTTTGGCAGCCTCAGCCATAAGCAAGTGGTCCATGCAGGGGACGTACCGGTGGTCGAACCTCGTACTCGCTCTGCCCCAGTCTGTGCTCGAGAGCCAGCACCGGGGGGTTGAGAGGAGTTGGAGCGGTTCTGGTGTTGGCGCTGAGGTGCTAGGCTTTTCGGGACTTGGTCCCTTTTCTAAGTAACTGAAGGAGCCCCCCCCTCAGGAGTTGGGGGCTTGAAAGTCACTCTGGGTGCGGAGGACCCTGCTGTAGCTCCTGATGGTCTGGAGGCAGACTTTCAACTGGGAAAGCGAGGGCGCGATTCCCTACGCATGCCCAGTTGAAAGTTGCTTTGCTGCCTCCTTGTGGTCAGAGGGAGATCGCTCCCTTCGTCCAAATGAGTGGACGAGAGGGCATAGAAGGGAATAATCCTTTCCCCCCTTCACTGCATGGGGCTGGTTCTACAACTCCTATAGCATGTAGCCATGTGATTTCATTTAGCATGGCCTGGTGTTTTTCTGAATTCCTGGATGTTGAGACGACGAAAAAGGAGTCTAATGGGGCACCTGCAAAGTTCTATACAGTAGCCTGGAGTTATGGTCTCTTTGTCCCAGAGATCTGTTGTGGCTATTTGCCCACAGGCTAGAAAATAGTTGAAGGCACCCCCCTATGCACAGTATTTCCCCCACCTGGTTCATGGCATAGTCATGCCTCTGTCTTTTCGTGTCCCAATTCCAAGGCTTGCTTGGGTCGTTTAGTTCCCACAAATCCTCATTGTCTCTGCCAACATGGTCTGGCCCAAACTTCTCTTCCCTGGAAGGTCATAGGATTTCTCTTAGATCCTGCACTGGAATAGGAGCTTCTACAAGGCGGATGAACATTTTTGTGGTTACAGCTGAGCTGCTGGAGTGTCCATTTCTTTGACCTGTCTGACTGCCTGAGGTATCTACTAGAATTTTCTCAAGGCACACCCCAAAGTTTTAAGCCTTGATACATTCCTGAAATCAAGACATTCCTTTACTGGGCTGTCACCTTTTCAGGAACAAAGCCAAAGCTGCCTTCTGGCTGTTACATTAGAAGCTAAAGCTCTAGATGCCTATGTGATCATGCCAGAGGTTAAGTCAGCAATGAGCATGTTTGCCAGCTGCATCCGAGTCATATGGACTTTGTACTTATAGAAACCTTGGGGTCCCTCCCCTTCTTAAATCATCTCAGAGCACGAGCAAAGAAAGAGGTAATGGTGGCCATGAGCAAGCACAAGACAGTGGCTTTGAAGTCGCAGCAAAAGTTCACTTCTATACCCTTGTCTGTTTGGTTCCTTGGATAGTAATCCCCCTCCACTACAAAAATGGACTGCGTGGCCAGGGAGGCTGAAGCTGCATCCACTTTTGGAGTTTTAAACAATTGCACTTTACTTTTTGAAAAAGCATAAAGGGACTCCCGAATTTTGTTCAGTCTCACTGACTTACCTGGTTGCAGCCACTCTGCCCTGATCATTTTTTTCAAAGGCCTTATTGTGTACAATCCCTTTATCCCTGGCCGCGAGTCTAGGGATATATTCCCTTGACGAATCCTCATTAGAGGAATCGGAGGAGTCAGACTTGGGCTCTGTACTTCCCTATACAGATCTTCCTTAAATTTAAGGGGAAACTCCTTTTCAGAATCTTCTGTGGTCTTGTGAGTGGTTTCATAGATCAGTTTCTCCACTAATTGTGTTAGGGAGTCAGCCTCCATACTGGGGGGTGAAGGGTGTCCCTCTCTTCCCTTTCATCCTCCTCCTCTGCCTGGGAGGAATAGGAATGAGTGGGTTTCCTTTTATGAACCCACCACTTACATTTTGGAATGTGTAGATGGATATGTGATCTGAGCTAGAGGATCTAATTGACTCCTCCTCAGAAGAACCTTCTCTTAGTTTCTCATCAGAGACAGGGTATGAACTGTTTGGCGACTCCAGAGGACCAGTGAGGCCTTTTTTGTGTATCTTAGCAGGGTGTTTGCCTTTGCCTGCTTGTTTGGACTTTCCTTTAAAAAGGAGTGTTCGTTGCCTTTCCCTTCCTTACCAGGGGAGCTGGGGCGCTTTCTTTTGTCCATAAGCTCCATCCTATTTAAGGATTCCATGGTCTTGGTAAGGACCTGCAGCTGCAGGGTATCTGCCGGGGGAGAGTTCTGTGGTTTACCCATTTCTGCAGGCTGGTCACGTCGCTCCCACCCTGGGGTTCCTCTGAGGTTTGAGACCTGGTTGGCACCATTCAGGGTTTGAGTGTGCCAAAACCACAGCACATTGCAGCTGCGCCACTTCTGCAGGCCTATCAGCTGCCCGAAACTCTGAGTAGGCAGGGGAGAGGTTAGAGTTTATGCTTTTGATTGCTCATCCTGCCTAGCCCAGCCTCCCAGTGACCTTGGTGGGGGTATGGGATGGATGGAGCAGCCCACAGGTGAAGTTTTGAAATGCCATGCTGACTTGTGGCTGGTTGCACCAGGGCGTGGTTAGATTGAAGGAGGGATGGCGGCTGTGAGAAGTACAGCAGTGGGGAGTCAACCCAGACCTACCTGGATCTGGGAGGAAGAGGGGGTGGAGAGAGGCCAGCTGCTACCGGGGGTTGTAGCAGGAGTGCCTTACAGGGTGGTCTCTACACCCAGATGAAAACCCCCGGATCTTCCCTATTCCAGAAGTTAAAGGGGAGATGGGGGTGAAGCCAGGCATTTACTGGGGGTGGGGTGGGGAGTTGCAGGAGAGGAAGTGCTTTGCAGGGACTCCCTTGCATGTAGTCTTCCCTGCTCTCATGCTTGCTGGGATGAGAGGAAGTGGGAAAAGGACAGAGAAGTGAGATGGGGATCTCACCCGGAGTCTGTTCACTTTCAAATTTTCCCTCTCGGTGCTCCTAGGTGTCTGCCTGCCACTTTCTGGAGGAGGAGTATCTGCTCCTACTAGTATGAGACAGACATCCAGACTGGAAGCACGGTGACAGCTCCTCTATGTGCATGCTCCACAAAATTTGAAGTCTGCCTCCTACTGGTCAGGGCCAGGATCTATCCCAATAGTAAGGAAGATGACCGCTAAAGAGGACCGGAGGAGAATAAGTAATGATTTCTGGAGTTTTTTTCGTTTAGTGAATAAATACAAATTTCATTTACTTATTTATTTTGGGGGGGGGGAAATCAAATGTCTTATCTAAAATTAGAATGCTAGATTTGCCATTTGCAAATTTCAGTACCAAATAATTTTATAAAATTGTCATCATCTGACATTACAAAATAAAGTTCAGAAATGCAATACCAGATTGAGATGCTTTAGTGAAATTATACATGAAATCCTAGATGATGCATAATGCTCTTTCACTTTACATGGGACGGAGTTACGGGAGGGCATTCGCGGCTCTATTCACAGGAATTAGCACAAGTAGGAAATGTGCTATTCTGCTTTCATCTCATGAGAACACCAGTCATTGTAAGAGCTACACTGCGGGATGCGGTTATGCGCAAGTGTTCTTGCAGGATAAAAGTGGAATAGTGCATTCCTGTGTGTGCTAATTCCTGTGAGAATAGAGCCGCAATTGCCATCACAAAAGTTACACACATCCCTCCCCCCCAATCCTCCAAGATAATGTGAGAAAGCAGTCAGAGGTAGACCTAGCACAAGACACTTCTGCTTAGTCTTTTGTTAATATTAACACACCTCACACTGTAAATACACACAAAAATAGAGTTAATAAAGTTTGAAAGATAACCCAACATTGGTTTGGGAAGACAACTCCCAATGGTTGAACTTTTACTAAAAATAAATTTAATCTTGGTAGAGCACTAGTTTTAGGATTGATGATTACTCATTTGGGAGTAGTAGTTTACTCATTTTGAAATAGTACTAAAATAAAGCAACGTTTTGACATTGTAATGCAGTATACTCAGGAATCAGTGTTCCTTGCATTTCCCACATTGGTGGCAATGGGGAAGATGCAATGAACTTCCAACACTAGCAGTGGTCTTTGAAGAACCTGCACTGTCTCTCAGACTATGCATTCATAGATTTAATGGATTTGTATGTCTCAGTACTAATAACTACTTTGTGTAAAGCAGAAAGGATTTTTAAGTCCTTGGGAGAGATACCTGAGAGAGTTTTAGCTCCACTTTCAATCTGTGTGTCCTCCAAGCTGTCTGAATTAACCGAGCAGCTCGACACTCTTTACGAAGATCCAGAAGCCGTGAACACAAAAATGACAGGTACGTTATAACAACCTAAAGAAATAGAAGGACTATAGTTATTTGAGATTAATTAGGTTAGGAAGGTGATGGGGGAAAACACAGGAGACTGTAATTTACCTTTTCATCAGGAATTGTATTAGACATATCTGAATGATGAATCATAGCTGGAATTCCACCCAAGTCAGAAACTACAGCATTAACCACGTGAAAGTTTTTCTTCTCGTTCTCCAGAAGTTCTTTGTATAGAACTGAGGTAGTTATAGCTTATTAAGAAGGAAGAGAAAGGATTTATCAGGTTCAGTATAAAAAGAAAATTCTTAACCTGCTTTGACACTTCATATTGAAAACAACTCACTTTGGTCAAACGTTCCATCCAACATATTTAGGGATGTATCTGATTCGGAAGAGGAATTTAGTCCCAACGTACCAGTTTTGGTACATTCTATAGTCTGAGTGGTACGCTGACATATGGCTTCCAAAGGCACATAACAGGGATGGTAGTGATGAATCAAGTAACAGAGTACTCTTCCATCTGAGAAAGATACTGTGAAATTTTCAACCTAATTTAGTAAGAAACACAAAACAAAAACAAAACAAAATTCTCTTGAATTTTTTGCCATTGATTAACACAGAGCTGAAAATATTTATTCACACTAAAACTATTTGTCTATGTGTTACACACATTGTTCACATATCCAAAGAACTTTGCAGTTCAACTGCGTATGCCTTATGTGCTGTGGAAACCAGAAAATTAAGCCACAACGAAGCATCTCAGAAAAAGTAATTTTTAAGAACTATTTTTTTAAAAAGAACCAGTAAAACGGTCCTAGAAACCAACGTTATAAAAGAGATTTCTGAAGGGTGTCATTTTGAGACACCTAAATTACTCACAAGTCAAGGTAGACTATTATTCTTAGGAGAGGGATTTAAATGCACAATCAGATAAAAAGGCACTTTAAGATGAGAGCAGCAAAGCAAGAACATAATAGATAAGGGAAATGGAAGAGAGGAAGGAAAACAGAGTAAGTTATGGTGCTGATTGGGTTGTACAGCACTCATCTTAGTTCTCTGATTTTTTTTTTGATTTTTTTTTATAAGACCACTGGAGGAAAACTGCATCAGAGATGTAGAAAGAAAAATGGATTTTCAGGAGACATCTGAAAGAGATGAATGTGCAATGTAGTGATCTCAAAATGTCATTCCCTGGGGAGTAATTAACTCAATGGCTGGCAGGGTAACACCCTTTCCTTTCAGTGCTCAAGCTCCACTCTCAAACTGAAAAAGACAAACACACACACACTCCTCTGTGGCTACTGTTTCTCTCTCAGACAGGTAATAATTATTTTTGGCAAATGCACAGAAAATGAACCTCTGAGAAACTGAGGCAGGGACATTTCTAAGGCTCGCTCTGTCAGATTGAAATTCAGGTGGACACATCCTCCTCTAAAATTACAAAGATGGTCATTCTGTAGATGGAATGAAAGGAACAAGGCAAGAGAGAACATGTTGGCACGAAACAAAGGTAAAAGAATTTGTTGGAAGTGAAAGACTATGGAACACTAGGTCCAAACAGGATGTGGTAGATGACCGGCAATAAGTTTGTACTGGCACTGGAACAACCAAATGCAGACTGTGACCTGCTTAAATCACTATATAAGGCAAATCTACTCTGCAGAAAGCTATTCTACAACTGTAGTACTCAATTACTTGAGTTGGACCAGGTTTAAAAGACAATACTTTGTGGGCCAATTTACATAACATTAAATACACAAGTTTGTCAGTGTAGGTAAGTGGCAGAACGAAATAGGAAGGAGACCAGTGGAGGAATGAAATGGAGCAAGGAGAGCAGGTTGGGAGAACAAACAAAAGAAGCCAGATGGGGGTCTTACACAGACACACACAATGCAGTACCCACTCACACTTAGGGAGGGTGGAGGCTCATTCTCCCCTTCTAAACATTCTCTCCTTTCCAAAGTTCTTGACTGAGCCCGAGTCACTGTAATTTTGGTTCAGCTCTGCAGACATGGGGCAAGGCTTATCACCTGGCCAGTCAGAGTTCTACTCACATGCAAGCTGACTGGAAGAGTGGGCAAGCAAGAATGGGTGGGGTTCAGCTCAACTGCTGAGCTGCACGTGCGGCAAGGACTTCAGGCCAATTCCCCATGGCAACCTATTACAAAACACTGTTCTAGAGAATTGTCACCAACTGTTCAGATATAAGAATGAACCAAATTTGCAGTGAAGAATTTGGGTAGGCGACCTTAAACTTCTGTTTGGATTCTTGAAGATTATGTTCAGACTTTGTCTTCTAAAAAAAAAAAAAAGGCTATTTGGGATCGCTCACAAAAGAACTCTTAAAAATGACTTCTTTGGACGCTTTAAGCTCAGAGTCCAGAAACCACCATATCCAAGATAAGCAGCAATAATGAACACCAGAAAAGCCAACAAAATCCTTTTCTAGGGATTCCTAGAACCCTGTTTCCTATCCAGCCTGTTTCCTCCAGAAAAAAAGGAAAATACTTCTACAAACACAAATTTCAGAGCCCTAAAAAGGAAAATTGGGTCCCTTACCTTGGGAATTTTCCTTCTAGATAGATCAAATGGACATCAATTCTGGACTCTGGAGGACAATCCCCACCACAACCAGTAGGAGGCAAAAGGCAAAGATCCAGCAGAGCGCACACAGTGAGGGATCAGTCCCTCACAGCTCTAGTTCCAAAGTCTGGATCTTGAACATAAACTCTTAGCATACAAACTGGTTACTGAGAAGTATGAAAATGACAAAGAAAGAATCCCACCTTCCCCCCCATGCTGGCTGCAAGGGAACTGGGGGAGGAAGGGCTGCACACCAAAATAGGTCCACCATTCAAACTCTCCACCAGGGGAATAAACTTCTACCTTTTGGCCTGAGCCCAGTGCCACTAAACCCACCCCTGAGCTGCAATAACTTACACACCCACTCAGAGAGAAGAAAACAAAGATGAAAATGCAAAACTACTAACTTCTCTGAGCCCAGTGGCTCCACTCCTATCAGGTCAGAGACAGAAGTCTAACTGGATCTGCAAGAGATTAATCCCCACTGAGCATGCTCTGCTCATCTTTGTCTTCTGCATCCTACTGATCAAAGTGGGAATCATTCCCCAGAGTGCAAAATTTATGTTCAGCAAATCCGAGGAGAAAAGCAATAACCTTAACTTTTAAAGCAGGGAAATTATTTTGACAACCTGTCCTGCTAAAATACTGTTACCAAGAAGAGTCACCTTTGTCTTAGGCTCTAACATTTCTCTCACTTTGCTAGTAAACCATTTAAATACACAGACACACACAGACACAGACGAGTGCTATTCTCTCGGGTAAATGAGACACTTTCTAATCTTTATAGAAGTTTTGATTTTCTAAAACATGCAGACAGACAACACTTAAGCAGCAGCTGCCCATCTGGACAGTAGTATCTATTCATTTCTCTCTTTATTATTATTATTATTATTAACAAACATTTATATAGCGCCAGCAGTGTACATGGCACTTTACAAAGTAATAAAATAGACACGGTCCCTGCCCCTAGGGCTTACAATCTGAGCGACAGGAGCTGGGGGAGAGACATAGGAAGGGGAACAGAGGGAGAGACAAGGGGTCTAACATTCATGAAGATGCGAGGTCTCAAGTGCACGTACTTGGCTTGGTTACGATGAGATAACCAATCTTTATGCAACTCCTGTCTGTGTGAAGCAAGATGAAACGGTTGTGGAAAGTATAAAAATACCAACAGAGCCAAACTGATGCAATTAGCTTCAGTGCCTACAAGTGCTGAAGGTTATGAAAACTAAATGATATTTTGTGTACCATATGGCCATTTCATAACAATCAGGTATTAGCCGCCCCAAGCTGTTCTCGGGAGGGACGGGGTAAAAATGTAGAAATAAATAAATAAATACAAAAATAATAATAATAATTAGTTGGATGCTCTCAAGAGTCTTTCAAAATTCCCTCCACTACTAGGAGAACTTTCCTTGGATGACATACAGATTATGGGATTTCTCCATTAAGAAGAAATTAATAGAGAGATACAGTTGAGCCTATGGAAATATTTCAGAGCAAAAAATTCAAAAGGAAGCATATATACCAATTCTTGTAGCAAACTGTTGGGATGGGAAAATCCCTAGGCCCCTGGATTCTTGATGTTCCACAATATAATAGTCCAGATTAGGCTGATGGAACTTTAAATCACAGGTTTTGTAATTGATCAATTTATATTTGAATTATTAAGATTAACTAAGATTAACATTTGTTTTTACAAAAAGTATTAATGGGAATATAACGTACATACAAAACTGAGATTACTTACCTTGGTACTATAGAACCTACAAACAGCATTAACCCAATCCATGAGCAGCTTTACGTTTTCACTAGAGCTTTCAGATGCGTAATAGCTACTGCTGTCCTTTCTTACTTTGTCCTTATTAGAGCAAGATGTTCGACAATCCATCTCTTTCTTCATTAGATATGTGCTCTGTAAGAAGTCGATTTCTTCTTTTAACTGCTCTGTGTTAAGTGAAACATCCACCTATAATGGAAACAATTCATCAGTTTTTCCTTTTCTAATGGGTAAGAAACAGACAAATATAAGCTTGACAAATGAACACCACCCCCCACAAAAAGGATTTTCAGGAATTACAAGAGACTAGTGCCTCCAACTAGTTAGGGATATAGAAATTGCCATATTTGATTAGAACAGTTGTCGAAGTTTCCGAGATCCTGAACTTCAACATCTAGCAGTGGATACTTCAGAAGTTGTAAAGACACTAAATGGACAGTTCTAGAATAACCTGCTTATTAAGAAGCTGTTTTCTAAAACCATCAAATTTAGTAATTGGTTTACTCCCAGAAGCATGAGGATTTAAGACACGGAGGTTACTTACCAGTAACTCTGTTCTTCGAGAGAGCTCCGCGTATTCTCACTCTTGGGATTTACTTCCTGCTCTGCAGGCACCGGAAAACCTCTCGTCAGCAGTATCCAGGCAGATTACGCCTGGAAAAGACTAGAATATGGTGAGGGCTCCGCCCCCTCCACTCCCCCTCCCATCCCGAGAAAAGCGCGGGCCCGCATCACGAGGGATGGAAGAATAAATAGGGGGAGGAGCCCTCACCGCCTCAGTTCCTTCCAACCCAGCCTGGAAGACCTGGTATGTCCATCCACGACTGAGGGGAAGGTGGGCGGGATGTGAGAATACGCGGAGCTCTCTCGAAGAACAGAGTTACTGGTAAGTAACCTCCGTTTCTTCTTCGAGGATCTCCGCGATTCTCACTCTTGGGAGAGTAATAAGCAGTTCTAGTTATCTCACCTCAAGGAGGAGGGAGTCGAGGATGATCACTCAAGAAGGAGTCCAGCACTGCTCTCCCCACCTGGGAATCTGCTCTGGCCGCCAGGTCCAAAGAGTAATGCCTTGTAAACGTATGGACAGACGCCCATGTGGCAGCCCTACAGATATCAGACAAATTTATCCCTTGGAAGTTCGCCAACGAAGCGGCAGTGGCTCTAGTAGAATGAGCCCTCAAACCTGCAGGCGGAACCTTGTCTGCTAAGGCATAACATTTCTGTATGCACAACAAAATCCACTTTGAAAGTCTCTGTGTGGAAAGCTTGACTCCGATCCTTTGACCCCCATATGAAATGAATAGGGAATCACACGCTCTTATCGATTTGGTTCTATCGATGTAGAAAGCCAGAGTTCTTTTAACGTCTAACGTATGCAACATTTGTTCCTCAACAGAGGTATGAGGCTTAGGAAAGAAAACTGGTAGAGAGATAGTCTGATTAAGATGAAAACTGGAAATTACTTTGGGAACAAAAGAGGGATCAATTCGCAGATCAACTTTATCCCTGTGGAACAGCATATACGGAGGGGAAGCTCTAAGGGCTGTGAGCTCACTCACCCTCCTAGCTGAGGTAATAGCTACTAAAAACGCCGTTTTAATAGACAAATTCTCCATGCTACAAGAAGCTAAGGGTTCGAAAGGGGGAGACATTAACTTAGACAGCACAAGATTCAAGTCCCACTGAGGGGCAGGGCTTGACCTCTGAGGAAAAGTGTTCCTTAGTCCTTTCCAAAACGACCTCATTAATTTGTGTGAAAAAAGAGTTCCACTGTCATCTGGTTGCAAACGTGAAGAAAGAGCTGCCAGATGAACTTTTATGGAAGCCAAAGACAAATGCAACTTCTGCAGATTCAGAAGATAGAGAAAGACATGGTTCATGTCCAAAGTTTGCAAAGAGATGGACTGCGTAGTACACCAGCTACAGAATCGTCTCCACTTCAGTTGATAACATTTGCGGGTTGAAGGTCTTCTTGAATTTAGAAGTATTTCTGAAACTTCCGGCGGTAAATTGCTCATTGGGGTAGAATCAACCAAGCGGAGAGGTGGAGCATCTGTAGATCGTGGTGAAGAATTTCCCCCCGTTCTCGGGAGAGCAGATCGTAGATCACCGGAAGCCTCTTGATTTGTGTCGCCATTCCCAGTAGGGTTTGGAACCAGGTTTGGCGGGGCCAAAAAGGAGCAATCAGGATGAGATGAGCTCTGTCCGTCCTGACTTTGCACAATACTCTGTGAATGAGGGGAAATGGTGGAAACGCATAAAGGAATGTCCCGTGCCAAGAGATGGCAAAGGCGTCCGATATCGATTCTGGTGCCATACCTGCTCGGCTGCAGAATCTCGGTAGTTTGGCGTTCTTCTGTGATGCGAACAAGTCTATCATTGGAGTTCCCCAGTCTCGAAATATGTCTGTCAAGACCTCTTCTTTCAGTGACCATTCGTGTTGGTCCGTTGACTTGCGACTGAGGTAATCCGCCCTCGAGTTGTCGTGTCCTGCCAAGTGAATGGCGTGCACATGTATGTCGTGATCTATACACCAGTGCCAGATGGTCTCTGCTTCCTTTGACAAACGGGTGGAATGTGCTCCCCCTTGTTTGTTTACATACCACATGGCTGTGGTATTGTCTGTTACGATTTGAATGTTCTGACCCTTGATACGGGGAAGCAAGGCCTTCAATGCCCAACGTATGGCTCGCAGTTCTAACATGTTGATGTGCAGGTGTGTCTCCTCTTGAGACCAGAGACCATGCACTTTGATGTCCTCTATGTGCGCACCCCATCCAGTCAGGGATGCGTCTGTTGTAATGACCCCCCGGGTGCTGGGAGTATCGAAGGGTACCCCCTTTAGAACGTGCTCTGCATTTGCCCACCACTGTAAGTTTAGAAGAAGTTCCTTCGTTATGCAAAGTTTCATGTTGAGGGGGTGGATGGCGGGCGCGTAGTTGCTGGCTAGCCATTGTTGTAGGGGTCTCATGTGCAGGCGTGCATGTGGTGTTACCATAGTGGTGGAAGCCATTAGTCCCTGTAAGTGCAGGAAAAAACGAACTGGCTTGGTGGGATGCGTTTGGAGAATGCCTAATGCATGTCGTATGGCGACAAGTCTCTCTTTTGGAAGGTACGCTTTCGCGTGTCTGGTGTCCAAGATTGCCCCTATAAAGGGTAGTCGTTGTGTCGGGTGCACGTGTGACTTTGCCAAGTTGAGAACAAACCCCAGGTCCCTGAGGAGTGACATAGTTAGCTCCACGTGTTTCACAAGCTCTTGTCGCGACTTCGCCGCCAACAGCCAATCGTCTAGATACGGGAAGATTCTGACACCTTGCCTTCTCAGATAGGCTGCTACGACAGCCACGCATTTGGTGAAAACGCGTGGTGCTGTGGACAGTCCGAAAGGAAGGACCCGGTACTGGAAGAGAAGGTCCCCTGCAACGAATCGCAAGAATTTACGGTGAGAAGGGCGTATTGAGATGTGGAAATAGGCGTCTTTTAGATCAAGGGAGGCCAACCAGTCGCCTTGCTGCAAACCCATGAAAATGACCGGTAAGGAGGTCATACGAAATTTAAACCTTTTAACGAATTTGTTGAGATATCTCAGGTCCAGTATGGGTCGAGACCCCTTATCTTTTTTGGGGACCACAAAAAACCTAGAGTAGAATCCAGAACTATGTTCATCTCTGGGAATGAGTTCAACAGCCCCCTTGTCGATGAGTTTTTGAATTTCAACTAGTATTTGAGTAGAGGGGAGGGGTGCCCCAGGGGGGCAAGGTGAGAGGGGAGGGGTAGTGTGGAATTGTATGGCATACCCCAGTTGTATTATCTCTCTGACCCAGCGATCAGACGAGATGGCTTCCCATACATGTAGATAAGGCAATAGGCGGTCCTGGAATGAGGGATCATCCTCATCATCTCCCTTGATCAAGGTATTATTAAAAACGTGATTTTGCCTGTTGTCCAGACGACGAACTAGGAGAGGGTTTGCCCCTGCCCCTTTGTCTGCCAAATGTTTTGCGCTGCTGAGCACCCTGTTGCTGGTAATGGGGCTGATTATGTTGCTGGAATCTTTTACCAGCTTGGAAATAGTTATAATTTTGGTAGGGTGTTCTTCTGGATGAGAAAGCATAGCCCTGTGTAAAGGACTTCTTACGTATAGCCCTGACTACACCCGTGGATCTTGCCGTTTGGTTCATTTCTTTGATCTTTTTTAGAGTGTCGTCGGTAGATGCAGAGAAAAGACCCTCACAATCGAACGGCAAATCCTCTATTCTTGTTTTGTTCTCTTGGGTGAGAGCCGTAGAACGAAGCCAAGCATGCCTGCGAAGTGCTATGGCCGAAGCCATACCTCTGGCATTGGCATCTGCCACATGCATATTAGCAGTTAACTGAAATTGGGCCATTTGCATGCCCTCTTTCTGCAGTGCTGCCAACTGGTTGGGGTCTGATGTAGTGCCAATCTTAGACCACAACCAGTGCTGATAGCCGCACATGGCTGAAGCATAGTTGGCAATTCTAAAGGACAGAGAGTCCGAAGAAAACACTTTCCTGCCAAGCACATCCAGCCTTCTTCCCTCCCTGTCTGCCGGGGAAGTTTGTATTCCCCCCGCTCTGGATCTTACGGAGGCAGCCGCTATTACTAAGGAATTGGGAGGGGGATGGTTGTGAAAAATTTGCGCCCCTTCTTTGGGTACAGAATATAAAGAATCTGCCAATTTGTTGGTAGGAGAGACAGAGGCCGGCTTTGCCCATAGCACAGTGGCTGGTTCCAGCAGCTGATCTAGCAAGGGCAAAGTTACATGTCCAGACTCCCCTGACCCCAGTATGCCAAAAATGGGTCCTGTCTGGGCCTTTTTAACAACCTTCGTGGGCAGTTTAGGGAGAGAGGATGCCATTCTCCTCAACATAGACTGGAACGCCTTAGAGTCCTCTGTGGCTAACGAAATATTAGCGTCCGATATGGTATCAGGGGGTGGTGGGGAGATGGTCTCGTCCTCCTCAAGCGATGGAGATGACGATGAGGACGATCGTGATGCCGACGCCCCCGGGGAAGCCATCCGGGGTACCGTCGGTACCGATGGTACCGTGTCCTCTCTATGGGCCCCCAACAGGGAGGTCAGGAGCTGCGTAGCCCCCGATGGCGCTAACCTCATTCCCGGTCCAGACTCGAGCGTCTCGGTGCCGACGGTTCCGAGGTCCAAGGGTGCCTGTACCGACCCCGTCTCCGACGGTGGGGGACGAGATATGGTAGCCGTCGGTGCCGCTCTAGGTGGAGCCGGAGGCACATAGGGGTGCTCCCGTGCCGGAAGTGTAGGGTACTCGAAGTCCTGCGCATACGAAGGAGGACTGCGCGATCGGTACCGATAATCCCGGCCATAGCCATAGTCCCGATGTCCGTGCCTCGGTGAACAGCACGAGCAAGGTGAGCGTGATCGGCGCTCCAAGTGGTACCGGAGGGGTGTGTGTTCGTTCCGGTATCTAGGTGATCGGGATCGAGAATGGTAATGCGGAGATTTGGAGCGAGACTCTCTTCGCACCGTCGGTACCGTAAGTAGAAGAGGTGGTACCGATCGAGACAGCGGAGTCGGCGGTGCCGTCCCCCTCGTCGATCCCGACGGTCGTGGGGATTGCTGCCCTGTAGTCACCGTCGGTGCCGCCGGTGCCGGCTCCCGTGAAGAGCTTTTCTTTTTCTTTTTATCCCCGCTCTTGGTCCCCCGCTCCGAAGAGTGCGCGACTCCCCGCGCACCTGGTATCTCGGTACCGCTACCCGTCATGCGTCTAGGGCTGGACGCGTGTGTAGCGATGCTCCCCTCCGCGGAGCGGCCGGTACCGGCAATCTGCATGTCGAGCGGCCCCTCGGTCCCGAGTTCGCCGGTGCGGGCGGTACCGGTGTGGGGACTTGCCCTCGGTCTGGGCGGTACCGTCGGTGCCGGAGCCGTTGGAGCCGGAATTTCCATCGGCCTGGAGTGCCGGGCGGGGAGCCTCAGGGGCCCCTCTTCACCGCCCTCTAGTGCCCTTTTAGTTAAGATGTCTTGTAGCCGTAGCGCCCTGGCTCGCTTAGCTCTGTTCGAGAGCACCGAGCAGGCCCCGCAGGTCCGGGTATTATGGCCCTCTCCCAAGCAGGTTAGACAACGATCGTGCTGGTCGCTCACTGAGAGGGTAGCCAGGCAGGAGCCACAGCGTTTAAACCCCGGCTGTTTGGGCATTCCGTTTGCCCTGAAGGGCGCAACGGCCCGGGGAACGCCCCGCGGGCTAGGGCGGCACTCCTTACTCACAAGTCCTTATTTTTTAATCTTCTTTTCTAATCTTCTTTTCTTTAGCTGACATAACGCTGAAAAGCGCCGAGAAGTCTTCCAACGCCACGCGGTTGGAAGGAACTGAGGCGGTGAGGGCTCCTCCCCCTATTTATCCTTCCATCCCTCGTGATGCGGGCCCGCGCTTTTCTCGGGATGGGAGGGGGGAGTAGAGGGGGCGGAGCCCTCACCATATTCTAGTCTTTTCCAGGCGTAATCTGCCTGGATACTGCTGACGAGAGGTTTTCCGGTGCCTGCGGAGCAGGAAGTAAATCCCAAGAGTGAGAATCGCGGAGATCCTCGAAGAAGAACCTTACTTACTTTAAAAAAAAACTACTTAATTTAACTAAGAAAGTTTTCAGCCACAAAAGTTTTTAACCAGGGATGGGGAGATTTTTCCCTCCATGAGGCCACTTTGAAAATTAGTCCAAGCTCCAAGGGCCACAGAGGGGCAGGAATGCTTAAGGAATGTGCTCAGGAAGAGAAGGATCTATGGCCTACCCTTGTGCATACACTTCTCCCTTACCCTGAGCTCAGTTTTTCTGTTCCTGGAGAACTGAATCCACGGGCCAGATCCAAAAACTGGAGAGGAGTCAAAAAATAGCAACATGCCACATTTGAACTCCGGAACCAAGGTTCCTCACCCCTGATTTAAACTAAGCGTGGGTATATCCCAACACATCCCCTTTTGGTTGACAAAGAAATAATTCACCTTCTCTGCAGCAATCATCACTTAACTCCTTGGCTGTCCAAGTTATCCAAGAATTCTTGTAAAGGTCCTTTGTTTTGGATATGCTTGCTTTGAATGTCTCTTACTTTTCTGTTATGTCCATCTTCCCAGTATAATTTATGCTCTTTAGCGTATATAACACCTGTACTTTGCTCGCTGAACTGGCTGCCTATAGTCTTCCGGGATCGTTTCAAGGTGTTGGTTCTTACCTATAAAGCCCTAAACAGACTGGGCCCAGCATATCTGCAAGACTGCCTCACTTCCTGGATCGACCCTTGCGATCGGCTGGGGACACCCTGTTGGAGATCCCCTGGTGCGACGGGGGGCCACGTCCGAGAAGGTGTTTTCAGTGGCGGCAGTGCGGCTGTGAAACTCCCTGCCAGCTGAGGCCCGTTTGGCCCCAGATCTCCCCTCCTTCAGGCACCATTGTAAGACCCAGCTATTCTTTTGGCGGGGGAGATGAGTACTGAGGGTGGGGATGTTTTTATGCCTTTTAATGGACTCCTGTTTTGGTTTAATTGATCTTCTCATATTTTTATACCTTTTGTAATTTATTTATTAGAATGTTTTTATTATTGTTTTGTTGTGAGACGCCCCAAGCTGCCATAGACAGGAGGGGGCGGCATAGAAATTAAATAAATAAATAAATAATGATTTTCCCCACTTCTGACCTGCAAAAGCAGGTTATTTTAGGCAGATGGCCTTTGGCTTCAAAATATTCAGATGCTTGCCCACATTACCCGAACAGAGGAAACTTACGTTTTGTAAACTCACAGTGCGGAAACAAATGTGTAGCTCTGAACATAGGTGTGAGGTTAAAAGTGCCATCAGCCACGTTTCCCTTTTTTTTCAATCGCGGACAACAGGGCTGGATTTTGTGCCTTGTCATCTGCGATTGGAAAAAGAGGAGAGACACAGGGTGATGACACTTTTAATCCTGCACCCACGTTCAGAGCTACGTGTTTGATTCCCTTCCGTGAGTTTACAAAAAGGAGAATTGGGCTCCTTACCTTGGGAATTCTCTTTCTATGTCCCTCGAGGGAGGTCATTCAGACGAAGGGAGCGATCTCCTCACCGGCCACTAGGAGGCAGCAAAGCACTCTGAGCTGGGCATGTGTAGGGAGAGCGCTCCCCCGCCTTCCCAGGAGTAACACAGCCGAGGAACGAACTTCTCAACTGTAAGACTAAACACATTTAATTCTTCCCCCTAAGGGGCAACAGGAGAACAATTCAACTTAGAACAGAACAGTGTCCAGGTAGAAACCCGGGTGGGCTGAATGACCTCCCTCGAGGGACATAGAAAGAGAATTCCCAAGGTAAGTAACCCAATTCTCCTTTCTATGCCCTCTCGTCCAGTCATTCAGACGAAGGGAGGTACCAAAGCAGTAACTAGATTGGGGTGGAAGCTGGGCGCTTACTGGGGATCTAATACCCCCTGTAGCACCCACCTCCCGAAGACAGTTTCTGCAGATTCTAGGCAGTCAATCTTATAATGTTTAGTAAAGGTGTGGAGGCTCCTCCACGTAGCTGCTCTGCAGATTTCCTGGATAGGGGCTCTGGCCCTGAAGGCCCAATTGGTAGAGGCTGCTCGAGTAGAGTGAGCTAGGGGCCTGGCAGGGGGAACCAGATCCAGGGCCCGATAGGCATCGGTTACGCAGGCCGAAATCCACTTGGCAATAACCGCCTTAGAGGCCTTACAACCCCTCAAGTGAGGGTGGTAGCTCACTAAGAGGGAGGAGGTCTTCCTGAAGGGTTGAGTGCGCTCAATGTAGATTTTAAGCACGCGGCGAACGTCCAGGGTATGCCACAGTCGTTCTAAACTGTGCTGGGGCTTAGGACAAAAGGAGGGAAGAACTATTTCCTGAGATAGGTGGAAAAGTGAAGAGACCTTTGGAATAAAGGTAGGGTCCAGGCGAAGGAGCACTGAGTCCTTCCTAAAAATGCAAAATGCCGGATCTATGGAAAAGGACCCAATTTCTGAAATCCTCCTTGCTGAAGTGACAGCGATAAGGAAGGCCGTGAATGACAGGTGGGGCTAAACGCCGGGCTGCCTTTAGGAACTGCCTGATAGGAGGGTGAGTCGAGAAGCGCTGGCCTGAGGAAGCTGTCAGAGTACTGTCCAAGGCTGACAGCTGTCAGGATAGGGCATTGGGGCGAAGACCTTTTTCTAGTCCTTCCTGTAGAAATTGTAGAATTTGGGAGATAGATGGGGCACGAGGAGGAATGTGGTGAGTGGCACCATCTGACAAAGAGAGTCCAGGTGGACTGGTAGATTCATCTGGTGGACTTGCGTCTGGAGGCTAGCAGAGTCTGGACCACTGGTGCGGAGTATCCTAGGCTCAGGAGCGCGGAGGACTCAACAGCTGGCTGTCAGCTCCAGGAAGCTGGATTGCTTGTAATACAGAGGGCCCTGTGCGAGCAGGTCTGGAGTGACTGGGAGATCTAGCCGGCTGCCCTGCGAAAGACTGAGGAAGTTGGGGAACCAAGGTCTGCGGGGCCAGAATGGTGCTACCAGTATGACCCGAGCTTGCAGTTTCTTGGCTCTGTTGATGGTGCGGCCTAGGAGAGGGAATGGAGGGAACGCGTATAGGAGGCCCCGTGGCCAGGGGTGGCTGAGGGCGTCGTGAGCCTCTGCCTTGGGGTGGGGACCCATGCTGAAGAATCTCTGTGTCTTGTTGGCGGAGGCGAACGGGTCTAGTATCAGCTGACTGAATGTGGAGACTATGAGGTTGAACGCTTGAGTGGACAGGGTCCATTCCCCCAGGTCAATCTCCTGCCGGCTTAGCCAGTCCGCTTCCACGTTCTCCTGCCCCCTGATATGCTGCGCGGTCAGGGAGAGTAAGTTGACTTCTGCCCATCTGAGGAGACGTCTGGCTTCCTTGTGGAGGGATGGAGATCTCGAGCCCCCCTGGTTGTTGACATAGGCCTGGGCCGTGGTGTTGTCTGTAAAGACCAATACGTGTTGCGCTCGCAGATGTGGGGTGAAGTGGGCGACGGCTAGGCAGATTGCCCTGAGCTCCAGTCAGTTTATGCTGTGGCCTTGTTCGTGAGTCGTCCAGGTTCCTTGTGCCGTGTGGGTGGACAGGTGGGCCCCCCACCCGATTAGGCTGGCATCCGTGGTTAGGATCACTCTTTCGGGATCTGTTAGGGGAACTCCTCGGGTGAACCGGTCCGGATCTTCCCACCACGGCAGTGATAATGGCGGACTGCCAAGGCCTGAGGAGGGCCTGAAGAGGGCAAGAGTGGAAGCGTCCCCAGTGGAGGTGTCGGATGCAGGATACCATCAATCCCAGGAGTGAGGTCAGGGTAAGTAGTGGTACCCGTGGGCGTGCTCGAATCCTTGAGATGAGTTCTAGAAGCTTGAGTTGTCGTTGCGCCGGGATGAACACCCAGTCCTGGAGAGTGTCGAACACCACTCCTAGGTGTTCTAGGCGTTGCGTCAGGGTGAGGTGACCCTTGTCCGTGTTTATTACGAAGCCATGTTTCTCAAGGTATGCCCTGGTGTGGGCGAGGTGGGTATGTGTGATCAGACGTGAGGGCGCTTTGACGAGGTTGTCTAGATAGGGGTAGACAGCTATTCCCTCCAGTCTGAGGTTCGTGATGAGGGACACAAGGATTTTGGTGAACGTGAGCGGTGCTGATCCGAAGCGAAAGGGAAGGGTTTGATACTGCCAGTGTTGTCCGTTGTAGCAAAACCGGAGCCACCCCCTGTGTGCGGGCAGTATGGGGACATGTAGGTAGGCATCTTTTAGGTCTAGCGACGCCATCCAGCTGTGGTGGGCGACGGCAAGTGATATGGAGGAGCGGGTCTCCATCTTGAAGCGCTGTTTGCGGATGGCCTTGTTGAGGCATTTCAAGTCCAGGACCCCCCTCCAGTCCCCCGAAGGAAGAGGATGGAGTACAGTCCCAAGCCCTGTTCGCGTCAGGGAACTCTCTCTATGGCCCCCATGTGGTGGAGTCTGGTGGTTTCAGAGAGCATGGCTCTGTTTGGTGGGATTGCGTGAACGAGGAGATACTCGAAAGAGGTCTCGTGGGGTGTATCTTAGCTCTAACGAGTAGCCTCTCGTCACTGTTTGAATCACCCAGGTGTCTGTGGTTGCGTGTACCCACCTCGGAGCAAAGTGCAGGAGACAGGCACCGAGTATGGGCGAGGCGAGGCAGGAAGAAACGGAATAGTCAGGACTCCTGTCTGCGTTGGGGGGGGGATCCAGTGCAACTGGTATACTGTTGTTGTGTCCCCGGCCTGTTGGATTTAGCCCCTCTGGTTCCTGTTGCGATAGGAGGAATTCCAGGTGGTCTGCGTGGAATATTGCGAGCGCCTGGGTGTCTGCTGAGGTCTATTGAAGGGACGAAAAAAGTTCCTAAAGGTTTGTACCTGGCTCAGGGTATGTTTCTTACCCTTGTTAGAGGCCCCAGCAAAGGCTTCATCGAGAGCTGGTCCAAACAGCGTGCCTCCCTTGAAGGTGCTGTTCACCAACAGGTTCTTGGCATGTGGGTCTGCCTGCCAGGAGCGGAGTCACAGCCTGCATCTGGCTGCGACATTGGCTGCCATCCCCTTAGCTGCCCACGTGAGGATGTCCATGGAGGAGTCCATGAGAAAGGCCTGCGTCAGGGTGACATTGATGGCAAGCATCTTTGTCCATTCTGAACCACTTCATGACCGCCCTAGCCACATAGGATGTGGTGGTGGCCATGCGAAGAACGTTTGACAGGGCCTCATAGCTCTTTTTAAGTTTGACTTCCAGGCCCTTATCGGTGTGATCCTTAGGGAGGAAATCCCCTTCAGTGGGAGATTGATTGGCGAGCGAGAGCCGCCGCAGCGGTATCCACCTGAGGGACTGCGAAGATAGGGCTGCTACGTTTGTTGAAAGTGTAAAGGGTCTGCTGTGGTTTGGATCATTTGAGGGACTTGGTGGGGTGTTTCCATTGGGCCCTGATGATTTTTTAAAAGGCCTTATCTAAGGAGGCTCCAGCCGAGCTGTGGCTGAGCTTGGGGATGTAGTCCCTGTCTGAGTCCTCGTCATTCTCTGACGATGACTCTGAATCCCTCTTTTTAATAGTCCTGGGGGCGATTTTTAGGACTCTTTCAGCCCTTCTGAAGAGCTTAGGGCCTTGGCCGTGGGGCAGCCCCTGCCCAGCTCCCTGTGGCCTTTTGTGAGAATGTCCTCTCAGTCCTCGGATCTCTCCACACTGGTGTGGTGGGAAGAAGCCAAGGAGATGGCGCCAGACTCCTCCTCCGAGGAGGGTACGTGGTGGTGGGGGCCTTATTTTTACATAAGGTCTGATTCTGAGTCCTCCCCAGTAATTTTCCCCTCCTCCACATTAGCGGATTCTCTCTTCCTCCTCTCCGGAGGAAAACCCAAGGAGATCAGTGATGGAGGCCCTATTTCCATGGGGGCAACTGTGCTTCCCCTTCCCTGCAGATTTGGAGGATACCTTGAAAGAGTCCGGCCCCCCCGCGGTACAGGAGTTCATTTGCGGGGGCGTTTATGGCTGAGCTGGTTGCTCTCAATGCGAGAGTGTGCTCCCATCATGGCCCGAAGGGCCTCCAGTTGAGCCTGCTGGAAAATATTGGGGTCTCCCTTACTTGGGAGGAGACAGCTGATGCTACTGCCTCGTCGTCCTCCTGTTCCATGGGGGATTCGATCTGCTGCTGGGTGTCTTGAGCTGGTTGCAGAGGAGCAGGGAGGGCGGGAACAGCAGTTTCGCTTTCCCTTGCTGCCGCTGGGGCAGTTTCGGTTCTGACCACGGCTCGCACGGTGGCAGCCCGGCAGGCTTTGGCAGCCTCAGCCATAAGGCTGGGAGCTGATCCAGCCGGGGGGTGTGTGTAATCTCGGGAGGGGACCCCCCACACCAGCTAACTCTGGTCCGTGCTCGTGAAGCCGGCTCCGGTTAAAAAAAAACCTCCTCCTGACCAGTAGGGGAGGCTGCACCCTGAATGCCCTGGAGAAGCTGGAAGGACCCCGAGGTTCAAAAAGAAGAAGTGCTCTGGGTGCGGAGCACCCTGCTGCGACGTCCTATCAGTCCGGAGGCAGACTTTGAACTGGGAAGGCAGGGGAGCGCTCTCCCTACGCATGCCCAGCTCAAAGTGCTTTGCTGCCTCCTAGTGGCTGGTGAGATCGCTCCCTTCGTCCGAATGGCTGGACGAGAGAGCATAGAAGGTAAGTTTCCCCCACTCGGGTAATGTGGGCAAGCACCTTTCCTTTTGATTGCATATCACAGATATCAGAAGTGGTGTTATGTTTACCTATGGCCAAACACCTTGCATGGCAGGGAGCCACACATGGAAGCCTGATGTTTGGGATGAGGGAATCCCTCTCAAGGAGAAAGGTGGCTCAGAGTTCTGCCCTGGAGCCATCTGTCTCCACCTGTCCAGGGGCCCCTTTACGCCTCCTCCACCCCAGTTCTGAGGTTTACATGGAGCATGGTTTTTGGGCCCCCTCAGCAACGTTGGAGCTCCTGGGCAGTAATGTTAGGTACGAGGAGTGGGATCCAGGGCTGTGCAGCAGCAGCAGGCAAGTGGGTTCTCAATGCCCCAGGAAGCAGCAGTGGTTATGGGGGACAGGACAGGAGAAGGAAGGAACTCCCGAAGTCTAGAGGTGGCAGGTACAGGTTCTTGATTGGCCCGAGGAGTGTGTGATGCAAAGTAGCAGCAGCTGTTTAAGGCGCCGTGCAGTTATTCCTTGTCAGAGCAGGAGTAACTGTCTGTGATGCCCGAATGGCTCCTGCTGCTCATGGATCGTGAGTACATTCACACTCCCTGGGCTCGCCAGGAACCTATACCTGCCACCTTCAGAAACTCCTTCCTTCAGCAGCAGCCGCCTCAGGCCCCAAGAGCCTCAACACACAGACACCCTGCTGGAGGTCCTGGTAGTTACCCCACCCTGCATTCACTGTTGCTGCCCCTGAAGTCCCACATCCACAGTGAGTCTCAGGACTGGGCGGAAAGGGGGTCTCCTAGGACCCCTGGAAAACAGGGGATGCAGTGGATAATCTCCCACAGCTTCTGTTTGGAGACAAATTATCTGGAGTCATTATGAACATATTTGCAGCTGCAAAATACTATATATGAACTATTACTACTACATTGGGGGTTTCCCTTGTAGGACTCCCCTACCCGGTGACTAGTCACCATAGGCTACTGTGTATATATTAGGATACCCAATATATGTCCGAATATAATCTAGGCTATAAGAATTTTTGTCATTCAGCAGTTTTGAAGTATATACTTACCATTATTTTGTACAAAATTTGGATTGGAGTTGAAGCAGGTACATTGTGTGTTTTATGTAAACTTCCTGCTTCAGAATATATATCTTTGTGGTTCTTAGGTCATCACATCTCATAACATTTCTTACATTTTTTTAAATACACAATTTTTGACTATACAATACCTGAAAAGCAAATACAATCTTCCACAGTAGTGCTAAAGTTTTCTCTCTGTGTCTGTTCACAATATCCTTAGATGTAATTGTAGAACCTATAAATTATATAAAGTTAGTAACCAAGAACATGCATCCTTATTGCTTTTTGAAATAATTTAATCTATTTCTAATTTTCAGCTCTCACCCTGTTCATCTTGCAGCTGAATTCCTCGCTCTTTAAGCACATTAAGGGCGAGATCAACATTATGGACCTTCTGAAGGCGGCTTATTGCTGGAACTCTTAGTTTCTTTGAGAGACTCCAATTTTTTGTGAGAAGTTCCATTGTTCTCCTGATAGTAAGGAAACTTCATGTTAATGCGATGTTAGCTTAACTTACAGAATTGTCAAACCTGAAAAATCAGGCTATAAACCACATCGCACTCGGATGACACAAGCCCCATTCAGTTTTAAGGAGTCTTTTTGTGGTGACAGACATTTTGAGGATCTGTAAGTCTACCATTAAACCATTCAGCATGAAAACTTACACAAGACGAATGCCACACTGCAAGTCTACTGCTAGGTTCGTCACAGCAAAGTCAAATTCATCAAGTGAAGTCTGAACATGGCTAACAGGTAGTCCCAGGAAGCGAAGATGGCGAGAAAGGTCAACTTCTCCACTAAGGAAGTCTCGGGAAAATGCCAAGAGAATCTCTTTGCTAGTCTGGAAGGGAACATAAACAAGAAACTTGGAATACATGCTTGGCAAGTTACAACATTTGTCCAATTTCCCTTCCCTGCTCCATCCTTTTAACATAGTAAGCATTACATTATGGAAAGTTAGATTTGGGTACCTAAATAACATTTCTTCATTGAATTCAAGGTATGGCTGTCATCTCCTAATGGGCTTTGAAAACTATTATTGTTGCATAGGTGTTACTAATCAAAGCCATGGTATACAGCAATATCAAAAAACTACTGCAGTACATTAGACATAGCAGTTATGTCTCCTGCGAGCAGTGCATTTGTGAACACACTTTATTCATGCATTTAAAACATTAAATAGAAATGAGATGGCAAAAGGACCCTAGGAGAACAAATTTTATTCCAATATAAGGAGGCTTTTTAGCAATCAAGTATCTGGCATGGTAAACAGCTTTCTGGGGGAGGGTGTAGAATAAATGCTGCAAGGCAATTCTCAAACGTCATTGTCTACCTACCACGTGATAATTAACTCTTAAAAAACAAAGTTCCATTGTTGTACAAGTGTCACAAGAACTCCTGCTTAGAAAGAGAGAAAGCATCTCTTGTAAAGACCACTGTTTCCCTCCAAAAACTCTGCACACTTAATACACTAACAAGTCTCATCTAGTTGATACGAGTGGGGTTTTTTTCTATACTGCTCCATTACCCACAAATGAAGCTAGATTTTCAGAAAAGCTGGTCCCTTACAAAAGTCTAGCCATGTAAACAGTGAACTGGGTCAAAGAACATATGATGCGCCATACTGGATTAGACCAATGATCCATCAAGGCCAGCATCCCTTCTCCAACAGTGGTCATTCTCAGTCGCTTCAGAGAAGTAACCAATGGGTGGCAATGGAGTGATCAATCCCCTGCTGTTTGTTAACAGCTCCCAACAGAGGTTCTCTCTCCCAACCTACTTGGCTAATAGACATTAATGGACCCATCCTCCAAGAACTTATTTATGGATATGATTGGAGCCTCGATCAACATTTTATATACTGTGTGTGTATTTGTTGCTATCTGAGGCCACAGAATTATATTACAGATGGGGGTCTCACAGTCAAAATGTTTGAGAGCCACCAGCCATGTGTGACGTAACGGGAGCCACTGTACGTTAGTTTCTTTTGAAACTCTTGCCATGATCTTGGGTTGTGAACCCTTGGCCACTAACCAATGGTTTGTCAAGGTGTTCACTCTTCCTCAGCATACAAACAGTACCAAAATGCAAGTTTCTGAACATATCTTACAGCTTGTGTGTACTTTAAACAACCAGTCACATTGTACAGTGAAAAGTAGCTAATAAGAGACATAGCCAGTTACTGTACCTTGAATTTTGCATCTTTGCAGAAGAGGCAAGGGTCATGGTCAATAATTCTAGACATCTTGGCATGATCCAGAAAGCAAACTAGTAACAGCAATTTTTTCAGTGTAAATTTAGATAAAGCTTCTTCATGACCTGAAAACGCAAAAATGTTATGACCATGACACGACTTATCAATGTCAAGTTAAATTCAAAAAGTAAAAGGAACTACATAAATAAATGGATACCATCTCGATAACGGTGAGGCACAGCAGGATGTCTGTATTCAGCTGCAATAACAGGATTCCAAAGCAAGCGATTGAGAATAAACATTGCCAAGCCCAAAACATCGCTGTTACTCTCCAAAGCAATCAGTTCTCCATAAATAGTCTAACAAAGGGAAATAATAGCAAACATTAAAATAATCCTTACACTCATACCTATCATTTAAACTCTTCAGAATTTCACTGGGCTAGAATCATCAAAATAGGTAACAGCTCAATCCTAAACAGATTTTCAATAGGCCGAACTACCACCTAGTTAGTCAATTTGCAAACCAGTAGCAAGTTTAAAAATGCCTTGCTTTATACCAGAACGCATTCCAAAAGCAGTACACCTCACCAAGGTAAGTATTGCTCAGATACACAGACCTCTGGCATCTGTTATGGCTCTTAAAACACTATTGTAAGGACCTGGTCTTGATCTGGTGCCCTTGAGGCCCTGGTGCTGGTGCCTTTGCACCATCAGTACATGGCGTGGCCCGTGATTTGGTCCTGTTAACCCATGGGAAAACCTGATGGGGTTCCTCCCTACCATGCCCTTGATCAGGCATGCTCTGTATAAGAGGCATCTGACAGGAAGCAGGAGCCAAGTTGTTGCTCTGCCTCACTACTGCTTCCTGTCACATGCCTCTTACGCAGAGCATGCCCGGTCAAGTGCCAATTAGGGTACGGTGGGCAGAACCACATCAGGCTATCCAATGGGTCAAAAGGACCAAATCAACGTAGTTGTACTGATGGCGGCGGGGAGTCAGCCACCAGTACCAGTACTCCAAGGGCCCTGGTTCAAGACCAGGCCCGTACAGCTACAATCAGGAGCCCATTAATCAACCACAAAATAACTAGCTGTAGCACACTCCTGGTGTGATGATGATGATAATAATAATCCACACAAGAACAGCAGTCCAGTTACAAATTGAAAACGTTTATCCTAGGAAAACACCTTTCTAAGCTATTCTATTAGGTATTTTCTAACGATCCATGTGTGAATTAAAGGATACGTGAAATTATTCTATTATAATAAAGCAGAGTAGCTTGTCCAGTTATAACTCAACTTCATATCCCCTCTCAGCAAAGTCTTTACAGAAGCACTTTGTCCTCACAGAATCTTGTTTGGAATACATATTAAAACACTCGGAAATATAGTATTTGCTTACTTCCAGACCTATGCGCAGCCACAATGGGTTGTAAGATAAAAGCCAATTAAGGACTCTCTGTCGCTCTCCTGCAATGAACAAACCAAGATGGAAAAACATCATTTGAAAATTTGCACATTTCCAAGCTCTATCTGTAAAATTTCAAGTTTTTCCGCTCATTTGCCTGGTCTACATAAATTTCATAGAATTGCAAATGCATATTTTGAAACCAGCTTAGTAGTTATGATAAAGCTACTTGGTAGAAGAGGATTTTTAGTGTACTTTCTATTCTTTTTACACGACCATACAATTCCACTATTTCACTGAAGTAACAGTCAAAAACATGGCCACATTGGCCTTCTTTACTCATGTATGGATGGTTGACCAATTAGGTTCGTCCACCCGAGAGACTAATGGAGTCAATTGGATTCCAGAACTCTTGGGGCAGTTTGGGGGTGGGGGGTAGAGAATCTACCCCCTGATCTTGATGGCTACTCCGATGACATGGGTATCTGGGGAAATACATGTTGACTGTGACCATCAACACGGTTGCACTCAGGCATCTGCTCCCACCACTGCAACAGCATTTGTCCTCCTGGTATATGGGGAACGTGAGGCAGCCGAAGTGGGAGGCAAAGCAGAAGGAGTGTAGGTGATGATGGACTCGTGCTGAAGCTGACCAATTGCACCATAGATCAAATGTGAAGAATTATGGCATAGCTAGGGTGTTGCCAAGGGAACCTCTCCACTAACACTACCATAACGTTGGCAGTCTTGCCCAACAGAGCAGTTCCAGGAGGTGAACAGCCTGGTGAATCCAGCCTGCCTTCATCCAGAGGTCAAGTGATCTACTGCCCTCTGAATTTGCCACCTGCTTTGCAAACAGAAACACTCACTGGCCACAACTTGGGGGCTGCTAGTTTGATGGAAAAGTCAGAGTTTGGTTCTGTGGACACTCAGGTGCATGCTATTTATTACATCAGTTTCAATTGGTGTCAGTCACCGATGCGGAAGATGTACTTGAGGCAGTACAAGTTTTTGGAATCAAATGGCACAAGCATATAGTAACTTATAACACAGATATTGGGTACAATTAGGTCTAATAGCCACTCTCCGATGTAGCATGAACTGAACTTATCCAGAGTCTGTAAACAACCATACTAGTGAAGGAGTATAGTAAGGTGAAGTGGAGTGCATTCTTTACACCTTAGCAGGAATGAGGTTTGTGTCCTGATTATTTATTTAGGAGTGTGCTGTACCAGGGGAGAACACAGCATGGCATAACATTTATTACAGCTTGCATAACATTACGTATTAATATATTCATAATGCATACACCATGTAATCAACTACCCTAAATAACCTTTCTGTAACTGTAATCAAATTACATCCGCTAAGCTTGTGACCTCGGCAAGTGGAGTGAGTGTCATACTCCAGGATAGGGGTAATAAGCCTTTGCATTGGTAAACTGTGGTCTAAACTCATGATTTGGGCATTTCACCAGGGCATACTTCACAGCTGAACCTGTGGTCACTGTGGCACGTTGTCACACCAGCTGATCAGGAGGGGTCAATAAACGTACTGTGGCACCTGGCAGGGATCCGGCACGGCAGCTCGAGTGGTTCCGTGCATTCCTATCAGGGAAGTTCCAGCAGGTAGTGATGAGTGATTGCTAGTCATCCCCTCTCCTTTGTTTCTGCATAGGTCTATCTTGTCTCCCCTCCTGTTTAATGTGTATTTTGAGGGCGCTGGGTGAGATCACAGAGATTTGGGGTGCGCGGTCATCAATATTGTCACAAAGGAACGTAAGGCCACAACTATAAGTCTAGCAAATATGTAAAACTGAAACTTACACATGTATGTAATGTTAAAACTGAGAACTGCAAACTCGATTCATGTAATGTAAACTGAGAACTGCAAACTCGATTCATGTAATGTAAACTGAGAACTGCAAACCCGATTCATGTAATGTAAACTGAGAACTGCAAACTCGATTCATGTAATGTAAACTGAGAACTGCAAACTCGATTCATGTAATGTAAACTGAGAACTGCAAACTCGCTTCATGTAATCATGTAGTGTAAACCGAGAGTTGGGAAATCCCTCCAGGAAATGGAGAGAGATAAAGGATGTGTTTTCAGAAGACACCAGACAGAAACCCATTCCGGTGCAAATTAAGTTTGCCTGTGCGCCTACCTTCTGGCTATGCCTACGTGCGGACAGGCACAACCTCTCCAGCTTCCCCAAGGTGGGAAGGGGAATCAAAAGACTCTGATATGCTATTTAAGCCAGCAGACAAGACAAATAAGGAGCCATCTTCTGCTATCTCTTGGAGGCATCAGCTTGCCTGCCAGCCAGACTGCTAGAACTATGGATTGAGAGAGAAGAACTTTGCTTTCTACCAGCTAAGAGATCAGTGCCCAGTCATTTACATCACTGACTGAGAATGGACTCTTTGTGTTCCAGACACAATTCAATGGGCTGGTTTTGACCTATGAAGCCTTAAACAGCCCAGGTCCTACATATCCAAGACTGTTTCCGGCTTTGTTCCCCCTCACAGCCTACAACGTCAGCTGAAAATGCTCTCTTGCAAGTTCTATCATTGCTCCAGGTCCACACAAGGAAACACAGATTGCCTCAGTAGCTGTTCCATAGTGTTGGTACTCTCTTTCCTTAGAGGTTCACACAAGTCCTATCCTAAAGTATCTTCCAGAGACAACGTTAGACCTATTTATTTGGCCAAGCATTCAACAGGCAGGGTTATGATGCAGGGTTTTTTTAAATCTGTGGTTTAAGGAGTTTTATTCTTTGTATTTATATGCATTTTTGAGACAAAGTGGTTCAAATGATACCTTTTATTGGACCAACTGTTGTTGGAAATAAGCAAGCTTTCAGGTCACACAGAGTCCTTCCTCAGGCATGTAGCATAGCCAGTAGAAACATATAAATTGAGCAAATGTAGAGCAGGTATATATGAATGGGCATGAAATGGGTGGGAGTGGACAGAGCAAGGTGGGAGAGGGGATGTATTTATGACTATGCTGTTAGCTGCTCTGAACTTTTGAGTAAGGGCAGGATAAAAATACAACAAAAATAAATAAATACTCACCAATGTCTTTCCACAGATGTCTATCTTTCCGAACTACTAAGCGTCTAGTTTCAATTTCAGTCTCCAGCCTTTTAACAGCTTTAACCATCACTTCAGAGGTAAACATGTGACAAGCTGCACGCCGTAATTGATTCAGCCTACACTGAGCAGTGTAAGCTCTTAGAGACATTTCATCTTTAGTTGGTGCTTTAGTAACACTGGATTTATGATGATTTTCTGCTCCCAATATTAGGGCAGTTGCATTAACTGATTGAAGAGATACAAAGGGGGGGGGGGGGGGGGGGGAAGAGAGATGCATTTAAAATGGCCACAGAAGCCTGTACTAGATAGAACTAAAACGGATAGTTCATTTGCTGCCTATGGGTAATGTCCACAATTGTGAGTACCATGCTGGGTGCTCAACAGTCTACTCAAGTACCAATTTGGCATCCGATTAGCCAAAAATACCAGGTATTCCCATTACTGAGTTACTGCTTTACTAATCGGTAAAACAGTAAATCAGGTACAGGAGTCATTTTATTTTAAAAAAAACATGAATCTTATCTAGACAGAACAAGTTAAAGAATGTCTGAAGAATCTGTGTCTAACACAGGGGTAGAAAGACTTATAGTGCATGAGATTCACTTGATCCAGGTGTCAATATCAGGTGATTTACCAGGACTTCCCACTGGCTAGGGTTCTCCAGGCCTGGCCTTCTCCTCCTCTGGGGCACCTCAGCAACAGATCTCAGGAGAGGAAAGAAACACTTCCTTCAGAGAGAACTTTTCCTGCCATTCTGGAGGAACTTCCTACTCAGGGTGCCACTGTCCCCACTGGAGCTCTCTCTGAGAGTCTGACTCCAACACCCACACCATGATCTACTGGAGACAGGAAAACTGGGTTCTTACCTGGTGAATTTTTGTTCTATGGGAGATCCTCCTGGAAGGCCAGTAAAAACTGTAGGGGTTAGATCCCTACCACAGACAGTAGGAGGCAGACTTCCTGATTTTTCCCTGGAGCATGCTCAGTGGGGATCTAGCCCATCAGCTCCAATATTTTCAAGCTTTATATCACACTATTTAACCTATGCTGAATTGGGAAATTTTGTGGGACAAGAAAACAAATTTTAATAATGTCAATCTTACTTGTAACTTCCCTGTAGCCACCTCCAATGGGGGGGTGGTTCTGGGTTCTAAGTGGGTGCTAAGCTCAGTGTCCAAGTTCCAGGCACCTCAGAGTTATCTCTCACTTCAGGTGGGACTGCCCGTCCAGGAGGATCTCCCATAGAAGGAAAATTCACCAGGTAAGGACCCAGTTTTTCTTTCTCCTGGGAGATCCTCCTGGATGGCCAGTAAAAACTGTAGGGACGTTCCCAAGTGGTGTCCCAATCCTGAAATAGAGGGGAGAGAAACCGAGAGAGGTGTCAAGCGGAAGGAAGTCAAGGGAATCCCTATAGCACCGCCTGTAGAACCCTTCTTCTGAACACCGCATCAGCTGAGTCGAGCAGCGGGATCTTGTAGTGCCTAGTAAAAGTGTGCACTGAAGACCAGGTCGCTGCCCGACAAATTTCCCCATAGGAGGCCAAATCTCTAAAGGCCTGGGAAGTGGCCGTTCCCCTGAGGGAATGGGCAAAGATGCCCCATCCGGGGGGGTGGGGGAGAGCTTATTTTCGGCATTGTAAGCCTCGTGATGCAAAGGGTCATCCAGCATGCAATAACTGCTTTGGATGCCCTCATGCCCCTTCGCTAAGGGCTGTAAGCTACGAACAGGGCTGATGTCTTTCTGAAGGGGGCTGTCCTGTCTAGGTAGACCTTGAGTGCTCACCTCACATCAAGCTTGTGCCCGACTCATTCCTGAGGGGGGAGTCGGTTTGGGGCAAAAGGAGGGGAGGATCACCTCCTGTTCCCTGTGGAAGCGGGTGTCGACTTTGGGACAAAAGGCCAGATCTAGTCTAAGGACTGCTGAGGATTCCTTGAAAGAACAGAAGGAGGGGTCCATGGAAAGGGCACCGAGTTCAGAAACTCTTCGAATAGAGGTGATGCCTATGAGGAAGGCGAGTTTGAGGGACAGGTAATAGAGGGAGACTTCGCTGAGAGGTTCGAAGGGAATCTTGGTTAAGGCCCTCAAGACTAGATTCAGATTCCACGTGGGGAAATCTGTGAGCCACCGGAGGAGAGAGAACTCTCAACGTCTTCAGGAACTGGACAATACAGGGGTGTTTAGCTACCTTGCGGCCCTTGACAGCGCAGAGCACACTGTTCAGGGCAGCTACCTGCCTTTGAAGGGTATTGGGCTTTAACCCCTTGTCTAACCCCTCCTGGAGGAAGTCTAGGACAACCCTTATGGGGGCCTTAGTTGGTCTAACGTTCCTGTTCTCGCACCACCTGGCAAAAGTAGCCCAGGTGGACTGGTATATGCGTTTTGTGACTGGCCGCCTGGATTGTAGCATAGTGGCAATGACTTGCTGAGAATAGTACTGCTTCCTCAGAGCCCTCCGTTCAACCTCCACGCTGTCAGTTTCAGGTCTTCTGGGTTGTCATAACGGATGGGTCCCTGAGTCAGGAGATCGGGGGTGACTGGAAGCCTCAGTAGGGGTTCCGAGCTCAGGTCCTGAATGCTTGCGAACCACGGTCGTCGTGGCCAGTAGGTGGTGACTAGAATGGTGGTCGATTGTTCTTTCTTGATCTTTGCTACTGCCTTCCCTATTAGCGGAAAAGGAGGGAAAGCATACAAGAGCCCTGGTGGCCAGGTCAGGTTCAGTGCATCGAATGCTGCTGCTTGGCAACTCGGGAAACAAAGAGACTGGTCTTGGTGTTGACTGGTGTCGCAAACAGGTCGATCTCTAGCTGTCCCAATGTCTTGACTATGGTGCCAAATGCTCTTGGGTGGAGTGCTCACTCTCTCAGGTCGATCTTTTCCCTGCTTAGCCAATCCGCTTGGGTGTTTGTTTTTCCTGTGATGTGAACTGCCCGGATGGATGCCAGATTGTTTTCCGCCCACTTGAGGCGGACAGTTGCTTGTTGACGAAGGGATTCGGAGCAAGATCCTCCTTGGTGATTCACTTAAGCCTTCACCACTGTGTTGTCGGTGTATATGAGGACGTGGTTCCCTTGAAGGGCCAGGGCTAGGGCTTGGAGGGCTACGCAGATCGCATGTAGTTCCAGCCAGTTGATGTGATGGCATTGCTCCCAGGAAAGCCATTTGCCTTGTTCAGTTTTGTTCTGAGAGGGAGCTCCCCAGCCCCGGAGGCTTGCGTCCATTGTCACGGTCATCCTGTCGGGGTCTGAGAGCGGGACGCCTGGTGGAATCAGTCTCCCTTTGTCCACCAGAGGAGTTTTTCAGCAGTGCCAGGACTATGATCCACAGGTTCTTTCTCTGCACCAGGGAGTCCTGCTATGCATGCCGGAACCGCTGTAATGGTCTCAAGTGGAATCTGACCCAATGCAGGATTTCCAGGCAGGAGATCATGGCGCCGAGTATCTTGAGTCTGGCCCTTGCGTGCCCTCAAGATTTGATCAATGAGCCCTCGTAGTTTCTCTTGCCGCTGTGGGGTAAGGAAGACTTTGTACCTGTTGGTGTCGAAGATCACCCCCAGGTATTCTAGAGTTTGGGAGGGGATCAGGTGGCTCTTCCTCAAGTTAATAATGAAGCCGTGGTTTTGGAGGTACTCGATGGCTGCGTGGAAACCCTTCAACACTTGATCGTAGGATGGAGATCGTATGAGGAAGTCATCGAGGTATGGACGGATCCTGATGCCTTCCTTCCATAAATTCACGATGAGAGGGATCAGGACCTTCGTGAATGTCCTGGGTGAGGTGGAGAGGTCAAAGGGTAGTGCTGTGTATTGCCAGTGTTGTTGGGCATATGTGAATCTGAGTCATTTCCTGCGTGATGGGAATGTGAAGGTACTCTTCCTTGAGGTCGAGGGAGGTCAGCCACTCGCCTTGGGTGATCGCTATGCAGATGGATTGAAGGGTTTCTATCTTGAACTTTCATACCTTGACCGACTGGTTGAGAATTTTGAGGTCGAGGACTACTCGCCATTTCTCTGACTTTTTTGGGACGAGGAACAGGATGGAGTAGAGTCCGGATCTGTGGTCACTGGGTGGCAAAGGTTCCATAGCTCCGATGGTTTGGAGTCTGGTTATTTCTGTTTGCATCACGGATTGCTTGTCCAGATTGTTTGAGACCGGTGAGAGACAGTAGGAGTTTCGAGGGAAATGGGAGAACTCAATGGCGTATCCCCTCTGGATGGATTGGAGGACCCATGTATCTGCTGTGGAGTCCAGCCATCTCTCCACAAAGAGCTGCAGCCTGCCTCCCAGGGTTGCAGGATCCTGAGGGGGGCAGAGTCCATAGTCATGCGTCCGCTTTGGGGCATCCAGAGCCCCACGAGTGCTGGGCTGTGTTTCGTGGTCCCTTTTGCTTGTTCCATCTGGGTTTGTACTTCTGCTGGTTTCCTTTATGTGGGTAGAAAGGTCGTCTGGTGCCACCTGCTGGTGAATATCCTGCACTGAAGGGACGAAAAGGCTTTTTTGAACTCCCAAAGCTTTGTAAAGTTTGCCTTTTGGACTTATCTGCAGCATCTGCGAGGACCCTGTTCAGGCAGACCCCGAAGAGTTTGGCCCCTTGGAAAGGACCCCCCCTTAAGGTATTTTTGGCTGTGGGGTCCCCTTTCCAGGACCTAAGCCACAGGTGGCGGAGTGCTGCTACGTTGGATGCTGCTGCACAAGAAACCCAGCAGAGGATATCAATGGAGGAGTCTGCTATAAAGGCATAGGCCAACTGGATCCTGGTGGAAAGAATCCTTGTCATCTTCATAGAGACCTGAGGATCCCTGGCCTGTTTGATCCAAGTCATAAGGGCTCTGGAGAAGTATGAGGTGACAGTGATCATTTTTATGATTGAGGCTACTTCCTCAAAATTCCTCCTTAGGCTACTCTCTATTCCCTTGTCAGTAGGGTCTCTAGGGTAGCACTCACCCTCTGTGGGGAAAACAGAGTTTCTAGTGAGGGATGCTGCTGTGGCATCCACTTTAGGGATAGCGAGGAGGGTCTCCTTGCTCTTAGTGAACGAGTCGAGGGACTCCTGTGTTTTATTCATTCTGCGAGACTTGTTGGGGAGCTGCCATTCCTTCTCCTCTTCCTTGGATTCTGAGGAGTCGCGCTTGTCTTTTTCCTCCCTGAGGTGAAGAGCTTTCACGACCAGCTCGAAGATCTGGTCTCTGTATTTACCGGGGAACTGCCTGTCTGGGTCAGAGGAGGTTTCAATCCCCGGCTCCTCTCTCTCACTCTCTTCGAGGGAGGAGTGACTGATCTCTTCCACANGACTCTGACGCCTCCTCCTCCCACTCACTGACTGCTCGGGGGGGGGGCGGGGGGAAGTCTTTTTTTCTTCTCTTTGCCCTGGATGCAACCTCTTCCGCTCCGGAAGAATGGATAGATCTTACCTCCTCAGAGGGTGACCCCAAAGAGGAGGGGGAGTCCAAGGGTCTAGAAGGCTTGCATGGCTTTTTGAGCAGGGGGAGCTTCCCTTTGCCAGTGCCCTTGGAGCAACCCTTGTAGGGACAGGCTCTCTTGGGCTTAATGGGAGATCTCTTGCACTTGTCGCGCTTTAACGCCCATAAAATCTTTTTAAGAACCTCCATGTGAGGATCTGAGGCCAGGGTACGCAGGGGGTTTACAGTTGGTGTGGGCGCCTGGACTGGTGCTGCGCCCGTGTCTATTACTGCTGCTGCCATCCTCCTGGTGGTGGCCATCTTCTGCTGGCTGCTGTTCCTTTTACTTTCGGTTTCCCCGCAGCCACTTTTCTGGGCAGCCTGGGGGGGGGGGGGCAAGGAGCAAGCCGGGGCCTCGCCTGCTGCTGCGCTTTGGTCTGGAGCCAGCAATAGGTTTTGTTTCTCCCCTGGGCTCGGCCGGGGAAGCAGAGAGCTGGCTCACCCGGTGCCGCGCTCTGGCAGCAAGCCTTCTTGGAGCCGTTAAGGAAGGATCTGCTGCGCTGCCAGTCCCCCTCCTGGGGGTTAGGCGGCAGGACTCGCCTGGAGACCATGCTGTGTTGGGAGGCGGCTCCACTGTCGCTGGGTAAGCTGGTCTCCTTTTTGGCCGTTCCGGGTTCTCACGGGGGAGAGGTCCCAGGGGACCACAAGCTAGAAGCCCTGCTGGGGAACTGTTACGCCCGCTCTGCGAGGCCCCCACACCAGCTGGGAAGGGCGCACCCGGGCTGCAATCCTCCTATCCCAGGTGAACGGGTGGGAATTCCTCCCTCCCTGGCACCTGAAAGCTTTTTTGAAGGTTTTCCTGGCTGCCTGTAGTTCTTTTGTGAGGAGGCAGCTACCCTGAGTCCTAACTGTGTGGAGGCAGGCAAATAACTGGAGCTGAGGGGCTAGATCCCCACTGAGCATGCTCCAGGGAAAAATCAGGAAGTCTGCCTCTTACTGTCCGTGGCAGGGATCTAACCCCTACAGTTTTTACTGGCTGTCCAGGAGCATCTCCCAGGAGAATAGGTTGTGATCTACCAGTAGACCACGATGTACCTCTTTGCTGTCCCACTCTAAGCTTCTCAAAGAAAGCAAAAAACTTTTAAGTTGATGAAAAACGAATAGCATTATGCAAAACTTGAACAAACAACTGGCACTTCAGAATTTTCTTATTTATAACCACTACTGGATCATATGCAAAAGTGCTAGCTTTACTAATGTCAAAATATCTTTAAATGTATAGTATAAAGTGAGTTATTAATGTTAGCTCAGAAACTGAAGACTAGTTATTCTTCATGCCATAGGCATGAGGAGGCGGCCAATAAATATAAATAAATAAATAAAATAAATAATATATATTGGGTATATGCACAAACCCTTTGACAAGCTTGTGAGATATTCAACACGAGGACTTCTTCTCACAAGCAAGGTTAGTTACTCCAGAGTTATTTTGGAGTAACTATCATCCACCTTTATTCTGATGAGCAAGGGAAATCATAGTTAAATAGCTCTTCCCTTCCTCTGCTCTCCCATTTGGGAGGAAGGGGGTTAGAAATGGTGATGGCTAATGAGAAAGCTTCAGACTGGGGACTAATTCCCACCCCCCACGCACAAGGCAATTTCTTCTGATGCAGAAGCCTCCATTCCGACTTATTTGCAGAGGTAAGCGCTTCCCCTTTACCTTCACTTAAACACCATGCTCATGGGTACACTGGAGAGGCTAAAACTGAATTTGGATGTACTTGTCTCCAAAAAAAGCACTTGTGAAAGCAAGCCCTAGGTTTAATCAATGAGCTACAAGTGGCAATTTTTCGAAAAGGAATTAAGTATCGGATAATACATTCTTTCTTTTTAAGGACATTAAAATCTTCCCATCAATATGTGGCTCCTAGTAATCTCTCTTACCTTGTGAAGTGTCCGTTTTCACAGTAAACTCATCAGGTGTTAGTATAAAATTTAACCACCACGTAAAGCCTCGCTGTTGCTTTTCCTTCCACCGTTCATCATAGAACATGTTTTTAGCTGCAAAAGGCATTGGGTGCCGAGGAATGGCTAAAAAGTTTAAAACGCACATGTAAGTATCAAAGTAATGTCAATTTATGTTTCTACCTAAAACATGAAGTTTCACAAGTGCAAGATAACAATTTATCTACTTCATTAGGATGGAAGGTCTTTTTTGTGTGCGCGCTAAAAACAGTAAGTGCTACAGTGTTGCATATACTATATTGTTTCTTGCTGTTACAACAGTTCTCTTCTTGAGGTGCTTATTTGTAGGACAGTTTAAACATCTAGTGCTTTAGCAATACTAGCTGCAACTTCTAGTAGTTTAGTATATTTAAGTATACCAAGGAAAATTCAAGGTATAAGTTTTAGTACTTTTAACTATAGTTAGCTTTGCCAGGCAATATAACCAAAACATGGGATGATGATGGAATCTCAGACTTGTGCATCACAACTAGTAACTTAATTTAAGAGATTACAAAAGTTTAGTGATAGTTATTAAAGTGAAAAACCAAACAAAAATATGTCTCACGACTGACTCTAAATAGCCTAGGCTTAGTTTGCACCAGTGGCAAAATACATCTATGAAACAAAACAATTTCAGCTGAAAGTCAAGGTGCTGGTTTTAACCTTTAAAGCCCATCACAGCCTGGGCCCTGCTTATCTGCAGGACCGCCACACTCCCCATGTGCCTGTGAGACTATTGAGATCGTGCGTGGGAGCCTTTTCAGAGGTTCCCCGGGCGAGGTGGGTGGCCACCGATGTTAGATCTTTTTCGATGGCTGCCTCTGTGCTGTGGAATTCGCTCCCGGAGGCGGCTCAGTTAGCCCCCACTCTCCTGTTGTTTTGGCGTGTATGTAAGACCTGGCTGTTCTGTCAGGTTTTTGGCGTGGGGTGGGGTGGGGTTTTTCCCCACATATTGTAATTTTTAATTGTTTTAACATTTTTTATATATTGTTTTTATTGAATGTTGTTCACTGCCCCGAGGGCAGGAGGGGTGGGATATAAATTTTAAATAAATAAAATAAGAGAGACACTCCAGTGTCATTTTCCCAGATTATTTTTTTCCCCCTTTATAGACACTGACTTGTCTTTTGTGGCCAAAAATTGACATTTTCTTCTACTGTCACAGTTGTAATGTGTTTTGTTGTATTAGAAAGATATTGGCTGTAACAGGAGAAAAGGATTACCAATAACTAGGGCTACAGTTTGATCATGGAAGCCCCCTGGGCAAGATGGCCTACCAGGGGAATTATTCTTGGAGAACATGGAGTGGTGGGTGCCTATTCTCTGTAAACTATTTGACTACATAAACTTTTGGGGGGTTATCCCACTAGGTTGGAACACCAGTGTAGTAATTCCCATTTTCAAAAAAGGTGATAGGCTTTCCTCAACCAATGAACTTAATTAATATTGTGGCCAAATTCTATGCTAAATTTTTTTGGGGGAAACTAGAACAGTAGGCGATCGATACAAGTGTCTTCAGCGAAGAACAAGCCAGTTTTTGCACAGGCTACTCCACCACAGACCAGTGTTTTGTCCTCAATCACCTTACTGAAAAATATGTCTTGACAAAGGGAAGACTGTTCATAGTTTTTGTAGATCTTAGAGCAGCTTTTAACTCCATAGATAGATCTATACTTTGGAGAAAACTGCTTGCAACAAATTTAGATAAGCAATTAATATACCTGAATAAGGCATTTTCCCCCACATACTGTATTTTAAATTGTTCAAATTTTTTTATATTATTTTAATGAATGTTGTTCGCCACCCCGGGCTGCCCTGTGGGCAAGAGGGGCGGGATATACATTTTAAATAAATAAAAATAAATAAATTAAATTATACTCTGATACATCTTTGAGAGTAAGGTTATCTCAAGCAGGGCACCTGACAGAACCCATACCTGCAACCAATGGGGTTAAAGTCCCTTTTTAATTTCTTTATCTACGGGAGGGAGGATTCCACCCAGTTGCAATACAGGGAAGAGTAAACGGAGGTTACTTACCAGTAACTCTGTTCTTCGAGAGAGCTCCGCGTATTCTCACTCTTGGGATATACTTCCTGCTCCGCAGGTACCGGAAAACATCTCGTCAGCAGTATCCAGGCAGATTACGCCTGGAAAAGACTAGAAAAGGTGAGGGCTCCGCCCCCTCACTCCCCCTCCCATCCCGAGAAAAGCGCGGGCCCGCATCACGAGGGATGGAAGTATAAAGAGGGGGAGGAGCCCCCACCGCCTCAGTTCCTTCCAACCCAGCCTGGAAGACCTGGTATGTCCATCCACGACTGAGGGGAAGGCGGGCGGGATGTGAGAATACGCGGAGCTCTCTCGAAGAACAGAGTTACTGGTAAGTAACCTCCGTTTCTTCTTCGAGGATCTCCGCGATTCTCACTCTTGGGAGAGTAATAAGCAGTTCTAGATAACTCACCTCAAGGAGGTGGGAGTCGAGGATGGCAACTCAGAAAAGAGTCCAGCACTGCTCTCCCCACTTGGGAATCTGCTCTGGCCGCCAGGTCCAAAGAGTAATGTCTTGTAAACGTGTGGACAGATGCCCACGTGGCAGCCCTACAGATATCTGGTAGATTTATACCTTGGAAGTTAGCCAAAGAAGCAGCAGTGGCTCTAGTAGAATGAGCCCTTAGACCTTCAGGAGGGATCTTGTCTGCTAAAGCATAGCATCTCTGTATACACAATAAAATCCATTTGGAAAGTCTCTGTGCAGAAAGCTTGACCCCAATTCTTTGGCCACCATACGTGATAAAGAGGGAATCACACGCTCTGAATGACTTGGTTCTATCAATGTAGAAAGCCAGAGCTCTTTTAACATCTAACGAGTGTAGCTTTTGTTCCTCAACAGAATTGTGTGGCTTAGGAAAGAAAACTGGTAAAGAGATTGTCTGATTAAGGTGAAAGCTAGAAACAACCTTGGGTACAAATGAGGGGTCAATCCGTAGGTCCACTTTATCCCTATGAAACAGGATATAAGGAGGTGAAGCTCTCAGGGCAGTGAGTTCACTCACCCTCCTAGCTGAGGTGATAGCCACCAAAAACGCCGTTTTAATTGACAGATCTTCCAAACTGCAAATAGCTAACGGTTCGAAGGGGGGAGACATCAACTTGGATAGCACAAGATTCAAGTCCCACTGAGGGGCGGGCCTAGACCGTTGAGGAAAAGTGTTCTTTAGACCTTTCCAGAACGCCCTCATTAATTTATGAGAATACAGCGTGCCACTGTCATGCGGTTGCAAACGAGAAGAAAGAGCTGCCAGATGAACTTTAATGGAAGCCAAAGACAAATGCAACCTTAGCAAATTCAGGAGATAGAGAAACACATGGTTCATGTCCAATGTTTGCAACGAGATGGACTGTGTAGAACACCAGCTACAAAATCGTCTCCACTTCATTTCATAACATTTGCGTGTCGAAGGTTTCCTTGCATTCAAGAGAATCTCTGAAACCTCCGGCGGTAAGTTGCTTATCAGGGTAGAATCAACCAAGCGGAGAGGTGGAGCATCTGTAGGTCGTGGTGTAGAATTTCTCCCCGTTCTCTGGAGAGTAGATCGCAGACCATTGGCAGCCTCTTGATTTGTGTCGCCATGCCCAGCAAGGTTTGGAACCAGGTTTGGCGTGGCCAAAACGGAGCAATCAGGATGATATGAGCTTTGTCCGTCCTGACCTTGCACAACACTCTGTGGATGAGGGGAAAGGGGGGAAAGGCATAAAGGAATGTCCCGTGCCAAGAGATGGCAAAGGCGTCTGATATCGAGTCTGGTGCCATACCTGCTCGACTGCAGAATTTTGGTAATTTCGCGTTCCCCCGTGATGCAAATAGATCTATCACTGGAGTCCCCCAATCCTGAAATATGTCGTGCAAGATCTCTTCTTTCAGAGACCACTCGTGCTGGTCTGTCGATTTGCGACTGAGGTAGTCCGCCTTCAAGTTGTCTTGTCCTGCCAAATGAATGGCGTGCACATGTATGCCGTGTTCGATACACCAGTGCCAGATGGTCTCCGCCTCCCTCGACAAGCGGGTGGAATGTGCCCCCCCTTGTTTGTTCACATACCACATTGCTGTGGTATTGTCCGTTACGATCTGAATGTTTTGACCTTGGATGCGGGGAAGTAAAGCCTTCAACGCCCAACGTATGGCCCTCAGTTCTAGCATGTTTATGTGCAGATGTGTCTCTTCTGGAGACCAGAGGCCATGAACCCTGAAGTCTCCTAAGTGCGCGCCCCATCCCGTCAGGGATGCATCTGTTGTGATGATGCCCCCGAAACTGGGAGTATCGAAGGGCACCCCTCGCAAAATGTGTTCTGCATTTGCCCACCATTGTAGATCCAGAAGAAGTTCCTCTGTGATGCAGAGTTTCATGTGTAGCGGATGGATGGTGGGCACGTAGTTGCTGGCTAACCACTGTTGCAGGGGTCTCATGTGCAGGCGTGCGTGAGGTGTTACCATAGTAGTGGAGGCCATGAGGCCTTGCAAGTGCAGGAAGAAGCGCACTGGCTTGGTGGGATGTGACTGCAGAATGCGCAGGGCATGACGTATAGAGACGAGTCTCTCCTCTGGAAGATACGCTTTCGCGTGTCTGGTGTCCAATATTGCCCCTATGAAGGGTAGTCGTTGTGTCGGTTGTATGTGGGACTTTGCCAAGTTCAGCACAAACCCCAGATCCCTGAGGAGTGACATGGTGAGTTCCACGTGCTTGGTAAGCTCTTGTCGTGAGCTCGCCGCCAGTAGCCAGTCGTCCAGATACGGAAAAATCCTGACACCTTGCCTTCTCAGATAAGCTGCTACGACAGCCACACATTTGGTGAACACACGCGGTGCTGTAGACAGTCCGAAGGGAAGGACACGGTACTGGAAACGAAGATCCCCTGCAACGAATCGCAAGAACTTGCGGTGAGAAAGGCGTATTGAAATATGAAAATAGGCGTCTTTGAGATCAAGGGAGGCCAACCAGTCGCCTTGTTGTAAGCCCATGAAAATGACCGGGAGGGAAGTCATACGAAATTTAAACTTCTTTACGAATTTGTTGAGACATCTCAAGTCCAGAATGGGTCTAAACCCCTTGTCCTTTTTTGGAACCACAAAGAATCTAGAGTAGAATCCAGAACTATGTTCATTTCTAGGAATGAGTTCGACAGCACCCTTGTCGATGAGCTTTTGAATTTCAACTAGTATTTGAGTAGAGGGTGGGGGAGCCCCAGGGGGGCAGGATGAGAGGGGTGGGGTGGTGTGGAACTGAATGGCATAGCCTAATTGTACTATCTCTCTGACCCAGCGATCAGACGAGATGGCTTCCCATATGTGCAGGTAAGGGAAAAGGCGGTCCTGAAATGAGGGATTATCCTCAGTATCTCCCTTGATCAAACTAATCTCAAAAACGTGACTTCGCCTGCTGTCCAGACGACGAACTAGGAGAGGGTTTACCCCTACCCCTTTGTCTACCAAAAGATTTACGCTGTTGGGCACCTTGTTGCTGGTAATGCGGCTGAGCGTGCTGCTGAAATCTTTTTCCAGCTTGGAAATTATAATTTTGGTAGGGCATCCTTCTAGAAACAAACGAATACCCTTGTGTAAAGGGCTTTTTTCGTAAAGCTCTGACTACCCCTGTGGACCTTGCCGTTTGATTCATCTCTTTAATTTTTTTAAGAGTGTCATCCGTAGAAGCTGAGAACAGGCCCTCACAATCAAACGGCAAGTCCTCTATCCTAGTTTTGTTCTCAGGGGTGAGCGCTGTGGAACGAAGCCACGCATGTCTGCGCAGAGCTATTGCCGATGCCATACCTCTGGCATTGGCATCTGCCACATGCATGTTCGCAGTCAATTGAAACTGTGCCATTTGCATGCCCTCTTTCTGTAACGCTGCCAACTGGTTAGGGTCTGTTGTCATACTAATTTTAGACCACAGCCAGTGCTGGTAACCGCACATGGCTGAGGCATAATTGGCAATACGGAAGGACAGAGCGTCCGAAGAAAATACCTTCCTGCCCAGCACATCTAACCTCCTTCCCTCCCTATCTGCCGGGGAAGTCTGAATTCCCCCCGCCCGAGATCTAACGGAGGCAGCTGCTATTACTAGAGAATTGGGAGGGGGGTGACTGTGAAAGATTTGAGCCCCTTCTTTAGGCACCCCATATAGGGAGTCTGCCAATTTGTTAGTCGGCGGAACAGAGGCCGGCTTCGCCCATAGTGCTGTAGCTGGTTCCAGCAACTGATCCAGTAAAGGCAAGGTCACATGCCCAGATTCCCCAGACCCCAATATTCCGAAAATGGGTCCTGTCTGGGCCTTTTTAACAACTCTCGTGGGCAGTTTTGGAAGAGAGGAAGCCATTCTCCGCAACATTGCCTGAAAGGCTTTAGAGTCCTCGGTAGCCAGCGACATGCTAGGGTCCGATATAGCATCTGGCGGGGGTGGGGAGATGGTTTCGTCCTCCTCCAGCGAAGGAGAAGAAGATGACGATGATCGGGACGCCGAGATCCCCGGGGAGGTCATCCGTGGTACCGTCGGTACCGTCGGTACCGTGTCATCCCTATAGGTCCCCAATAGGGAAGTGAGGAGTTGTGTGGCCCCTGACGGCTCTAACCTTGCTCCGGTCCCAGAGTCGAGTGGTTCGGTTCCGATGGCACCGGCGTCCGCGAGTGCCTGCACCGATCCCGATTCCGATGGGGGAGGGCGTGATATGGTCGCCGACGGTGCCGCTCTAGGTGGAGCCGGCGGTACATAGGGTTGTTCCCGTTCCAGAAGAGCCGGGTACCCAAAGTCATGCGCATACATAGGAGGGCTGCGCGACCGGTATCTATAGTCCCTGCCATAGTTATAATCCCGGTGACCATGCCTGGGCGAGCAGCATGAACAAGGAGAACGCGATCGACGTTCCAGGTGGTACCGGAGTGGCGTACGTTCAGCCCGGTACCGCGGAGAGTGGGATCGGGAGTGAAGCCGTGGTGATCCAGAGCGTGACTCTCTACGCGCCATCGGTGCCGTCAATAGCAGCGGCGGTACCGCGCGAGATAGCGGTGTCGGTGGAGCCGTCCCCCTCGTCGAGCCCGACGGTCGTGGGGATTGATGGCCTGTTGTAACTGCCGGTGTCGTCGGTTCCGGCTCCCGTGCAGAGCTTTTCTTTCTTTTCTTCTTTTTCTCTGCACTCTTGGTGCCCCGTTCCGAGGAGTGTGCGACGCCTCGCACACCTGCAGGCTCGGCACCGCCACTGGTTAAGCGTCTAGGGGACGCATGTATAGCGCTGCCCTCTGCAGCGCGACCGGAACCGGTGGTCTGCACTTCAAACGGTCCCTCGGTCCCGAGGTCGCCGGTGCAGCCGGTACCCATCGGCGGTACCGCCGGTGTCGTTGGCGCCGAATGTTCCATCGGCTTGGAGTGCCGGGCGGGGAGCCTCAGTGGCCCCTCTTCACCGCCCTCTAAGGCTCTTTTTGTTAAAATGTCCTGGAGCCTTAGCGCCCTAGCTCGCCTGGCTCTGCTTGAGAGCACCGAGCAGGCTGTACAAGTCCGGGTATTGTGGCCTTCTCCCAGACAGGTTAGGCAGCGGTCATGCTGGTCGCTAACCGATAAAGTAGCCGGGCAAGAGCCGCAGCGTTTAAAGCCCGGTTGTTTGGGCATTCCGTTCGCCCCGAAAGGCGCAACGGCCCGGGGAACGTCCCACGGGTGGGCGGCACTCCTCTCCTTACTTTTAATTCTTCTTCTTTATCTTCTTTTCTAATCTTCTTCTACTGACCTAACGCTGAAAAGCGCCGAGAAGTCTTCCAACGCCACGCGGTTGGAAGGAACTGAGGCGGTGGGGGCTCCTCCCCCTCTTTATACTTCCATCCCTCGTGATGCGGGCCCGCGCTTTTCTCGGGATGGGAGGGGGAGTGAGGGGGTGGAGCCCTCACCTTTTCTAGTCTTTTCCAGGCGTAATCTGCCTGGATACTGCTGACGAGAGGTTTTCCGGTACCTGCGGAGCAGGAAGTATATCCCAAGAGTGAGAATCGCGGAGATCCTCGAAGAAGAACTTCCCTATTATACACCAACGACATTGTCCTTTTATCTACTTCAGAAATTGGTCAACATTTAATAGTAGCTTTAAATCGTTATTGCAAAGAAAATTACTTGGTAAATTAATCAAGAAAAAATCCAAGGTTATGGTATTTGGGAACAATTATCATACGAATCAACGGTTGCTGGATGGGAAATCCTTGGAGCAGGTATGGATATTCAAATATCTGGGTCTTTTGTTCTCCAGCAGTGGTTTATGAAATAAACGTATGGACACAGTTAAGTTGAAGCTTGCTCGAACACTAGGAGGAACAATTAGGTTTGGAGTGCATCAGGAGGAAAACTAGCCCCGCCCCCCGGAAGTTCTTAGAGCATAAACTCATCCCTCAGGTACTGTATGAAGTGGAGATTTTGGGTTACAGGCAGAATGGTACGATGGAGATATTTCAAGACAAGCTATTATGCACAATATTGGGCGCCCATCTTTGCACTCCAATTTGTATGCGAAGGGCTGAAACAGGGATGTTACCCACCAAATGGAGAGTTCGTTTAAGTTTCTTTTTGTATTGGCTAGGACTTAAGAATATGCAAGGAAACGGACTCCTGAAACTTTGTTGGCAAGAGAACCCTTTTAGGGAACGTTACTGAAAGGATAGTGGCTCGGCAGCTCCAGAGACATCTTGATCATATCTGTTTTCTTGATCCCTCTCAATTGGGATTTTGCCCGGGGTATGGCACCAAGACAACACCTGTAGCTTTGGTTGATGATCTACGTCACAAATGGGATCGGGGTCGTTCAACCCTGCTGATTCTATTAGATCTGTCGGCTGCGTTTGATACCGTTGATCATGAGATGTTGGTGACATGCCTGTGGGATTGTGCAGGGCTGGGCGGGACTGTTCTCGAATAGTTCCACTCATTCCTGACCAGGAGAACTCAGTGAGTGGTGCTCGGGGATTACTTTTCATCATACCGAGACCTCTCATGTGGAGTCCTGCAGGGTTCTGTTTTGTCCCCTCTCCTTTTCAAATGTGTATACGCAGTTGCTTGACGATGTAATCAGGGGGTTTGGCGTGCGGTGTCATCAGTATGCTGATGACACCCAGGCTTACCTCTCTTTTTCCACAGATCCAGGACCGGCAGTCTCGGTGCTTACTCGGTGTCTGTTGGCGGTGGGGGACTGGATGAGGGCTAATCGACGGAGGCTGCATCCTGACAAGACGGAGGTGATGTTGGTGGGTAAGGCGATGGAGATGGTGGCTCCCGTTATTGATGGGGTCTTCCCTCCCTTAGCTTCTCAGGTACGGAATCTGGGGGTGCTCCCCAACTCGCAGCTCCGTCTGGATGTCCAGGTGGAGGCTGTGGCAATGAGTGCCTTCCGCCAATTACATCTGGTGCGACAACTTTGGCTGTATGTTTTAGACTTGGACCTGGCCACTATCATCCATGCTTTCATCACCACCAGATTGGACTACTATAACATGCTCTACGTGGGACTACCCATGGTGACGGCTCGGAAATTGCAGCTGGTGCAAAATGCAGCAGCCCATCTCCTGGTGGGATTGGGCCGCCAGGAGCATATTACACCAGTGCTTTGCTCTCTTCACTGGCTAGCGATAGTTTTACAGGCCCGATTCAAGGTGTTGGTCTATAAAGCCCTAGATGGCCTAGGCCCTACCTATCTGCGGGACCGCTTCATCCCCCGGATTCTGATTGGCCCCTGCGGTCATTCGGGGATGCCCTGCTTCAGGTCCCCCAAGTGTTTTGGGCAGGCTACGTTGAGGAGGGCGTTCTCAGTGGCCGCGCCCTGGCTGTGGAACTCCCTTCCAGCAGAGGTTCAGTTGGCCCCAGATCTCCCTTCCTTTCGAAGAAGCTGTAAGACCGGGCTGTTCCGCCAGGCATTGATGGGAGAGGGGAGTCTGTTAGGGTGGGTGGGTGTGATATTTTTTTAATCCTCTTTTTAAGGGTTTTTAATTCTATTGTTGTTGATTTTATGGACTGTTTGTGAGCTGCCCCAAGCTGCCTTTGGCAGGAGGGGTGGGGTAGTAAGATTTTTAAATAAATAAATAGAAGTTAAATTAAGGATTTGTTTCTCCTTGGTATCAAGGTTTATCTACGCTATATTCATCGGTTGGTTTATCGATTTCTTTTATGGAGGATTTTCCCTCAACCAGGGTCAGGGGTTTAATGAAAACCCGGTTGCGGGATATTTTTATGCAGAATGACTTGGCCGTGGTATCTGCGAACAAAATAGCCCCTTATTATGGCAAATTCAAGTCCTTGCATTACTTAGAGCCTTATTTAGCAGCACTGACAAACTTTCTCATACGAAGGGCTTTGAATCTGGTGGGGTTCCAGTTTATGCCATCTGCTGTAGTTGACAGGAGACAGTCCGGTTCCATACAATGAAAGATTTTGCCCTTGTGGTCAGTTTAAAGTAGAAGACTTGGTACATTTACCTCCTTGAGTGCAGATTAACGGAAAACATACAGGGAGAAATATCTTGATCCCATTATGCAAGGAAAATCACACTGGGATGCAAGTATGAAAATTGCTTATATCCTTGCAAATCCAACTGAAGACATTAGAAGGAAAAATCGCAAATATGGCGTATACTTTGGCCTCAGAGGAAAAAAATAAGTTTTGTTGTCATGCTGTGTCAACAGGATCAATTAGGCTCCTAGTGTCATTAATTTGATAAATAAGGTTGTGTCATTTTGGCTATTACGTTTAGAGGATAAAGCTCAATGGCTTGGGCTGTTACTTGTTAAAATGAACAGGGGCAAACCATTATTATGGCTGTCCCCCAAAATAGCATGGTTACTTGTTATCACATATACTTAGTTAAGTATATTTTTACCTGACTAAGTACCATCAGGGGCCAAGCTCTGCCAAAGTAATCCCAAGAGAGCAAGGCTATATTTTAATGATATACAGTTTAGTCTTAATCCCTTGCTACGACAAGCCTTTGGAAAACACACGAAGGGATCCCTGTGATCACAAGGGACATATCTTTTACTAAACACCAGGATGCTCCCCCGACTAGGTTTGAGTAGAGAATATCTGAACGCTAATTTTGAGTTATTTTAAATTCTGATTTGCTTGCCTTCTGAGAAGAGGAGATTTGTATTGTATGCTATGTTGTGTTTGGACCACCTATTTTATGTTTTATATTTATGTATTTTTGCTGATATTTGTAATGTGATAAGTGATGTTGTTTTCATTTGGAACTTGATACTTGGCCATGGCGAAAGCAAGAGTCGTCTAATAAGTTGGTTGATTGACCATGGAAGCCAGGAAAAATTGTGTATTTCCCAGACATTTCAAACCTGCCTGTAACTGTTTTAAAAGGTCTACTGGTGTCTGTTAACAGTGCAGGCTATAAGACACCACTGTGTTCTTAGAAAGAGATCTTATGAGCCAACATAAGAAATTAAGGATGAAAACCTCATGATGTACAACATGTTTCAGAACTAAAGAAAACCGAACAAACTTTTTTTGTACTCAAACTTAACCATTAAACTCATTAGTGGTCAAAAACAATAATGTCCATACTAGTGATTTTAAGCGTCTAGAGAGGATGTGGAGGAGATTTTACGCGTTCATATTCCCATTGATTGAAATGTTAGAAATGTGCTTGCTACCGAATTGAATATGTTGATTTAGTTAAAATTCAGTTATATTTATTTATTTACAGAACTTGTAACCCGCTCTCTCCCGCCGCGGCCCAGAGCGGCTAACTATGATACATATAAATATAATAAAACAATTCAACTATACAATCGATCAGTCAGATAACACCCCAAACCACCCTCTCCAACCCCCCCGCCCACCCTACCCTTCTCCCTTGCCAAATGCCTGGTTTTGCAGAACAGAACAGCCAGGTTTTGCAGTTCCTACGGAAGGCCGAGAGGTCCGGGGCCAACCGTGCCCCCACTGGGAGGGAACTCCAGAGGCGCGGACACCGAGAACACCCTTTCCTGTGTGGCTCCCTGGAGCCTTTCTATGACACCCCCTCCTCCCACATTCCCTGCCATCAGATTCACTACCAGCAACATCTGTTTGAGAACATTTAGGATTGGCAGAGTCTAATGCAAGTTGCATTTGTCCCATACCGATCACATTTAATCTTGTGGTTACATCAAACTTAATTTTTACTACTAGATAATATCAACTGAGGAACAGTGCCATATTCAGTTCCTTCTATGTTTGCAGTGAACATAGGTCCCTAGAAAAAAAAATGGCAATGGAAAAAAAAAACAAATCAGTCAATACAGATCCCTTGTTATTCCTAATGTAGGAGCACACATTGTCAGCTAAACAAGAAGTTTTATCTTCCATTAGAAATTACCAAAAGTACGATTACCTGATTTTAATGGTTTTATAAAGGTTAGATGAGATTGTGCAACAGCAACAATTTGTTTTGTTGTTTTATTGGTGCTTCTGGATGATTTCTGATGTGAGGAAGCTAGAAGAAATAGAAAAAAGATCAGTAAAAATGTTTGGTTTTTAAAATTAATTTTACCCCCCTCAGAAGTCAGGCAGACACTAAAAAGCAAGGAAATTAAGAGAATGGGGTAATAATAATTGATGGAACTGATAAACATGATGCGTCTCAAACTACAGAAGATTCTGTAATACTAACAGACGATGGTGGTTTGAAGAATTTAGCTGGGTATGCAAAAAAACCACCAAAATGCAGAATTTCAATATTTAGGAAAATTAGTTCTCTAAACACACAAGCATGTTGTGCTTGTGAATGCTAGAAGATACTAACATGTTACTTTAATAGAAAAGTTTTTAAAACACAAATAAAAAAAGATAACAGCTAAAGCTAAGCGAGCACTAATGCACTCTGTTCTTCCTGTCGTACACTGGAAAGTATTGCTTGCAACAGTGCTACGAAACCAAACAACCCGATACCTTTTTCTTAGTTTTTGATCCAAACATAAATGTGCTATCTTCCAAAAACCAAGAATCTATGTTTCTCCCATTCCCCAAGGAGTAACACAGTTACCTAGAGGTGCCTTCATGGTTGTTTCCATACCAGGGGGAAAAAAATTAAGAAACAAAAGCACAAGACAACTCCTGACTCTGATGATCACCCCCATTTAGTCCATGTAGGGGGTCACCAAGGCCATGATTTTGCCTGAATTTTCCAGAACAAATCCTTTTAATTCTAGGCATACCGTGCCATTTGGGGCAATATATATCACCACTTTAAAATGTCTTTTTCTTTCACTAGAAAGAGTATATTAACAGAGCAAGGTAAAGGAAAAACTCTCACCAGCTTTTTTCTGGTCTTGCCTCTCCTTGGTAAGGGGTTTGGAGACGGGTAGTCTTACAGTACTCTGTTTTTTATTTTCCACACAAGATATGAGAATTCTTTCGGTTTCCAGTTTTTCCACACATTCTGTACTTGTAACTTTAGTATCTTCCAAATATTCTTTGCTTTTTCTTTTCCAGCTATATAAAGTTGACCCAACAGATGACGAATTTATCTCATCTTTGCAACATTTGGTTTCACCCGAGATAGAATCTATAACCGGAAGGTTATGAAGCATCTCTACCTTCACATGCCTGGGGACGGTACTTGCACGTTCCATTATTGCACTTGCAAGACATTTTCTAGACTTTGGCTTGACTGTTTTTGTTCCTTTTCCTTCGGTAACATCAGACTTACTTTTGGCAATAGCAGAAAGCACAGGTCGTTTTTCGACCTGCTCCTTTTGGTAATAAGTACAAGGCTGATGCTTCTCATTAGCAGGAAGTCCAGTGCAATTATTTAATTCAGATTTGGTACAATGATGTATCAAAGACCTTTTTGTTTGCGTTTCATCAAGAATATTTGGATGCATGGGTTTCACAGACAAAATTTTAACTTGCAATTCTTCATTTTCCTCACATTTTGAAGACTTCTTTGTGACACAAGATTCCACAGTGGAAGACAGCGAGGATGACTCACATTCATAGACTTGAGGCAAAGGTGGTACAGTCACAAAATTATCTTTTAAGAACTGCTCAGGTGAGAGAATTGGAGCAACCTGCACTGAATCAAGAATTAAATAAGGTTCATAACTATTATTTACAAAAGAATCTGGGCTTAAAATTCTCCTAGGATTCAAAGGAACATGCAATCTTCCCAGCTGCTCTGGAGTACACGCTGATGAGTTCAGACTATTAAGACCATCTTTTGTATTTGAACTCTGTGCTTCCACTGACCCTGCAAGAGAGCTGTGTGCACTTGAAGGTTTTACTACTTCCTCAAGATCATAAAAATGCCTAACGCCGCAGGTTCCTCTTATTTCTTGCAGTGTCTCATCACATACAGCTGCACCAAGAACCGAGTATGTAGTAGATCTCCTCAGAGAGAGGGGTGTGTGTGCGACATGCTGTCCCTCCAATACAGGAGCAATAGGAGATATAGGCAGCTTGTTTCCCAAGGCAATTGGGGATGTACTGTCTTGGGTCACTTCCAAATTTTCACAGAGCAGGAGTGGGCTTCTATCTTTATCTAATTTTTGGGAAACCTGAAAAGTTTTGTTAACATTTGAAGGTCTCTTTTCAGATCTTGCAGAAACTGAGCCTTCTGAAATATTTCTCTTTTTTATGGTATCCCAAAGACGCCTCTGAAAAGGAAACAGAATCACAAATCAGCATGCTGCCAACTTAAACATTTTAAAATAATAAACACTTACCCCCAGAGAGTGCACTGCTAACTTTCTAAAAATATTATACACACATACTCAAAACAGACTACCTCTTCAAACACTCTAGCTACCCCATGACAACTTACTTCTCAATACAATACATAAATAGCAAACAAGGAAAATAAAAAGCCAAGGCTACCCAGCTCCTCTACAGTTGTTTTTACAGAAACTGAGGCTACATACATTGCAGTTCTCCAAGCTCCAGGCAATCTGCAGCACTGACACCTTTTTAATTAAGGCTTGTATTGGGCAGTTAGTTGTACATATGGCAGTAGCTGTGGCTGTTGCAAGTAGTGTTAATGAAACATTAACAGGGTTGGCATTGGGGATAGGGAAGGATTAGCCAGATAAAAACCTGGTTAACCTGGAAAAACTAATGAATCCTAGTTTAAGCATTAATACTTTCTATTATCAACACTGTTTCATTAATCCAGAAGAGATTGCAATGGATTAGACAGAATTAAGTTTTAGTTACATTTTCAAAATTGTGATTACCTGAGAGTAGATCCAGGTATTACATTTAGGGTTGTACAAATAAAGATACTCAACTGACAATACTAGCATGTAATTCCCCTTTTAGAGAAGGTTACTGAATGGGTGGTGGCCCGGCAGTTACAGGGGCATCTGGACCGGGTTGGTTTTCTAGATCCCTCGCAGTCTGGCTTATGCCCTGGGTTTGGCATGGAGAATGCACTTGTGGCCTTGGTTGATGACTTACGCTGTGAATTGGATCAGGGCAGATCATCTATTTTGATCTTATTGGATCGGTCAGCAGCGTTTGATACCGTTGATCACAAGATGTTGGGGACAAGGCTGCGGGACCGGGCCGGGATGAGTGGGATTGTTCTTGAATGGTTTCGCACATTCCTGGCCGGGAGAAGTCAGCAGGTGGTTCTTAGGCAATGTACGTCATCTCCCCGGAACCTCATGTGTGGAGGCCCGCAGGGTTCTATTCTGTCCCCTCTCCTGTTCAACGTGTATATGCAACCTTTGGATGAGGTCATGAGAAGGCTCGGTGTGTGAGGTCATCAGTATGCCAATGATACACAACTCTACCTCTCGTTTTCTGGAGACCCAGGCCCGGCAGTCTCGGTGCTTGCACGGTGCTTGGTAGCTGTGGGGGACTGGATGAGGGCGAGCCGCCTGAGGCTGAATCCCGACAAGACGGAGGGGATGTTGGTGGGTAGGGATTACGGGGGGGTGACTCCTGTCATTGGCGGGGTCTGCCCCCCTTTGGCCACTCAGATTTGTAGTTTGGGGGTGCTCCTTGACCCGCAGCTCCGCCCTGATTTTCAGGTGGAGGCTGTGGTGAGGGAAGCATTTTGCCAATTACATCTGGTGCGACGGCTGCAGCCATAAGTCTCAGACTCGGACCTGACCACCATCATCCATGTCTTCATTACCTCTCGACTGGACTATTGTAACGCACTCTACGTGGGGCTACCCCGAGGACGATCTGGAGGCTGCAGCTGGTGCAGAATGCGGCAGCCCATCTCCTAACAAGGACACGCCACCACGAGCACATTACACCTGTGCTCTGTACTGGCTGCCTATTGTTTTCCGGACCCATTTAAGGTGTTGGCGATGACCTATAAAGTCCTAAACGGCTTGGGTCCAGCTTATCTGCGAGACCGTCTCAGGCCCTGGTCATTTTGCGGCCCTTGCGGTCAACTGGGGGTGCCCGACTCTACGTTCCCTGGGTATCCCGGGTGGCAACGGCGGAGAGGGCGATCTTGGTGGCCGCGCCTGGGCTGCGGATCTCCCTCCCAATGGAGGCCCGACTGTCCCCAGACCTCCCCTCTTTCTGAAGATATTGTAAGACCTGGTTGTTCTGCTGGGCCTTCAGGGAGGGGGTGGGGAGGAGGGATTTTTTATGCCTTTTAGCCTTCTGTTTTTGAATGTTTTAAATGTTTGTAGCATTTTTAAAGGATTTTATGTTTTTTCACCATTTGTGTTGTTCACCACCCCGAGTTGCCAGTGTGCGGGATATAAATGGTTGTAATAAATAAATAAGTTCAATAAATTTTGTTTTTGCATTTTACTATTTTTTCAAGGAAGCTATAGAAGCTAATATTCCAGTTTTATTATATAAACTAGTTTTCTTATATAAATCAAAGTTTAACATTAGATTAAAGTGCTGGGTGGGGGGAAGGGATCAGGACGACCCCCAGACATTCGCCATCTCCGCTCCTGCACCCGGGCTACCGAACGCCTCTGGCGCAAATCCCACTACCATGCTGACTTCCTCCACTTCAAATTCTGCCTCTCATCGCTCAATTCTGCTATATCCCTCGCTAGACAGCAGTACTATGCCTCCCACATCGAGTCCTGCTCCCAGGACCTTCCTCGCCTCTTTTCCACCTTTGACTCCATTCTCAAACCCCCGTCCTCCTCCTCCCTCTTCTCTCTCCACTCAGGCTCTTGCTCTCTTCTTCACCTCTAAGATCGACAAGATCCGCCTGGATATCACTTCCAAGTCCTCTCCCCCCATCCTCCTTCCCTGCCACCTCCCTTGAGGAAGTCTCCTCCCTGCTCTCCTCCTCCAACCCCTCCACTTGCCCCCTGGACCCCATTCCTTCCCGCCTCCTGACCTCCATGGTTTCTACCATCGCCCCTCCTCTCCTGCACATCAACCTCACCTTCTCTACCGGCTCCTTCCCTTCTGCCTTTAAACACGACACTGTCTCCCCCATCCTCAAAAAGTCCCCCATCCTCAAGAAGTCCACTCTGAATCCCTCTGAACCCTATAATTACTGTCCTGTCTCGCACCTCCCTTTTTCTTCCAAACTCCTTAAAGGGGTTGTCTATTCCAGTTGCCTCGACCTCTCCGCCAACTCCTTCCATGACCCCCTCCAGTCTGGCTTCCGCCCACTTCACTCCACTGAAAACGCTCTAAGATCACCAACGATCTTCTTATGGCTAAATCCAACCGCCTTTACTCCATACTTGTCCTCCTTGATTCCATACTTGTCCTCCTTGATCTCTCTGCCGCCTTCGACACTGTTGACCACTCATTCCTACTTGAATCACTTCACACCCTTGGATTCCTGGACTCTGTCCTCGACTGGTTCTCCTCCTACCTTTCTAACTGCGCCTTCAACGTATTTCTCCCTAACTCTTCCCCCCCTCCTCCCTACCCCTCTTGGTCGGGGTTCCCCAAGGCTCTGTCCTTGGCCCTCTCCTCTATCTACACCTTATCCCTAGGCAAACGCATCGCCTCCCATGGGTTCCAATACCACCTATACGCCGAAGACACTCAAATCTCTCTCTCCACTACTTCCCTCTCCACCTCTGTTCAGGCTCATCTCACCAACTGTCTCTATGATATCTCTGCCTGGATGTCTCAACGCCAACTCAAACTGAACATGGCGAAATCTGAACTCCTTATCTTCCCTCCCAATCCTTCCTCTCCCTCTTCCCTGTCAATTCCCACTGACGAGGTCTCCATCCTCCCTGTCCCCCACGCCCGTAGCTTGGGCTTCATCTTCGACTCACAACTTACCTTCAAACTCTACACTGACTCCGTCGCCAAATCCTGCTGCTTCTCCCTCCACAACATTAAGATCTGCCCTTTTCTGTCTGTCTCCTCTGCCAAAACTCTCATCCACGCCCTAGTCATCTCACGCCTCGACTATTGTAACCTCCTCCTTGCTGGCCTTCCCCGCTCTCACCTTTCTACCCTCATCTCTGTTCAGAACTGTGCTGCCAGGATCATCCACCTAGCCCATCGCTTTGACCATGTGCAGCCTCTCCTCTCCTTTCGCCACTGGCTCCCTCTTCCTGAGGGTATTCTATATAAGCTCCTTGTCTTCACCTACAAAGCCCTCCACAACCTCGCTCCCCCCTACCTTTCTGCCCTGATCTCCCTCTGAAGCTGTTTGAGCACTCTGCTCCTTTTCTATCCCCTCCCTCATCCTCCCACGCCTCCCCTGCTCCCCCAACCGCCTTCGTCCCTTCTCCCTTGCTGCCCCGCATGCCTGGAACTTCCTCTCTGCCCTTGTCCGCCTTGCCCCCACCCTCCACACCTTCAAGTCCCGCCTCAAAACCCACCTCTACCGCACCGCCCTTCCTAACTCCTGCTAATCATCCCCACCCAGGATTATCTCCCACCTGTTATCTGTAAACTCCCAATTTACTATAACCAAGCCAAGAACGTGTACCTGAGTTCTCGCATCTTCATGAATGTTGCATCCCTTGTCTCTCCCTCTGTTCCCCCTTCCCTGTCTCCCCTCCCCGTCTTTAGATTGTAAGCTCTCGGGCAGGGACCGTGTCTATCTAGTTTTTTGTAAAGCGCCAGGTACATCACTGGCGCTATATAAATGCTTATAATAATACCAGGTCAGATCAATGGTCCATCCAGCCCACCTACAACAGTAGCTGCCTCAAGTCACTTCAGAGAAGTACACAACAGGACATGTTGGAATAATCCATTCCCTGTTTACTCCCAGTTCCTGGACAATCAATGGTTACCTCTCCTTGACCAACACCACACCCAAGGTGTTTTTAAACAAGACAAATACACTTATAGCTCCCCACCGTCCACACATCCAAGCTCCCATGGTGGTGGGGCACTCCTGTATCCCACACAGCGGCCACTCATGGAGAACTCCTGAAAAATCCAAAGTGCCCCGTGTGGGTCACGATGGCTGCCTCCGTAGACAGAGTGGCCATGCTGGAAGCCACTTGCTTGACGCGCTCCCCACACATCTTGTTTGCGTGGGCACCCCAGAGCCAGTCAACTCAGCTGCCACGAACCTCCATCCTACGACAGACACCCCCATTTATGGACCTATTCGCCAAGAACTTACTCAATCCTTTTTTAAACCCAGTTACACTATTGCCTTCACAACATCCACTGGCAACAAGTCAGACAAGTTAATTGCATGTTTAGTGAAAAAGTTTCTCTTTTTATTTGTTTTAAGTCTATTGATAGTCCATTTCATTGAGTGTTCCCTAGTTCTGGTTTTGACCTATAAAGCCCTACACAGTCTAGGCCCCACTTATCTGAAAGCACGCCTCACCCAATAGATCCTGGGGAAGTCTGGGGACGCCGTCCTTGAGGTCCCGTGTTATCAACGGGTCCGGACAGAAAGGAGGGTGTTCTCAGCAGTCGCAACATCGCTGTGGAATGCCCTCCCGGTGGAGGTCCGTCTCAGCCCGGATCTTTTGGTCTTCCGCTGTAATTGTAAGACCTGGCTCTTTCATCGGGGGGAGGAAGGGGTAGAGTGGGGTGATATCCCGGTAGTGACTATTTATTATTTTGTGTTATTTTACATTTTATTCTATTTTTGTATTTTTATATCTTGTATGCGTGTTTTATTTTATTGTGTTATTTTAGCATTGTACGCTGCTCCAGGTCGCCAGAGGCGAGAGGAGTGGGATAGAAGTGCAAAAAGATAAATAATAATAATAATAATAGAATCCTTGAGTCCCCAAGATCTCTGCACCATAAAGTAGTGACACTACTTTGGCTCTAAAAAACTCTTAATGCTGGCTCAACCAACTCCCCGCCATGTCAGCGAGCAAAGCACATACCTGCCTGTGCGGTTCTCAAACCACCTTTCTTAGCTTTTGCCTGATGCGGACCCCATCCGCCTGATTGCAACAAACATATTGCAAGATACCTTAAAGTCTTCATTTGTTCAATAAAATGTCCGTACAGGGGCCAATTTAATTTCTCAGTGCGGTTCCCAAAAACCATCTTAGTTTTATCATAGTTGATTACCAGGTATTCTTGATTGCAATATGATTAATAGGTCTTAAGCCCTTTTAGCCCTGCAATGGTCAGCTTCTCCTTGAGTGCCCCTTTTCCCCCATGATGGTCTAATTCATCTTAGTTTGCTCAACAGACATCTAAATTTCATTGCTTAGCAAAATTTCCCGATTCAGGTTAATTTTTGTTTAAAGTAACTAAGGCAATTATAGCATGAAGCTTAATGTTCAGGATGAGATTTCTTTCATTAAAGTTAAACAGACCATATTGTCATGTACCCTGTATATAGGCATATATTTTTTGACCATTTGTGTTTCAATATATTGGAAATCAGAATTAGCCTCTCTGTATGATGACTTCCTAAAGAGCTGTCCTATAGTGACCTTTCTACTGAACTTTTGACCAGATATTGGAATATCAGCCTGTATACTGGAATAGCGGATACAATCAAGTCTGTCTCTTAAAGAAATCCACATTTTCTGTTGACTAGTCTCAAGATACGAGACTCCCTGGCAGGGCAGGAAAAGGAAATGTATTAACAGGCTTCTTACTAAGTATTTTGAAAAACCCCTCCATGTCAGCAGTTTTGACCTGTCCTCATTTTTAGCTGACCTCCAAGCATTTTTCATTCTATAAGGGAGAGGAGAAATGGATTTTTCAGAAACAGATCCTTCTTTGGAACTTTTCTCATATCCATCTGGCAGAATCAAGGACTGGGTAATATGTTATATCCTATATGATGCATTGAATAAACCATAGCAATAATACTTAGAGCATATGATATATCTTATAGATGTTAAGATCTTTGAACTTGTAACAGAGCTGTTCTTTGAACAAGAAATATCTTTCTAAGTGATGTATTTTAACTGACAGTTTCTTTTGTACTATGTCTTTATTTGAACTTGAGTAAATTAGTGCTTCATATTTTTATAATATTCTTAAAGTTTCATAGCCTCGTTTATATAAATGAATTGGTCTTTACAATACTTTGATGAGCTGGCTGGCTTATTAGCAAAGTGTAAACTCGAATTCCACATATTGGAAAAGAGCACCCTATATTCAGACCAGATCATGTCAGGTCTGGACCACTAAGCGCATTTTCCTTTTGGGGAAACCGAGGCACAACGTGACAATATCACTGTAGAACTATTACAAAATTGCTAAATATTTGTCAGTAGTTTTCATTACTATGCTTTTAATTTTATTTCCCCACATTTTCTCAGGGAAAACCTAGTAAAAACCCGTCTTTCCCAGTGCCCTGTCCAAAACTAGTTTTTCCACAGGAAATTGCCAACCCTGGACACTAATGCAATAGTTTGCCCAGAGCTTAGCAACCTTCACAGCCACCTCAGTTTGTGTGTGGACATGTGCTAAAAATTCACTATCCTTATTCACTAGATAAATGACTTTATTTTCCAAAAGTCATTGGGAAATAATTTCTGCAATGCTCATGCATTCATATTCAGCCTATATTATACCAAAAGGAAAGAGTTTGAAAAACTTCTAAACAGAACACCTACTAATAATTCACATTTGCTCAGACTAAACGGAAGTATTTTGACATGCTAGGCGACTGTGAGCAATTTGGTAATACAATAGTAAAGTCGATGATTAAGAACGCAGTCCTAAGCACTTACGCAGGGAGATAAGACTTATGGATACAAAAGCTTTTAGAACTAAAGCCCAAGATTAATGTATTTTGTGTAACTTAGAACACAACGCTTACCTTTCTCTTCACAGGCTGCTCAGCAACCCCCAACAAAATTGCTTGATGTTTTACAATGCCGTTTAAAACAAAAGTTACCACCTCTCGAACTTTGCCTTCTTCTAATGGTGTCCATGTTATGGAAATAAAGATTCTTTCTCCAGGCTAGAAGAAAGGGGTGGGGGAAGAGCAAATTGAATGCTTTATGTTTGGACAGATATAATACTATTGCTATTGTCTGTGCATGACTAAATACAGAACTTGGCACATACCTTTGTACTTGGTCTTGAATATCAAAAAGGCAACGTAGAATTTAATGACATTTACATGTGGTGATCATACACAACAGACCTTGATGAGTCTGGAAACAGATGGCTGGAAATTGATTCCACAACCGTCTATTGATTGATATATTCAAAGGTGGATAGTTGAATCAAAAGGACTAACTTAAAAGAGGACTTGGATCACTTTGCAGTATTTTTCTTGGCTTACCAAAAGCTCATAGTGCTATCAAAGATGCTTTACTGAACGACAGATGTTAACTCCGAAAAAGACTCCTATGAGCTATGATAATCTAATAGTGCAATCCCATTTTTATACAGAAGTCACAGAGTTTACATGTTAGCTATAGACAGGTAAAATCCAGGTTTGCTTATTTACTTTTGACAAACCATTTTGTCAAACACTATGTACATTCATAATAGTATTCATTCATAATTAAAATTTATTCTGGTTAATAACAGAGCCCAACTGTATAGTTCTATGTGTTGTTTTTCCAAGCAATCATCCTTTAGAAATAGTGCATCAAGGGACCATGGGATAATGTTTTTTTTTTCCATTAGGGGGGTTAGTACTGCAATTGTACAGAGGGACTGATACAAGGGATATTTGATCTGCAAGCAGCCAGGAACATCTCCTGTTAATGAGCCTGATATAGGCAAAACTGAATGTGCTCTGCTCTATTTTATGCAGATTAATAGTTTCAGATTAATGCCCTAGGACTCAGCACTAGCAGTTAGAATTTTAAAGGACTAGTAAACTAAAGCACTTACAAACTCTGTTCCCTCATGTTTTTTTGTGTGTTTTAGAAAGAATATGTATACATTTAAATGGATTTGACAGAGATCTGTACTTAGCTACTATGGTTTATTGTTCATGGTTTATTTAGGGATCTTTCAGCCACAGTAGATCTCTAAAAGCAGGTACCAAGATTTGACAGGTATCTAAGCAATGTTTCACTGTAGTCTGAAGTGACACCTGTCAGAATTTACAAATGGGATGATTAAACTAAATCTTTTGGGACAAAGAAAAGACACAAATCCTTTACTGTTGAATTTTATTACTGAAGCAGCAAATTACAGCATCAGTTTAGGCATTACGTTATATCTATCTTGTCGATATTAGCGTTTATTTTTTTACTCACTGTTTCCCTGTTTTGCTGATTCAAGTATCAGCAGGGTAGGGTGAGTGTACACTAGAGATGCCATAAACGTGAAGTGCTTTTACTCCACTCATTTTAATTCAAGCAGAGCAACAAAACAGGAGTGGGGATCTTCGCTTGGTGCAGATCGCAACCCAGATCTAAACAAGGAGATGCCGAGTGCCCGCGGGGCTAGGCGACCAAGACGCTCCAGAGCCTGGCAGTGACTTCGCCTCAGGAACCTTGCACCCAGAACCAGTCTGAAGCCTCCCCTTCCTCCGTACCAGCCCCCCGGAACCTGATGCCACCTCCCTCCAGCCAGGAACCGGCCTGGCCCAGCTCCCATTTCCCGTGACTCGTACCTGGAGAAGGAAACCTTTGCACTCGAGACTGAAGCCCTTGGCGGCGCCCGAGAAGCGCTCTACGGCCACGGCGATGGATTCTTGGTTTGGGTTCTCTATGGCCAGGTAGCACGTGCGGGAGGCACCGAGCTGGACGCTGCCGAAGATGAGGGCGGTCGGCAGGGAGAAGTGGGTTAGAGTCAGCACCGGCGCGTTTTCCCTGTCGCCCTCCTTCCCGAGTGCCCAGCGCCGCCGCGGCCGCACGGGGCTCCCAGCTGGGCTGCACTCCGAAATGACAGACACAGCGGCCATCGCCCGCGAGGGGCAGATCGCCCGCGAGACACAGTCACTTAACCTCTGCTCACTTGCTCGTTCGCTCACGTCTCTCGCGGAAAAAAGAAAAACACCAGTTGCTCAGCCTGAGCCTACCAGCAACTAACACTCCGCCGAGCCCACCATTCGAATCCAGTTTGAAACCACAGCCAATCCGGCAGCGCTTCCGCTGCAAAGCCAATCATCTCAGCAGCCTTTCCCAAACACTTATTCAGTCATAATGCAGGGACTGGAAAGCTAAGCCAACCACCATAGTCCCTGCCGCAACCCTTTTACCAATCAGCACAGAGCGCCCGCCCCCTGCTCCGTCACAAGCTGGCGTTTTATTTGAACATCCAGGAGCTCAGAACTGGATTATTGCAGAGAAGACGGTTCTTTCCCGGGGGCTGGGAATCGAACAGGAGGAGGCTTCAGAGCGCTGCAGCTGGGAACTGGCCAGGAAAGCGCCCAGCAGTTAAGGAAAGGAAGAAGGTTTCGGAGCAGCAGACGAAGTTGGCCTTGCACAGGGCTAGTAGGTGACAGCCCGGCACGGTTGGCCCATCACGGAGGCCACTCTCCGATCCAGTGTTGCTGAGTGCCAGGGCCTGTCCCTACCCCCGACTTTCAGCCCTTGGAGTGGCTGCTTCCTGCTGGGCCTTACTCCTCCTCCCATTTCCAGTAAATCAGCAGAGGCTTGGGAGGGGAGGGGAGGGGAGGTGTGTGTCAGAGCAAAACAGCATGTTTGTGGGAAAGCATCTGTACATGAAATCTTACGACATTGTCATTAGAAGCAAACACAAGCCTGGCCGTTGAAGAGGCTTCAGCGGGCAGTGGCAGAGCACCTCACTTTGTTTTCACCCTAGGCCCTGCCAATTTTAAGGCCAGCCCCTTAGAGGGTGGAGTTTTTACTTAAGGTTAAGTCTCTAGTTCCATATACATCTACAATACTGATGTTTGATGTCAAGTACAGGTAGCAAAGTTCCTCTCCTACCCACAGACATCCTTAAAACTGGCCCATAAACTCTTTTTGAAAAGTTTGGCAGTTTTTATTTTTTAAAAAACTTTTTTCTAAATAATTTAATTTACAAAACATTTAAAAATATAACCATAAAATAACACACCCTCCAGTCAGTCTTCAGTAATTTATAATACAAAAAGACATGTAGACTACTGCATGGCCCTCCTATAAGAATCAAATCAATTTAGAGTTGCAATTATGTCTAATAAATCTTGAAATGTTAGAACAAAGAATTTTTAATACCAAAGCAACAGAGAATACTCAAAAATACATTTAGTCTTTACAGAAGATATTTTTCCCCTAAAAAAAGACAAGTGCACTGAAGACATCTCTAAAATATCAACATATACAGACCACACAGACACTATCCTATATACACAGCAACAAACTACTGAACTTCTTAATCTATGTTTTGCTCCCTATACAAAAACATATTTAAGATTAAAAAGCAATTGTTATGGGAGATGCATAAAATGTCACCTTAAATATCAAATATTCCTTTATTTCAAATCATTCATAATAGTATATGGAAGGGCAGTTCTGATTTTGACCAAAGGACCTAATTATAGTGGGACCGATCCTAACCCTTGTGCAATGTGCACACAGCGTACCCACACCCATACGCACACCCCACATGCGCACCTAGATGGGGGGGTGTATGCATTATTAGGACTGCACACATGCTTTGCTTTCAACTCAATTTGTGCCATAGTATTCATCATTATTTACACAAACCAACATCTGGATTTTTGGTGTGGTTTTTATTTTTTAAAAGCCTTGATCACGTGAGAATACTCAATTTTCTAAGTTAGGTCAAAAGATGAAAGCAGCCAATATCTTTGTTCCCTACACTTGGATATTCCAAGACATGAAATCCTACATTTACTGTGCACATATAGTATTTTGGGGAAACTCAGGTTAGGTTACTTTTGTTGCCTCCGTCTCAAGTGGATTTTGTTTCAAGGAAAGAGTCTCAGCAGCACTCAGCTCATTTTGCGTAGCACAAATTTTTAGTCAGTAGTTACTTGGACTCCAAATGTAAAATAAAAAGGTCAGTCATTCCTCACCCTCAGAGTAAATACATGACATAACTATACCAACTTTTTCCCTTTTCCAAATTGTGATGTATTTAGTGGATGTGTTCAACATTTATATTTCAACATTAAAATGACTTCAGAATTTGGTACACATCAATTTGCTTTTTACGCTGTAAAAGTCTTCTGTTGCTGATCACACTTAGAATTCCACAATGTACCAAATATCAATAAAATAAAAATTTTACCTTTTAAAAAGGTAGCCATAGTATAAGCCAAACCAAACATTACACTTATTGCTAATCTTGTTCAGAATAGAGGACTGGGAGATGAGGCAGTTATACTAGTGTTGGGGAAAATTTTAATTCTCAGGAACAAATTCTTTAAAAAATAAATATATTCAAAGACATCACCTTCCTGAAATAGCAGTGTTCTAGTAAGAGGAAATAAAGTTTTTTTAAAACAGTATATTCAATTATTTCAATACAAATACAGTACTTGCTGTAAGATCATATAAGGAGTCTACAATCGAAAGGATTAGCCACAACGCTTATTTTACATTACAAATCACCAAAAATGTTTTGCAGCAAAGGGTCAGTTGTGGAAAAAGGTTTGTAAAATTTGGCACTGAACAGAAAACCATGATTTTTTAAAAAAATATTTAAAGTTGTCTTCTATTTTTACTTTCAGCAATCAGCTCAGTCGTTGCTGAGATTGTTGCAATGCCTCCAGTGCTTATTGGACATATTATGGTTATATAGGTAAAGAAATATTCAATAATGGAAAAGCCTGTCACTTTGAGAAGTTAAGGTGCTTACAAATTCAATCATGCAACAAAAAGCATGGAAATTGTAAGTTAAGGCTCCCACCTTAACTTTGTACCATTTAAGCAGTAAAGACGTTGTACAGGCTTGCATATCGCGCTTGCTTCCAACTAAGGCTCTATGCACACATACTTTGCATTGGTCTTTCAGCCCCAACCCTCTTCTGTAGGTTGTAGAGGACAACACTGAAGCTGGGGATAGTGCTATATAAATTTAAAGTTGGGTACATATTGAAATTAACATGGAATGTCCATTGGAAGGGATAGAGGCAAGAGCAATGCTAATTTGGAAATAAATCCTATTGTGATTCACAGATCCCATTAAGGGGCGGTGAAAGAATGAAATGGAACACTCCATCTTTGGGAGTCGGGGGGAGGGCAAGAGCATGTGGAATACTGAGGAAGGCAGCAGGGAGAGCAGGTGGAATGAGAGGGAGGAACAGGGATCAAATGCACCAGTGAGAAGGTGGGTGGAATGACAGGCGCAACAAGTTTTGAAGTGAAATAACTGATTCAGAAGAATGATAGGATACCAGAGAGAGCACTCCTATGATTCCAGCCAGTTCACATAGCTGGTTCCCTGTTGTTCTGGTCCACCTCCTCTTCTGGGTCTCTACCCCCTTCATTCCACACACAACCCCTTTCTCATGTTCCCTATCAGAGATACAGCTCAGTATTTTCCCCAAATCTTGGGTTCTCTAGGAGGGGAGTACATACTAGTGGGTTAGATAGGGGAGACGGGTTCACGCAGAGATGGGAGGGGCAATGGGTACATGGGGTGATAAGGTGCCATTACCAAAAAGAGTTCTTACTTGTGCAATTACTTCTGATTTTCTTCTCATTCCAAACTATTTTATAAAACAGAGCTTTGCTAAGAATACAAAAGGTTTGTACTTGCACACTAGTCCACATGAACAACATACATCTTTAATGTACCTATAAGGCTACAAGGGAATCGGCTCAAGATGAATTTTAAAAAACTATGTTACATCTAGAGTATGCAAGTATTCTTCCATGGCACTATTTTCTTTTTACTCTCAAGTGGCACTGATGCAGCTTGACCATCAAGTAAAAATGCAAGCTACTTTGGTTGATTCACTAGAGCTGTAGAGAAAAGTTACTAGAGGACCAACATTTTACAGAGAATATAATGAGCTAGGGTGCCTAGTTAATCTCACAAGATTAGGATTTCAGAAAATAAATGTTCAACTGTTTCTGAAACTCCGGCTCTGATACAGTGTCACAAATTAGGTACGCAAAGTCACATCGTGACTGACCATCTTAGACTGTGCTTTCTGGTATAACTCATCAGCTATTCATTGAAGTTAATGGCTCAGTTCCCATTAACATTAATGGTGGAGGATTACAGCATTTATCTAGAACTGTGCTAAGAACTAATGATGTACATCTTTGATAGCACAGCGTAACGTTTGGAACATGGGTGGGTTTGTTTCACAGTGGAAAAAGGTATGGCGTGTTCATTATCTTGAAAAGTACAAAATGTGGAGAAAAATAAATGCTATTTTCAAGCCATGGTAAGTAAATATGGTGGTGGTGATTTTATTCTTGGCAGGGTGAATGGGAAGGGAAGGTACTTAATAGTGCCCTTTTAGAGATGACATTCAGTAACCTGAATATTGTTGTATGATGTTGATTAGTAATTAATTAGAACCTCATATAATTGTCAGTCTGAACATTCCCCAAGTATGTGTTACTAGTCTTGCTTTATACCTATAAACACAAAACAGTTAATACACTCTATCTTCTTATAGACTAAATTCAAAGAGACATACATTTAGGGCTTTTGCTGTGCTTCTTTGGCAAGTTCTCATTTAAATAACAATATATTTAAAATTCTATGCACTCTAGTACTATTCAATAGCTAACAGGAATCTTTGGTGCATTTAGGCAACATTTAGTTATGGTAAAAAGCTTCACATTAATAAAAACTGGCTAGCTCCAACTTTTCTCCTACATAGTGCTCAGTGCTCTCAATTGCCATTAATGTATATGTAAATGAGCGCACTGAAAATCTCAAAAGACGTTTTCTAGCTCATAGGCCAGGGCAATGAAGAGTATGTAGCACAGGATGCAGAAAGCAGATTTATGCTCATCACACACAAGAATATGAATGACCCACAGGAGCAAAATCAGTTTTGTAATTTTGAAATATGAATAATTTACGGTAAGTGATTTTCATGGAATGTTTAGTTAAATGCAATCCCCAAATAGGATACGAGAAAAGTATGACTGCATATTTCCTTTGGAAAAGTCTGGCCAAGCCTACACCATGGAAAAGGCTTATTTGGGTGTGGTTAAGATATAATGATGCGGTTGAACTCAATATTTAACATTACTCAGGATATTACATTTGATATTATTCTAAAACACGGTCCGTTTCCACACAGACAGCCCCACCCACTGCTGGGATTTCTGGCGGGTGTGCGGTGGGGGGCCATCCGTGGAAACGGGCCAGCGGTGGGGGCGGGAGGATGGGTGTGCGCCAGATGTTCATCCGTGTGATCATGAGCGGTGGGTGTTTGTGCGTAAACCAGAGGCGGCCCCATGGGTGGAGATGGGTGTGCGCCCATGTAAAGGCGCGCGCACACACACCCTGCACCAGAATACCCATCCCCCCACCCACCCCGCCCATGTGAAAATCAGCCATATAATGGATGATAATGAACAATATGTGAAAAATTAGTTACTGCCACTGAATATTCTCAACTCCATAACTCTTTTCTTTAAACTTGCCTACTTACTGGGAAGATAAATAAAAAGATAAAAAACAAAAGCTACTTGCTTTGATTGTATTCTCAAGAGGACAACTCAAAATGGTTTCATTAGTCTTAAGTTAAAGTAAATTACTTTTCAAAAAAGATTTCATAACTCGCACTGTAACCCCTTAGAAAGCAATGATAATGGCTTCAGCTCAGTATTAATCTGCATCCATAGCTTTCAAAGTTATAAGCAAGGTTGAACAATGCTGTTGTATTACTGCCAGGGGGAGGGCACAGAATGATTACCACAGCTCTTGGCTTTTCAGGGTCTATATATTGGACACACAGGAAATTACACAAACAAGATTAAGAAAGCAAAAAGTGCTTATTTCTCCATTACCGATTTGTTAGAGCTTCAACGATGTCTATAGCCTCATCCATAATTCCAAGTCAGATATGAATAATTACAGTAATGAAACCAGCTTTGTGTTTAAGCTAAACTGCAGTTTAAAATGTGGTTTGATTAAAAGGTATCACTATCTTAAGTGCAACCTTCCGCAGACTTGGCCTTACCCATTAAGAAGTATATTTCTAATACATACACTGTTTATGTGGAAAGTGATAGGCAGAGAGGTGAACAGCAATTTTTACTAATGTCCAGATATGCAATTCAAATTTCCTGTAGCTACCATCCTCAAAAGACATTTCAGAGCTTGATTTTAAAAAAGATCTATAAGATTCTTAAAAATCTTTTAAACACCACAAGAAATACAGTTTAACTATACAACAAATTGTGTCTAAATGTCCAAGTACCATAAACCTGTTTCTTTGCACTCAACAAACTTCAAAACATTCAGAAGGCTGAATAAAGTACAGAAAACTTAAGTTGTATTATTGGCCTTCTGGTGGCTAATTGCTTTCTAAGTTAAGTGGAATGTTGTGCTCTGATCATGAATGTTCATTATTTGAAATATTCTGTACAGCTGCTGCTGTATCAAGTCCCAGTAATGTTCCAAGGTAAGACTGTTCTCTTGGATCCAACATTTGCTCAGGCCTGACTGGGTGAACTATATTTGCAGGTTGAGGAGTAAGTGTGTATTTTTCCAGAAATGCTAAATCTGTTGCTCGCTGATAATCTGCCTGCGGAGGCTGTGAAGGCAGAATGCCATGTGACGGAGGCGTAAGAGTTGTGGTATGCTGTACAATATCCGTTTGAGTCTCCGGGATCTGAACTGGTACCAGTGTTACTGGTACACATACTTCTGTGGATACATTCTGTAGCACAGTTTTGGTTTCTTCTTGGAAAAGCTTGGGCTGTTCCACGTATTTAGACTCGGTTTGATAAGCCTTGTCATCAGGAGTGTACTGTACTGGCAAAGTGACTATTTTTAGCTCCGAAGGAGTGGTTATTGTTTCTTCTGAACCCTTTTCGCCATGCACGTGATCTATATGGTATTTCAACTTGTCCTTCCGTTTAAATGTTGCATTGCAGTTTTGACAGTTAAAAGGTCGTGCATCTGAATGAATAACCATGTGTTTTGTTAATGTCTTCTTAATTCTAAAGGACTGATTGCAAATTTGACATTTGTATGGTTTCTCTCCTGTAAAGAGAAGGGTATCGATATTACTAAGTAAAACATGTTGTTCAAGTATTACATAAAATTTGTATGTTCTCAGTTTATATTAGAAAGGTTAATATCAAATAGCACCCCTGAACATAAAATGTTTGTCATCTTTGGGGGAGAATAACACTTCAGTAAGGGGGGGGGGGGAGACCCAAACAAAAGCAAAATTCAATTTGCTCAAAGATTTCTGGCAAGTGGATATTAAGAGGACTGATCATTAAGGCAAATTAAAAGGAACAGTGGCCAAGCTGTGTTTGTACGTGACAAATGTTCAGACCCTATGTCCCAGCGCACTCTCTTCAGTCAACTGAGAGCAGCCTTCCGGCCGTGCTCTCAACACATGAAGTATGGACAGCAAAGGCAAATGCAGGCAGAGATGTTCTCGGTAGCTGCTCCCCAGCTCTGGAACATCCTGCTCCTTGGAGTTTGCAACAGTTTGAAACTGCGTGTTCTGGAAAGCGTAAAGAATTTTTGATCAGGCAGGGTTTTGGTGGCTGGGAATGCATTAGGATGTGGGGTAAATTTTACTTGTTTATTTCTTTCTTTAATTGTTTATACTTGATTTTGTGATTGGACTAGATGACCCTCGAGGTCCCTTCCAGCTATGATTCCATTGTAGCCTGCCCGGAACCTATTATTCAAGGACTAGGATGAGATAGATATCTAAACAAACAAATGTAAAATGAACTATTCCATTCTGAAATACTTCTACACTGACATTTTAGTCCATGTAAAACTACTTAGAGCTCAGTTTATCAATGCCAATAACCTCTCTAAATAACTGGAATTAGTTTAATTTAAAACTTGGAATGAAATATTTCTTACACCATCAGACTAACTGGAAAGGCATGTGTAAATCTGGTAAAAACATACAACATCCATCAAGAGAACTCTGCATCACTCCACCAAATGATACTCTAGATCAAAACTATCAAGGGCAATAATGAAAAGAGTGATCTGAGCATTCACAGAGAATCATGCATGGCCGTGGCTCACAAACGTTTGTCCAAGAGTCTCAATTTTGAGAAAATATTTCTATGACCATGCAAGCAAAGTATACCAAGCATCAATTTGGGATCATAATCCCACCTGCACATGGCTTGTTTCAAAGGGTGTTAACAAGATGATAGTCCACTAGAGTCCAGGTCTGGTCCAAACAGCCCCCTCACATGTTTAGCATGTAGACCCTAACAAACAGGCAGCACCCTGCGTGTATTGTGCATTCAGGCAGCCTCACTCAGCCTCCCACTCACAAGTTTAGCGTGACAGACCTAATACACAGACTGTTCCCCACCATGCTCTGTCCACCAACCCTCTCTCTCTTCCCAGCATCCTGACCCGTCAGAACTCACCACTGCACCAAACCATGGGAAGAAGCCACCGCCCCAGCTGTTGCTTTCTTCCAGAATATCACTCTGGCAGGGGTTCCAGCTCCTGCTATCCCCACCCACCCATGGAGGTTCATACTGGGGTTTATACCTGCCAGCACTTGCCAGCTGGAAATAACCTTTTACTATGCACAGAACACTGATTTTATTGAGCAAATTGCATACTTTATTGAGCGCCTATAGCAAACATTGAAAGCGAAAGAAAAAAATTGAAAGTGAAAGCAGTCTTTACATAAGCAATCAGTCTCAGATGTTTCTTGCATTCACAGCAATGTACAAGCAAGTTGCAGCACCCAGTTTTGTTAGGGTCGTGCCCGCTGTGGGGTTCGAAGTCCCCCTTGATTTGCATAAAACCTCATGCCATATATGTGCCTTTTGTACCCCCTCTCTAGCATCTTCTGCATTACCAAACAGTTGGGACAGAAGACACTCCCACTCACCAAGGTGCTTTGCGCCTCTTAGAATGTCCAAACCTTGTATAGGACAAGCAGCCACTTGTTTCCCCAGAGATTCAGATCCGCTTCCGATCAAGGCACTTCTAGTGTCCCACAAGTATCCTCCCAATGACAAAAGGGGAAATTATAAGGGAAAATGGCAAAGAAGGTCCAACCTCTGTTAGTGACTTCCTTACTTCTGGCATTGCACTTACATCCAGAAAAGTCACAGTCTCAATCTCATCCCACTCTCTCAACCCACCTGGGGCTTCCTCTTCCATGCTGTTGAACTGCAGCAGGGTTCCGCATAGTCTGCTCTCCATCATGCATACATGGAACCCCAGTGTGCATGTGCCACCCTATGAGCGTATAGTCAGCCTTGCAGGATGGGTTTGGCAGTTCTCTTTGTACACGAGGACTCACCCAAATATCATCAAAGGCCATGGTATCCATCACCCCCCGCCAACTTCTCTGGGCCACTCCCCCATACCCTGGGCAGTCACAGCACCCACAGATAAAAGTAGAAGTCATTTCGCTTTCCCTGGCAAACAACCTGCAGGAATAGCTTTTACGGCATTAGGACCTCATGCTCATTGCAAGTAAAAATTGTTACTTTCAAAAGATAAGAAAATATGAGTTGTTTTTAGCCAATGAGTAACTTAGCTCCCAAATACACTTACTGCCTTGGCCTTGCAGATTCCCCCACATCCCCATTTCTTAACATTCAGTGGTTCCACCTGTGCCCAATTAAAAAATCCATTGCTTCCATGTGGTAATAGCTGTAACATTTTTACATGACTTGGCATTTGCAATGATGTATGTTACATGGATTGGGATCCAGGTATGGGGACATGCACTGCTGAAGGGGATTGGCAGAGGGCTACATGCTTGAGCAGGGAGGTCCAGATATGGAGAAACTGGGAGAGACTATTTTGAGTCTATACCAACAGATCTGCCATTTCCTTGTTCACCTTCAAGCATCCTGCCCAGCCACTTGAACTGCTGCCAGAGGCAGGGCCCAATGCCTGTCCTCCAGTCAGTGGTCCAGACGGGCCTCAGTTGCAAAAGATTTGCATTCTGCCACAGAAGCTTCCCCGGCTTCCTGATCATGCTCTGAATCGCGTCCTGGATCTCATCTGCCCGTTGCATGGTCTCCCCGAGCATTCCCCTCACCAAATAATCCCTGTGCTGCTGGTTGTGAATCTGCAGGTCCTGGATGCACTGGGTGCTTGTGGTTGGGGATTCCAGCTACACCCACTACAGTAGCAGGCCTGTAGCAAGGCAACAAAGAAAACAGAAAAACAAACCTTCCCACCCCAGCGTTTCAGTCCTTCCATCCAATTTTAACAGCCATGCTTCCCAGTTACAGCCCTCCAGCTGCCCAAAGGAAAGTTACTGTGATGGTCGTGAGCACGTGGTTCTCTGGCAATCACTGCAGAGGAGCAAAGAACATACAAAAATAAAGCACTGCCATTTTTGCTTATTCCCCCCACCCCTCACCAGTCCACCATTCCACTAAGGTGCCTTTTCCACCTGGTGTTTCAGCTCCCATCCACTCAGTGAAGGACTACAAAAATCAAGAGCTTATCATTCATGCCTGGTGCCACTGCATCCCAGGGACTTTTATGTTGCTCCGCTCCCCTGTGGTCTCATGGCCACCTGGCAACAAAGTAAAGAAAAAACACACAATTAGATAGCAAAAAACAGAAGCCTTTATCATGTAGCTGTATAAATGCAGTCCATCCCACCCCCAGTGCATCCCCTTACCATTCTCCACCTCCGGGGCCTCCGTTAGCACCTCCAGAGGCTCCTCAGATAAGGGCTGGCTCTCCAACTCGAGGTGACCGTATGAGTCATGGTGTCAGTGTCGATGAACGCTGACTGGGGCAGAGACAGGCATGGAGGGATTGCCGGCGTCAGTTGCTGGTGTCATCCGGAGTGGTTGGAGCGGGAAGAGAGGAAGCCACAAAGGTGCAGCCATACAGGTGCTCATAGGAACCAGAGGAAGAGATCATAGTATGGTGGTGATTGCTGCCCACAACTGAAGGCAAAGTTGTTGTCACAGATCTCCTTGTAGACCCTGCAAACATTCTTGGCCCACTGCCAGCAATTGTTCATGTCCCTGTTGCATCTCTGGAGTGCCATTTGTGTCGAGGTTTCTTGGAACACCAGCTCGTTCCTGTAGCATTTGACCAGCTGGTACTGGACCTTCTGCTCCCCCCCAGAGAGTGATGAAGGCTTTGGTCTCTTCCTCACTCCAGGAAATATACCTTTGACAGGCAGATTAGCAGGCAGGGAGTGTCTGTGATGGAACACCGGAGTAGTGGTGCTGGTATGTTATGAGCCACAGTGATGTAAACGCTGTGGAAGTTGCTCTGGAGAAGGCAACGGCATAGGAGAACATGTTGGGCACATGCTGCAAACCAAGACGACCTGGGATAACACGTTTGAATTTGTCACGTGTTGAGCTTTTAAGGCAGATGTTATGTGAGCACCAGCGAGAGGAGCAAGAAGTGGTTGCTCCTCGGAATGCTCTAGGCTTTTCATCCATGAGTCTATGGTGCTGGTGGACCAGAGGCAAATTCATTGACAGGATGCAGACACGTGGGCACACATTAACCTGTATTCACCCAGGGGCTCTGCATGCTCCGGGACCCTGCCATGAGCGGGGCTGAGTGTCCGATGGGTGGTGGCCATTTGGCTGGTGGTTGTGAACACCTAACACACAGGCAGGTGGACACCCACCTGCTGTGGGCTATCATCTTGTTGTTAACACCCTGAATCTTTGATGTAGAGAGAGAGAGAGAGCAGGACTATTGAGTCATGTCTTAGCTTATGCTCTATCAAGCTACTGCTGCCAAAGCAGCATAAACCTTGAAGAATTAAAAGAATTCTGCCAATAGTACCTCTAATGGCAGTACAATATTTTTTTAAAATAGCAAAAGGTAAATAGTTAAAAAGTTGTACCTGAATGTGTCCTATAATGCATTTCCAAACTTGATTTCCCTTTAAAAACTTTCTTACAAACTTCACACTGATGAAATGTTGCTTTATATCTTCAAAGAAGAAAACAAGGGTTGGCATTAGAAGTTCAGTTTTTCAATATGAATTTCTTAGATGTGCACATAGTGCATCTACTAAACTTTCCATGTTTCTTCTTCAAACTGCATTACTAAATAAAACCTTCATGGATGGAAAGAGAAGGCAGGTCCTTTAGGCAACCATCTGGCATGGAACCATTCAGTCTTTCCTGTGCTGAGTCTTATTTTCTAGAACACGAGCAATTCAGTACTGAGCTATCAGATAGCAAATACCTTTAAACTTTCCATTGGAAACCTAGAAATACCCTGTCCATGGCATCATTTGCCAATATCTAAGCAGATCTTCAGCAAGTTATGCTACCAAATGACTCTTAAACCTGGCTTACATTCCTTGCCTCCCAATAAGGAAAGCAAATGAACAAGAAGATGTTGACAGAGGAAGCAGATTTTAATTCTGACAAAAACTGAAAAGTCACAACTCTGGCACCTGCTATGTTGTGCCATAATCTACAGGCTGTTTTAAAATTGTGCTACATGCATTAGTCATATAAATATATAATATCTTTCATATGGGGGAGACTGGAACCCTGAATATCTTATCACCAGGTAAAACCTGTAGCGTGTGAGCTACCAGTGCTACTGCTACTTGACATAAAAGGAAATAATCGTCTGCATCCTATATGGCAGTATGGAAGGTACACAGTTGTTTGTTAGATGACTATAGCATAATTAGTGTCGCAGAAGATAAAGCTTTGGCTATACAGTGAGTGCGTCTTGAGGTTCATTTTTCACTATGGCTCTGTGTAACCTCTATGCTTACTAGTAAAATAAAGAAAAGAGAATTGGTCACCACCTCGGTGAATTCTTTTCTTCCACTGCTATGCAGACAGTCCTCCGGTTGGGTAGCTCTCCCATTAACCAGCAGGAGGCAGACCACCACAGTAGACCTTTTGCGCATGCGTCTCCTGCGCTACCCCGCCTGCGCTCGCCATGAGTTTCAAAGCGGAGGACCAGCCATTTCACCTTGGAGGAAAACCCAAGCACTCCACTGCCTTAGGCCTACTGTGAATGATGAACCTCAAAACATGAACTGTAACAATAACTGAACCTACTAAGGCACCTTACCCTATACAGCTCTACAACTCTCTGGGTGGGTCCGGAGGACTGTCTGCGTAACACAGGAAGAAAAGAATTCACCGAGGTAGGTGACCAATTCTCTTTTCTCCCCTTGTCGCAGACAGTCCTCCAGTTGGGATATACCCAAGCAGAAAGAGACAGCCCCAGGAGAGTCCAGGGCCGCCTGCAGCACTCTCCTCCCAAAAGCTGCCTCAGCTGACTGATATGTATCTATTTTGTAATGTCTAAAGAAGGTGTGAACAGACGACCAAGTCGCTGTTCGACAGATCTCCTTGTAGGAGGCTCTAGCCTTAAACGCATATTTGGCCTCCCCTGACCGAGTGAGGCCAAATCTGAATGGGAGGGACCTTACCCTTGGCCTTGTATGCCTCTACAATAGCATGCTTGACCCACTTTGAAATCAGAGCCTTTGTAGCCTTAATGCTAGCGCAAAGGTTAACAGAGAGCGCCGTTGACCTACGGAAGTTTTGAGTCCTGATTAGATAGATCTTATGGGGCCGTTGGACATCCAAGGAATGCCACTGCTTCTCCTTGGGGTGCACTGGCTTGGGCTAGAAGGACGGTAAGCTTATCTCCTGGGACCTATGGAATATGGAGTTACACTTAAGAAGGAAAGCCTGATCTAGTCTCAGTGTTACTGACTGCTTATGGAAGATGCAAAAATTATCCTCTACCAATAGAGCCCCCAGCTCGGACATCCTTCTGGCGGATGTAACCGCTATTAGTAAAGCCACCTTCAGTGAAAACATATAAAGAGAGACTTGAGCCAAGGGTTCGAAAGGTGACTGAGTCAGGGCGTTAATTACAAGGTTTAAGTCCCATGAGGGATATCTATGCACTACTGCTGAGGAGAGATGTTTTGCTGCCATTAAAAATTGGCGAATGTGCCTGTGAGCCGCTAGGTTCTTGTTAGACAGCATGCACCACACAGAGTTTAGGATCGAAACTTGCCTGGTTAGGGTGTTATACCTGAGACCTTTCTCCAGCCTGCCCTGGAGGAAGTCCAGTATCTGAGACATCGAGGGCCTGCATGGGTCCATTCCCCTGGAGAGAGCCCACAGAGAGAACACCCACCATGTAGCCCTGTAAGATCTTCGAGTAGCCGGGCTTCTGACTTGCAACAGAGTTTCTAGCACGGCACCTGAGTAACCTTTTTTTTACTGAGGGCTTGGATTTCAACCTCCACACTGTCAGTTTTAGAGACAAGTTCTCGTGAAATAGGGGCCCCTGCAAGAGTAGATCCGGGATAGGAGGGAGTGGGAAAGGGGCCTCCACACTCAACTCCATGAGGTCCAAGAACCAGGGTCGTCTCAGCCACCATGGAGATACTAGGATTATCTGTGCCTGAACTTTGCCACTGTTCTTGTCAGAAGTCGGAAAGCATATAGAAAGCCTGGTGACCACTTCTGATTCAGCACATCTAACGCTGCGACCCCTGCTGCCCCCGACATGGACATGAAGCGATCCACCTGTGCATTCTCCCTGGTCGCAAAGAGATCCACAAGTGGAATCCCAAATCTGTCCGTTATGCAGCGGAATACACCCCCTGTTCAGCAACCACTCGTGAGGGTCTAGCATCTCTCTGCTGAGCCAGTCTGCCTGGAGATTGTCCTTTCCTTTTATGTGAAGAGCCTTCAGTGAGCTCAGATGAACCTGGGCCCAGCTGAAGAGCCTCAAGGCTTCCTTCTGAAGGGAGGGGGATCTCGAGCCCCTCGATGGTTCACATACGCCTTGGCAGTAGTGTTGTCCATGTAGACAAGGAGATGAACTTTCTGCCTCAGAGGGAACAACTGCTCCAGTGTCAGTCGAATGGCCCTGAGTTTCAACCAATTTATCGACATGCAACGCTCTTCCCGGGACTGGAGGCCCTGGATGGATCGCCCTTCCATGTGAGCTCCCCAACCCCTGAGGCTGGCGTCGGTGGTTACCACCACTCGGGGGGGTTCCGTTAGAGGAACTCCTATTGAGAATCCCATGGGATCTAACCACCAGGATATGGAGAACTTTAGGTGGGTGGGGATTACGACCCAAGGATTTTCCCCTAGTGTGAGCTCTTTTTGGAAAGGCCTGAGCAGCTGCTGCAAGGGTCTTAGGTTGCCACGAGCCCACTGAACCTGGGGGCAGCAGGAGACCATCAGCCCCAGTAACTTCGCCAGAGTCTTGAGTCTCAGATTCCTGTTGGTTTGCACCAGAAGGACCAGAGAACAAATCTTTTTCCTTCCCTCCTACGGCACAAACACGGCGTCTAAGGTTGTATCCAAGATGACCCCTAGATGCTCCAGTCTGTGACAAGGAGACAAGTGGCTCTTGTCCAGATTTGTGACAAACCCATGAACACTGAGGTAAGAAATTACCCTGGACACGTCCCTGGACGCCCTCTCCCGAGGCAGAGCTCTGATAAGAAGGTCGTCCAGGTAAGAAAAAATGTGTATCCCCTCCTTGTGGAGATTTGCGATCAGTTACTAGGATCTTTGTGAACGTCCTTGGGGCTGACGAGAGGCTGAATGGGAGGACTCGGTATTACCAATGGTTCCCATTGAATGCAAAGCGGAGCCACTGCCTGTGGACCTGCAGGATAGGGACATGGAGGTAGGCCCTCCTTCAGGTCTAGAGAAGCCAACCAGTCCTCTTGGACAGGCTGTGACAGATGGAGTTTACCATCTCCACCTTGAACTTTGGGTTTTTTATATGTTTGTTCAAACATTTTATGTTTAAGACGGCCCTCCAGTGACCCGTCTTTTTTGTGACCAAAAAAATTATTTAATAGAGGCCCAGACCTTTTTGGTTGGGGGGCAGGGGGGGACTTCTATTGCCCCTATAGTTAGAAGTCTGGAGATTTCTGAGGACATAGCCACAAGTTTTTGAGGCTCCTTGGAGACTAGAGAGGGAAGGAACCTGCTCCTTGAAGCTCTAGGGCGTAACCTTGACGTACTATCTGCAATACCCAGGCATCTGAAATTGACCTTTCCCAAGCCTTGCAGAAAAGTAAGTCTGCCCCCGATAACCCCCTCTCCCTGCGAGTCATGCCTGCTTTTCTGCCTGGGAGTTGGATGGCTCTCACTGTCTGCCTCTGTCAAATGTGTGCTGCCGCTGACCCCTGAAACGAAAGGACTGTCTCGTGAATTCCCTCTCATTAAACTGGCCCAGTTTGCAAAAAACGGTGGAAGGGGAGGAGGAAGAGGGGGTCCCAAACTTAAAGGCCGAAGCTCGAAAGAATCTCTTTCTTGCTCCAAACTGCTGAAGGGTTTTTGTTTTTGCTTTGTCATTTGCTTCTGCTAGGACCTTGTCCAAGCATGTGCCAAGTAACTTAAAACCCTTATATGGGCCCTCCACCAAGAGAGCCTTGGCGGTAATGTCCCCCTGCCAGGATCTCAGCCAGATTCTCCTTCTAGCCACCACCGACAGGGATACCGCCTGAGCTGACCAGGATAGGGCGTCCATCGTGGAGTCAGCAAGTGAAGCACTGGCCAACATAACCCAGGAGGAGAGGATCTTAGACCTCTCCTCCGAAATGTCTACTGACTGCATTTCCTGCAGCCAAGCCATGTTAGCCCTGGCCAGGTAAGATGCTAAGATGTTAATACAGAGGGAGTTAGTGGAAGCATTGAGGCCTCTTCTTAGGGCTCCCTCAATGGCCCTGTCTGAGGGATCCTTAGGGAAACACTCCACTTCGGTGGGGAATACCGTTTGCCTTACAAGGGAGGCAGCCACTGCATCCACCTTAGGATTCTTAAATAACCCTTCCTTCTTTCTAGAAAAAGTGTAAAGGGTTTCCTGGGTTTTATTCATTCTGCAACCTTTTGCTGGAGCCTTACACTCCACCAAGACGTTTCTCAAAGGCCCTGTCTAGAATTCCTATATCTCTCCCCATTACCGAGGGAATGAGGCGGCTGTCATCCTCCTCTTCAGAATCTGAGGATTGAGCCTTATTTGGTTTCTCCTCCAGTTGGGGAGTTTTAATAACCTGTGCCATCAGTTCCTCCCTGAAACAGAGGAACTGCCTGTCCTGATCTCTGGAGTGAGAGCTCTCCTGCCATTCTCCCTCCTCTAAATCAGACTGTAGCCTACCCAAATCGGTGTCAAACCCAGAGTGGATGGCATAGCTCCCCTCTGCCGCCCCCAAATCACAATCCCCATCCTCTGATGCGCTGCTACGGGCAGAGGCCTGAGGAGAACTTAAAAGGCGGGAAACAGCGCCCCCTGCTGGGTGGCGCAACTTTCCCACTCTCTTAGACTGCGACTGTCTCTTTTTTGGGAGCGGGGATTTTTCAGTTCCCGGACCCCAATTCCTCTTTTTCCCCTGTCTGTCGTAGAGTACCGACAGAGATTGCAGGATCTTCCCCATGGTTGAATTTAAGGTGGCAAAAGCCTCCACTTGGGAGTCAGGGCCCACAGGGATGACAGAGGTAGCTGTCGGTTCTCCCTGGGCGGGGACCTGCAGGAAATAAGAGGGGAGCCGCTTCAGCCTGGCTCTGTGCTGCCCCGCATGAATACGGGGTGAGGGGGGGGCGTTCACCGGATCCGTGAGGCCACGCTTGACGAGCCCCGAGGGGAGATGCCTTACCTCAGTCCCGGAGGTGCCCTCCATGTTGAGCCGCTCTCCCACCGCCGCTGCGAGGGAGAGAACAGGCAGCCCGCCAGCTAAGAGCGCTCCCCACAGGGGGTGGCAGCCAGACTGAACAAGACTAACTGCTGCCACAGAAGGCTGTTCTGGACAGAGGAGAGAGCCCACTCTTGTTCCCGTGCCGGGCTCCTCCTTACTCCCGGGCTACTGCGCGGGAGAAGGCTCGGGTGCTCGCGCCGCTGCCAACAGCAACTGCCGAGGCTGCGGAACCCCTCTGTGCCCCGTCAATCCAAGATTCAAATAAAACGTTTGATCCCTTCTTTTAGCTCGACCACACTGCTCCTGCCGGTCCGAGGCAGAAGAAAGAACTGGCGAGTGCAGGTGGGGTAGCGCAGGAGACGAATGTGCAAAAGGTCTACTGTGTTCTTCTGCCTCCTACTGGTCAATAGGAGAGCTACCCAACCAGAGGACTGTCTGCGGCAGGGGGAGAAGCAGGTTGTCCAAAAGCAAGAGCCTTGAGCAATAAGAATATGAACCATAGGGTACTTTCAGACATGACGCTAACCACCCTTTAACCACCCTTGGTGGTTATTTATGCATGTTTCAGGGCTGCATAGGGCACCAATACAGCCCTGAAACATGCATAAATAACCACCAAGGGTGGTTAAAGGGTGGTTAGCGTCATGTCTGAAAGTACCCATAGTCAGCAGAAGTGAGATCCAACTGCATGACCGTCTCACCATCTTCAGAGAATGCTCCCCAAGGTTACATACATATGTGGTCACAGAGGTAATCACACACACTAACTCCAACTTTTTAGAAAGTACTTACTTTTGCCACACTTTCTCTCCTAGATGAACACTTTTATAATGAACAGTAAGGTGGTCTTTCCGGCCAAAGCATTTTCCACACTCCTCACACTGATGTGACTTTTCACCTTTAAGAGGGGGACCAACAACAGAATTTGAACAGTTAAAGAATTTCAGAAGAAACATAAAACCAAAATTTGTTACAAAGGTTCTATCCAACCAAAAGCTATTTCATGTCTCACACAAGGCATACACCAAGTGGATTTTCTATTAACCAAACAAATATTTCTAGATACTGTGGCAGCCGCTTATTCATGTCTTGGTTATTCATTCTGGATGCTTCTCTTCAAGACAACAGCTAATCTTAATGCCTGGGAGAACCTTCCTTCAACCAGTAAATAAGAGGTAAAAGGTTTGCCCTTTTTCTTTACATATCACACCTTTGCAATAACTGAATTTGTAACAGTCCTAAAAAGGTAACGCCCTCAGATCTGTCCCAGATTTCTATCTCCTGTACTGCAGTTCGACAATTATGGCAGTATTAAGAATTTTATACTAAAGACAAAGATTAACACTTCTTCTCCTGATGTTATGTAGTTACCTTTTTTTTTCCTCTCTCTCTCCTTGTTTATAGATCTCCTGAAGTTTCTCTGAGCCATCATGTGATCGTCCACAGAGAGGCCAGGGTGATTTTTGACAGTTTGAATGGCAGAATGTTTCTTCTCATGTAAGAAGAGGGAGTTTGGACAGTCAAAAAAATGTAATTTTCTAGGGGGGAAAAGCAAATAGAGTAGAAAAGGTGATTTTCTTTTTTTACCCAAGTTTTCAAAGATTTCTTAGCTTTATAGCAAGCATAAGGATTTTAAACACTAAATAAGAAGCTGCCTTGTTCAAACAAGTACTCAGAAAGTTTAGAACGTGATTGCTTTAGAGTATTACCCACTTTCTTGAGCAGAAACTGTAAACCTGCAGGAATCTTAAGTTTCCTCTGGATCCTGTTCTGGATAAGGAGAAATCCTCAGTGGTTCCACTCCTCTCCTTTCCTATAGATTAATTTTTCTTCCCATTTGCCTCAAGGGGTAGAATAGGTTTTTGCTCTTTTATTTTTTAAACGATTTCTCCACTTGCTGTTGATTCACCTGCCCTACTGTATCCAAAGTCCACTCTCTGATGTATAGCAATTCCCAACTATAGTATCACTCACCCATCTTCATATTTGATCAGGGTACAACCTTTAACGGTGCTTGCATGAATGACAGCTTCTGTGTTTTATTGTCAAAGTTTCAAAAAGAAATCTTAACTCAAAAAAAATCCTCCTTTATCATATTTGCTTTTTATTTTAAATTGCATACATGTTTTGACTGCCCCCAAACTCTATCTTAACACAGACGAAACAGCTTGTGAAATTTGCAAAAGTTAAACTGTAGCAATTGTGTATAAGTCACAGAGTAACAGTTGTGACAGACTGAATGAGCACTGCTTAAGAGAAAAAGTATCCACAATTAAATAGTCAGTCTTGCTTCGAAGAACCTAATTCAAAAGTCACTGCCTACCTGAGTGTATTTTTTTGTGTTTTGTCAGATGGTCATGCCGAATAAATGTTTTCCCACATTCTTCACATTCATACCTCTTGTCATCATGGTGGACTCGTAGATGAAGTCTATATAAATATTTAAGAAATTTAGATCTATGTTTATGTTTAAAGTGCAGTCAGAAGTGCAAGTACAAAAACAACATCTTAAAGGAATCTCTACTAGAGAATCAATACACATGGACTGAAACGAGAATCAAAACTGTTCTGGTCAGAAACCTTGGGAGAACGAGCACCAGACGCGAGATCTCCCTGGGATCTAGACACCTGGTTTGAGTTCTTGCGCGATTTCAAGCTTAGCTCCCCTACCCCCAAACTTCTGTTTAGTGAGAGGAGGGGAGCACACTGACCCGGCTTTGCAAGAGACTGCCCTGGCATGTAGAGCTGGAACTTCCTGGCCAATGCAGCTCCTTGCAAAGTCCTTAAGCGGCTGCCTGGTCATTTTCTGGCTGAAACTGACCAGGCAGCCACTTGCGTCCTTGTAAGGAGTCACTGTGGCTAAAACTGAGTAGCTCTTTGCAAAGCCAGCTTCCTGAGGAGCTGCCCTGTGGCTCCCCCTGCCAGGACAGCCCGTCAGGAAGTGGCCGAGCCCCTTTGCACAGTCTTGCATGGACGGAGAGAGCAGGAACACACTCAACTCTGGTGCAGCACTTTGCATGCTGCCCAGTGGCTTGGGCACTTCCTGGGGTGCTGCCCTGGCAAGGAGACACAGGGAAAATGGCCCTTTGTTTTTTTAAGTGCTGAGGGAGGGAGGGCTGTCTTGAATTTCGCCTCTCTCAGCGAGAATCCAGGCAGTTCATTGGCTCATTCTTATTTGCAAGAAGAATCCCAGAATTTAATTTCAGTCATGAAATACGTTGAACCCTTTACAATCAATTTATTGTTAGGTAAGTTCCTATTACAGATTCTTACTGTATAAAAACACAAAAAAATCCAGACTGACTTTTAGATCTCCAAATAATTTTTCTGTGTTGAAGTTTTTCTTTACACTCAAGTAACTACAACAGATATATGGAACCCAAAAAGTGTCACTCAACACATTTCTTAAAAATTCAGAGCATTCACAAACACCATGCAATCCTGGAACCAATTGCTTCCATTAAATGCAATGTGGCTACTCTGGAATAAATGATTTCAGTTGAGGCCACTAGCACATGAGATTGGGGGTTGGGAGGTACTCCCATGAGCAGAAATCACGGCAGGGGAATCACATAAAGCTCCACTTGTGCGCGCAGAGTTTATGTCATTAGCCCATTTCTGCTGTGATTTCATTCACAGGTGACTGCTGGATTTTGAACCATATCGCCAGTGAGTGAAATCACAGAAGAAATGGGCTAATGATGCTAAAACCCCCACGCACATGAGCAGAGCTTCACATAATCCCCCTGCCATGATTTCGGCTCACAGCAGTTCCCCCCAACCCCACCTCCCATGTGCAGGCGGCCTGAGGGGGAGAATGGTCATCCCCTATATTTAAGTTTCCAAACAATTTAATTGTAAAAGGTTCTTGAGACTTTCTCTTTGAAAAGCTCCTACACTACACTGTGTAGAGAAGGCCTTTGTCATTTGAGCAGGGAGCACTTCATGACACAGAAGAACCTTTTCTTGGTCACATAAAATTCCATTCAAAATTGAGAAATACATAGTGTTCACTTCCCTTCTCACACTTGCATGCCTTAGGAAAATTCTGACAGGCCACAGGAGTTACAGAGCATCCTGAGGTCAAGCTCATGCCACTGCACAAAAGTGGTGTAAGCAGCATAGTCATCTTGGGAACACCTGCTGCCAGCAACTTCCTCCTTCCCATAAATCCCCAGACCTAACATATGACCCATTTAGCCACACTCTGAGGCACCATGTGGAATAGCTACCGCACAACTCTGGGTGGTAGGTGTGTGATGATCATGGTGTTCTGAGGATCCAGCATATGGCCCATTCGTACTTTACTCTGAGGCACGTGGTGCAAGAACTCTCCTAACTTCAGAGGGATATCAAATAGAAGGTAGCTATAGCTCTCACGTAATAAAAACCTGCTTCATTACCTGTATGAACTTCCATGACGAAAACTTTGCCCACAAACACTACAAAGATGAGGCTTCTCCCCACTATGAATTCTTAAATGTTCTTTCAAAGTTGTTCTGAATAAAAATAAATAAATAAATAAATAAATAAAAGAAAGACAAATGTTTTAGAAACTCAGTGTTGCCGCCACTTTGATATGTACCTGGAATCACACATTCCCTAGTCCTTTAAGCCCTGATGTACTAATTCAATTATACAGGAGATTAAATGGCCAAGTATTTGTACCTTCATATATAAAGAGGTAAATTTTCATTCATTTCACTATAGTAAATAAGCAGTCTGCAAAGCATATTCTCGAAACAAGATTCTCTTAAAAGGGTACTATGCCAGTATGCAACAGTGGGCTACTCATTTGACTGCTGGTAAAAGACTCCGTAGGTTTCCTTAAAGGTTTATGCTTTTAAGGAAACACATATAGACAATGGGTGAAAACAGACATGATGGCAACGAGGAGCCTCCCCGGTCTGAACCGCTGCAACTGCTGCTCCTTGGGTTGGCAGGGAGGGCAGTAGGAATTAAGTAGTAGTACTGACTCCATGCCTTCCACCTTGCTGCACCGTATGATTGGAACAAACTTCCTGAGTTGGTGCATCAGGCCACCTCCCTGTGCATATTCAAGTCCCGCCTAAAGGCCCACTTCTGGGTTCATGATTTTTTTTTTTAAATGACCTCAAAGGTCCTATACAGATCTGAGTCTTGTCAATTTTATCCATATTTACTAAAATATGGATAAAACTCCTCCCTGGACACACTCCAATCTGGCTTCCGCCCCCTTCACTCCACTGAAACTGCCCTTGCCAAGATTACCAATGATCTGCTGGTCGCTAAATCTAAGCGCCTCTACTCCATTCTTGTCCTCCTTGACCTCTCCACTGCCTTTGACACTGTCGACCATCCACTCCTACTGAACTCTCTTCGCTCCCCGGGCTTCTGCAGCTCTGTCCTTGACCGGTTCTCCTCCTACCTCTCTGACCTCTCCTTCAATGTGCCTCTTCCCAATTCCACCTCCTCCTCCCTCTCCCTCTCGGTAGGGGTTCCCCAAGGCTCTATCCCGGGTCCTCTTCTCTTCTCTACCTACACCGTCCCTGGGCAAACTCATTCCCTCCCACGGCTTCCAATATCACCTTTATGCTAACGACACTCAACTCTCTCTCTCTCCCCACCTCCTCTCTTTCCCCTTCTGTTCAAGCTCACGTCATCAACTGTCTCTCTGATATCTCTGCCTGGATGTCCCAACGCCCATTCAAGCTCAATATGGCTAAGACTGAACACCTTATCTTTCCTCCCTTCCCTTCCTCCCCCTCTTCTCTATCCATCCTTATTGATGGTGTCACCATCTGTCCTGTTCCCCAAGCCCGTAGCTTGGGATTCGTCTTCAACACTCACCTCTCCTTTAAACCTTACACTGATTCTGTTGCCAAGTCCTGTCGTTTTGCCCTCTAAAACATTGCTCGGATTCACCCCTCTCTCTGTCTCCTCAGCCAAAACCCTTGTTCATGCTATGGTCATCTCCCGCCTTGACTACTGCAACCTCCTCCTTGCTAGCCTCCCCCGCCCTCATCTCTCCCCCCTTATCTCCATCCAAAACTCCGCTGCTAGGGTCATCCACTCGGCCCGTCCTTTCGACCACATGCAGCCTCTCCTCTCCTCACTTCACTGGCTCCCCCTCCCCCAACGCATCCTTCCCAAACTCATAGTATTTACTCACAAAGCCCTTCACAGTCTGACTCCCCCTTGCCTCTCAGACCTTATCTCCTTACACACTCCTGCACGCACTCTCCACTCCTTCTCTATCCCCTCCCTTGCTTTCCCTCATCTCCCCTAACTGCCTTCGCCCCTTCTCCCTTGCTGCCCCTTATGCCTGGAACTCCCTCCCTGCCCACATCTGCCTTGTCCCCTCCCTCAAATCCCTCCTCAAAACCCACCTCTTCCTCGCCGCCTTTCCCGACACTTGCTAGAACTTTCCTCTCAACATTTACAGTCTGCCCTCCCCGACCAAGCAACCAAGCCAAGCACGTGCACCTGAGACTTCGCATCCGCTTTAATGTTTTGTCCCTTGTCTTTCCCTATGTCCCCTCTCATTGTCTCCCCCCTCTGAGTCTTTTAGATTGTAAGCCATAGGCAGGGACCGCATCCATCTCATTGTTCTGTAAAGTGCCAGGTACACAGCTGGCGCTATACAAGTGCTTATAATAATAATAATAATAATAATAATAAATAAAATAAATTCACCGAATACCTACATCCTGTAGTCCATAATTCATATGAAACCTCTTATTTTTAATAGCCCGTGTCTTAATTAGATTAGGGAACCGCTCAGGACGCAGAGTAAAGGGAGTGGAGCAGCCAACAGCGGTGCGAGCGGGTGGCCATAAGTCCCGCCTGTGTATCACCTGGTCTCCCTACGAGCCGGCGAACTGCATGGAACACCTGAAACTGACTGGAGATTAAGGAAGGAACTGCAGCCTGTCTTGGGTGGCTCTTTTCCTCCTACTACCCCAACTAAACTGGTAGACAGGCTGGAGTCAGTTCAAAGGCAACTCCTCGCACTGAGATCTGGGAAGACCAGTCAGGGGAAGGGTGGGAGAGACCATGCACCCAGCCTTCGCTGCTCCTATCGATCCCTTCATAGTGAAGGTTCATCAGCCTAGCAGGTGGGATAGGGATTCCAACTTGATGGCCTTGGGGGTGAGCCATGCTGTGGTTTTAGCGGAGGGTAAGAAAGTGGTACAACTAGATGAGAAAGCAGCTAGCACCCCAAGATGTCCTGGATTGCATGGGGGGGGGGGGGAAGGGAGATGAGTATTAGGATTCATCAGGAAGTGGATTGTCAGGGAGTCCCTTTGGGAATCCCGTGACAATCTCAAGCCCAAATAAAAGCCCGGTGTAGGGCCCCCTGATGGTGCAGGACCCCTCTCAGGGTCCAGGGTTATGACTAGACCGGCACTCACAGGGGGCTATTACCCTGTTATCCTGGAATATTGCGGGCTGGAATGCCCGCTGCCAGGATTTTGATTTTTTGTTATTTCTAGGGCAATATGATTTTGTTTTATTGCAAGAGACTTGGTTGCTGGGAGTGAAGCCGGACATGTATTTAAATGGTTACACAGGTTTCTGTGTAGGGGCCACCCCATCCATGGGGGGGTGGGGGTGGCGGGGGGTAGGCCTAGCAAGGGTCTTGCCATGTTGGTGGCCATAGATACAGGAATACAAATAAAGGAATTGTGATTTTATAAAATCGAATTTTGTTTTGTATTTATGTACCACAGTGAAGGGTAGAAAGTTTTTGCTAGGGAATGTCTATGTACCCCCCTTATAGTCTAGACATTACACGGACAGTATCTGGGCTCAAATGGCTAAATTGCTCCTTAGGGCTCAGGAGGATTACCCTGGGGTGCCCATGTATATAGGGGGAGACTTTAACAGCAGGTTGGGAAACCCAGCTTCCCAGGGGAGGGATCCCCCAGCGGGAGAGTTGGAGGATCTCCCCTGGCTTCCCCCACGAGCACCGGAAAATCATATTGAGAGCCCACAGAAAGTCAAGATGGGGCTCCTATTGGATACCCTGGATCTAGTCGTGCTTAATGGCCAGGTACCAGGGGATCAGGCTGGAAGTTTTACATACCATTCAATCTTTGGGTCCAGTGTGATTGATTATTTTCTGGCCTCAGCCCTGGTCTTCGTTAAGGTCATTAGGCTAGAGGTTCTTTCAAGACCTGACACCGGCCATCTCCCACTTCTCATGGAGCTCCAGGAAGGTGATAGGTTCCCAGAGGGATGCCCAGATAGAGAGATAGTGGCAGGTGAGGGGTCATGGTCCAGTGTTAGAACAAGGAGGAAGCACCCAGAAAATTTATTGGTGAACTTTGGGACGTTGGGAGCTTTGCCTGTTAGCCTCACGGTGTAATGGCAGGGCATTTCCTGGATTTGATAAGTCTCCTCCACCGGATCCAGCCAGTCATTTTTTGTAACATGGGATACCAGCCCAGGCAGGGGCAGTCTGGTCTGGTTTGATGGCAAGTGTCGAAAAGCGAGATCTGACCTGAGGAGACAGCTGAGGCATTTAAGGGCATCGCTGTCAACCCATAATCGGGTGGCAGTAGCAGGTGGAAGGAGACACTATAAGCAGTTGCTGGTAGCCAAAAAGAACATATATAGTAGGACCCAATGGCATAAGCTGTATGAGGCAGTTACACGCCGGGATTCAATTAGATTTTGGTCCCTAATACAATCTTTGGGGAAGGATGGTCCTGGTAGGTGGTCCCCCTCAATTCCAACTAGAACCTGGGGGTTGTTTTACCAACTTTTGTATTCTGCTCCTCTAGGAGTGGTTAGAACCCCCGAATTGGGAGCAATCCAGCAATTTGAACCATGGTCCCAAGTTACTGTGGATGAAATTGCCAGCCTAATCCGGGGCCTGAGGACAGGGAAGGCCCCAGGCCCAGATGGGGTTTCCACTGATCTGATTAAGAGCTTCCCACAGTGGTGGGCGTCTCTTTTGGTTCTGCTTTTTACGGCCATCAACAAGTAAGGGATCATTCCTAGCACCTGGGTAGAGTATACTGGTTCCTATCTTTAAGAAGGGGGACCCCAGACTTCCGGCTAATTATCACCCCATCAGCCTGCTCAGCGTGATAGGCAAATTGTATAGCCAGTTTCTTCTGTGGAAGTTACAGGCATGGATTACCGAGTTTCGTCTTATCGCGCCAGAGCAGACTGGTTTTTGCGCAGGGAAGGCTACACTAGACCGCATCTTGCTATTGTCTGCCCTAATACAGAAATATACATCGCGCAAGGGAAAATTATATCTGGGGTTCATGGACCTGGAAAAGGTCTTTGATTCGCTCAACCAGGAGCGATTATGGCTAAAACTTAGAAAGATTTCTATTGAACCAAGACTCTTATACTTGTTGATCCGACTTCACCAGGCAAATTCGCTGCAAATCAGGACGGATAGACATGGGACCATCTTGGCACCAGCGCTGTTTAATTTGTATTTAAACTATTTGGTTTTACATATGACCTTAGAGGATACTCATTTCCCAGTGCCGGTCAGAAAGAACCTGCCGCTCCTCCTTTATGGGATGACTCGGTTCTGCTGTCCCGAACTGCCGTCGGTCTAAGGAGACAGATGGCTCTTTTTGGAGATTTTTGCGCTGGGGAGTCGTTGACAGTCAACTATGCCAAGATTAAGGTGCTGGTAGTGGGAGGTAAAATGAATCATAACCCCAGTACTTGGATCATAAAAGGGAACCCCATTAGTCAGGTCCACGCCTTTAGGTACTTGGGGATGACCTTCTCCACGGGAGCCCCTTGGAGGGCATACGTAGAGTCGGTCAAAACTCAGTGTAGGAGATCTTCGGCTGCTATTTTGAAATTTTTCTTTGGACAGGGTGGGCGAATGATAGCTCTGGCTTTGGCCTTGTTTAAGGCAAAGGCTCTTGCTCAGGCCCTGTATGGTGCCCCGGCATGGGGCTTGGATTTTAAGGATAAGCTGGAAAGCATCCAAAATGGTTTCCCAGCAGCAGTTCTGGGCATCCCCAGAAGTTCTCCCCAAGTAATAGCCAGAACTGAGCCGGGGATGGTGTCGGTGGAGGTCTTGGTAATTTGCCAGCTTATTAATTACTGGCTGAAACTGGTGACGACCCCTGTGGGGGACGATTCCTTGTTGATGCGTGCCCTGAAGTTGGGGCTGTTGGATGTATGGGTGTCCCAAGTCCGGATGCTAATCCAGCGCCTGGGGTTCCTCCCAGAGGAATGGAGGAGGGTTGGGCCGAAAGCCTTTAAGAAATTGTTGCACCAGAGGCTTCTGGACCAGGTGCGCCAAACAGAACAGGCATTGTTGGCCACACAAAAGATTGCTCCAAGGCTAGGATTAGATAGCCCTTGCCTCCCTGGATCCAATTACCTTTATATCTGGCAAGAATCTGAGAGACGTGGGGCGTTTACAAAAATGAGATGTAACGTGTTCCCTTCAGCTGTGGTTGAGGGCCGTTACATGGGCATTCCTTATGAGGAGAGACTGTGTGCCCTTTGCAATTTAGGTGCTGTCGACTTAATAGAACATATCCTCCTTTTTTGCCCAGTCCTGGCAGGGCCTCGGTTAAAATTCCTAGGGGACGCCCTCTCAGGACTGCTTTTGGGTCCAAGTTCAGGGGTGCTCTGGAGACTATTGAGTGCGAGTGACTCCCCTCTTACCCATTTGATGGCCAACTTTGCCCATGCTGCGTTATTGGCTAGGAAAGCCATTTTAAAGACCAGGCAAGCACCCCATTTGATGTAAAATGAGCAAGCTAAATGGCAAACCAACCATTACCGGTGGATGATGCTCTCAATTTTTGTAGCTGGGTTAATTTTTAGGAGGTGATGACTGGTGGCCGGACGATTTGTTGGAGTACTAGCATGGGAGAGTTTGGACCGAGGGCGTGTGTTGTCGTAGCCCTATTGTTTTGTTGCTTTGCTGTGTTGTAAAAATTTTAAAAACTTATGTATAATTTTGTAACAGCCATACGGCTACATAATAAACTTTATATATATATAATTAGATTATAAACTCCATGGAGCAAGAATTGTCTGTTATGTGTATCTGTACAGCACTGCATATGATGAGTAGCACTATATAGAAATAAGTAATCTGGGCGTGGGAGCTGCCATTACAGCCCCCCATCCCCCCAATGCCACGTATTGGCCCAAGGAGCCGTTCACATGAGACAGGACTCCTGAGCCAATGCTGCTCAGCAGGATTGGGCCCCATGAAGACCTGCCACCAAACAGCTGATCGGGTGCGCTCCTGGCCCCCCCAGCCCCCATCAGCTGTTTGACAGATCAGGTGCATGCACCAAACAGCTAATCAGGGGGGTCTGAAGGAGCGCCCTCCCATCAGCTGTTTGGTGGGCCAGGTGCATGCACCAAACAGCTAATCAAGAACCCTAAAGGAGCACACTGACACCAGCCCCACCAAACAGCTGATGCAGGGGAAGGGGACCTGGAGTAGTACTCACACTCTGGCCCTGCTGAACAGCTGACTTGGGAGGAGGGGGGGAGTGTAGAGCCAGGGCGAGTGTGGAGGTCAAATCCTCTGGCCTCGCCTCACGGCAGAGCTCAGGCACGAAAGAGCTGGGAAGGAAGCCATTAGCCTGCGTGGTTAGGCCTTAACCCAGGCTTCATCGCCAATCTTCTCCAGAGGATGCATTATTATTATTAGACATTTATATAGCGCCAGTCGTATGACCTGGTGCTGTACAGAACATAGAATTAGACGCGGTCCCTGCCTGTGGCTTGCAATCTAAAAGACAAAGACAAAGGGGGTGTGGAGGAATTTTTATATTAAGACCTTATGGACATAAGAACCATACAGAACCAGAGTAAGCAAAAGAGCACAAGATGGAAGACAGATGGATGCTGGGTAGGGAAAAAGAAGCAGCCTTTTCTAAATGAACTTTGCCTGCTTAACAAAAGCTAATTACCTTGGCAATTTAGGCTGAGAACAGTTTCACACTTCTTTTTACAAGTAGATAAGAGAGAGATAACCTTGCAGCTGTATAGACTAATTGGCACTGTGTAGACTCCGCATACTATAAACAGTTCAGCTATACTGTTTTGAGAACATACTTGCTGACTATGTAAACAATTACTGTAACCTTTCACTTTGTATGACATTATTTTTGATTGACACCCTGCATCTATCTGCTTGAACCGGTATCTATAAAATACCTATGTAATTTCTGCTCCGGCAGACCAGCCTGGAGATTTGCATGTTCTCCAGGTCCTGCTCTCTCTCATTTGCGCTTTGAGATCAATAAAGAACTCTGACAGATTTTCACCAGCAGCTTGTGAGTATGGAATTTTCTTCTACAATTTGGCGACCCAGATGGGACAGGCTCTAAGCCCGGCAGTGTCCAGGGGGGTTGTGGGCCGCTTCCCTCCCCCCTCCAGGCACCAGATAAGGTTAGGGGCCTTTTGAAACCCCTGTGGAGGTGTGGGTGGGAGGCTGACCGTGGACTCTGGGGCCAGACCATTTGAGGCAGACGCCTGTTGAACCATTTTAAGCTGAGTGGTCAAAACTGTCAGACATTCTTTTAGTGTAAATAGTAAGTAAGTAAAGTAGAGAAAAGAAGACTAGTCAGGAAAGTGTTAAGTGGATCCACAGAACTCTGCCGAGTGAGAGTTCTAGACACATATGCAAAATCCGTGGGGGTTGGGAATCCTGCCAGGAGAGGGGATTTCTAAATGCATATGTTCAAGTCCTTCTGAGGGAAGGCTACAAGAAGAGTTATGTGATGTGATTGATTTCCCTGTTTGTGTATGTGAACGATAACTGAATCTGGGTCGAAACTGAATGTCGCATTGCAAGGCTCCTTGGATTGGGAAGCTGCCCTGGATGAGGCTAATTACCCTACTTGGATGAGTAGGTTAATTTTGCGGACATGCACTTTGGTGAAGTCCGGTGATTTGGGGGCGGGAGTGGAATTATTCCTCTCTCCCAGTTTAAACAATTGGGAGATTAACTGAAGTGCTTGCAGGAGTGAAAGAGTTAAGTGAGTGTGTGGAAAAAAAAAATTTGAAATTTCTGTGTGTGTATTCCCCAGTGAGTGAATACTTGAGAAACCTCAAGAGTTAAATTTGCTTGGAGATTTTCCCTGTGTAATTGGAGCCTGTGACTGTTGAGTCAGCTACTGAAGAATGTAGAGGGAGAGTGTGTGTGGGGCTTTTTTTTTTCAGTTGACATTGTTAGAGCTGATTTATTTTGTGTATGATGGGGAATAATATGGAAAAAAGGTTTAGAGAATTTTCCTCTCTGCCAAAAGGCAGCCCTGCTTGGTTTATGTATATAATTTATGGACAGAAGGTCTGTAAATATTTAGAGGTGTGGCACATGTACACCAGAGGTGAACCTGACTTGCAATTTCCTGTTTTCGGCTCATTTGATTTGGATAAGATTGCTTATCTTCGCCAAATCCTATGGTTGAAAGGACGTAAGGTTCACTGGACTCAATGGTCAGCATGTATAGATTGGTTCACTGAAGCTTCCAAAAGAGAGCATGAACCTGAAATTAGGGCTTTATTGGACTCTCATGAGAAATTAGAAACACAACTGTCTTTGTATTTTCAATTTGGCTTGCCTGAGGGCACTTATGAAGAAGCTCCTGAAAATTTATTGGATTTTTATAGCCCGGTGTCCCTGGGCCCGCTGCAGCAGCCCCGGGGAGCTCAGGCTGCGCAGTTGCTGCCTTTGCCAGCATCCGTGCAGGCAGCTCCTCTTCCTAGCGGCTCAGGCGGAGTCGATGTCTCTGAGTCTGTGCTTGGGTCTGTTCCAGCAGCATCCGCTCCTTTGCGGACGCAGACTAGCACTTCACTGAGTTTTGATTCTGCTAATTCTACCATGGGCTCGGCTATTTTTAGTCCCTTGACAAGCCGTGCTGGAGCTGCTCAAGATAGAAAAGTTTTCCTTGCTCCGCTCAGGCAAGACCTGGGGGAAGCAAATGAGAACTTGGAACAAGTCCATGTTCCTTGGACACCCACTGAGCTGAATAAGTTGGTGAAAGAAATTTCTGACATTGGGGAGGAATTCAGGGATGAGTCTCAGTCTGTCGTGCGCTGCTATGAGCTTACTTGGACTGATTTGATTCAATTCTTGGGGGCTGCTCTTGGTCCCCAAGCTGTGGGCACCATTACCGGCCCTGGCGCAGCTTGGGAGGGAGAAAGGCCCTTACTTCACTGATAGAAGCTATTTTGGAGGTTTGCCCCCCCAAAACAGAGTAATAGTCCTGTTTTGGGCTGCCCTGGTTTTAATTGGATTTATCATGGTAATAACTTTGTTTGGAATTTTGCCTGTGTGTACAGCAATTAAATGAGAAATTGGAAGAACTTTCACTAACTCAGATTCAAAGAAAAGCATGCTGCTATTTTGTCCTGGTCAGGGTACATTACTGGGAGGGAAAGAGGGAACTGGAAAAGTAAAAAGTAAATTATAGTACCACTATTGTGGCCAACTGAAATGTTGGACAGTAGATGTCCGGTCCAATGTGGCCTATTGAACCGAACATTTCACCCTTCCACCTCTTTCTCTTGCCAGGTGATCAGTCCTGTCCAGGCATCATCTTTTTTTAAGGCAGTTTGAAAAACTGTAGTTTCTTTCATTAGCAGTATTTTTTACAAATTTTTTTGTGTTTTAATTGTGTGTTATAGTTTGTTAAGGATTTATAGTAAAGTGAGTACAGCAGATTTAGAACTGCTAAATATGTGACTGTTAATGTGCATTTGCCTACATGTTTTCAGTGCAAAAAAGGATATTAGTCCAGATCAGATGCTGGAATCCCTGTGTTGTCCTGAAACATTTGGAGGTGCCTGTATACTGAATTGCTCAACATTTAGGTTTATCAATTATGTTGTGTGTTTCATTTACCTGTGACTTTTGTACTTTTTCAGTACTTTCATAGTTTAAGGTAAAATTTGAAATGTGCCTTGTGTTGACGGCATGACTGTTGGCTGATGGTTGTGGCCTGTTCATGTAAAAGGAAGGTGATATTAAGCAAACCAGGAGAAGATTTCAATCCTGAATCATTCCATTTCAGCAGCGCACAGCCGGGAAGGAATGATGTGCTAATTGCCTTTCTGTGTGGTTGTTGATGTTTGTTTGTTTGTGTATGCTGCTATATAGAAGTATTCCTTGTGCCAAAAGGTGAAAGCACATGAATTGAAGGAATGCTGGCCTGGCCTTTACACGGTTGGATCTGACAGACAGCTGCTGTCATTTTGAACTGTGTGCCTTTTTATAAGAAAAGCAGAGATTGGGCAAGAAAGAGGCCCTAGACAAAACCTGAACAAATTTAATTTGGTTGTTTTAATCCTGAGAATTTTAGAAGCAAAACCTGCATTTTGGCCATTGAAAGTAAATTATTGATGGTTGTCATTAACAGATTTACAGCCAAAATTAGAACAACATTCATTGATCAATTGCTCACCTGGAATTACACCATGGATAAGGACTTGAGATTAAAGAATGGCAGGAAGAGATGCATAGGTCCCTTTTTGGGTCCCACTGCAGCCTTCGAAGATTTACAATCTATACACCTATATGTTTTATCCAGAGGTGGCTCTTTTACAGAACAGTGGAGAGTAAAATGTGAATGTGGTTACATATCCCCAGGTCCAATGTTCAAATGGGTATTGGATGTTCCAATAGGTTTGGAAGGAAAGAAATTGCTCAGACCAAGAGAATGGTGGATCGATCAATGGTTGGATCTGGGAATACCTGGACCAACGGAAATATTTCACAGAGGCCCACACAGTCTCCTGTGAGGAAGATTATAGACAGAGATCAGATGGCCCTTGGACACATGTTTTTATATACAATTATTGGTTTCTGTCTCATGGTGTGATCCCTGGATATATACATTTGGCCCAGCAGACCAAAACTAAAATAATGTGGGTCCTAAGAAAAGAGGGAAATGTTGATGCTACTGATTACATACTGGATCAATTAGCAAGACAGGGAAAAGAAATGACCTATAAATATCCAAGAATAAGTAATCCAGGTCCAAAAGTCTGGACACTGCAAAATTTGGCTGCAAGAACCATGCTGACTAATGACAAGCGGCTGCCAGCATGGCTGAATCATCACCCTGTGCGTTTGGTTTTTAAAAATATCTTTTCAAAAAGCCTTTCCTTTACATGGCACATGGGGTAATTAAAATTGGGTTTGATGGGATCAAGTGCTCAGATTGCCAACAAAGAAAAACCAATGGCCCTTACAAACTGCCAACTTATTCTTTTTAGAGGGCCTTATGCAAATGGGGAAAAAAAAAAGAGGGCCAAAACAGATTTATGATTTTAACAGCTTTTTGCTTTTGCTTCGTAGAGTTAATTAAGTATTTTTGAAAGAGAGTTTCCAATGAAATGTGTTTTAGGTAGGAAAAACATGTAGATAAGATTAACAAATGGAATGTCAGTGTGTCTGCTCCGTGCAGAAACGGCACCAGAAAATTAATGTGTGTGTGTCTGGGTGACAGAAAGACTTAGTAAAGTTAAACTGACAAACTTTGGCTTGATACTGTATGCATTGGAAAAATGTGTTTTAGTCAATTAGGTTGAGTAAGCTTACTAACTGGTAGTTGCTGCTGTGACCCATTGAGAGTTGATAGACAGAAAATATTAGGTGAATAACCCAAGCGGGCTTGCTTTAAAACTACAAGTTTGTTTGGAAAATAGTTAATTGAAAGATGAAGCTGCCCTCCCCGTGCTCAAGCATGCAGTTCCCTTTAAATTAACTGATTGCTGCTTTGACAGCGTGGCAAAATGTTTGAAGAATAAACTTTTTGGCCGCTGGCTGCGTAACCAAAACAAGACTGAAAGTATTATTTATAAAAGTTTAATGAGTTGGGGTTCCCCTGCAAAGTTAAAAGAACTCAGTAAGAAGCAGTACAAAAAAAATCAAGTGCATTCCAGTGTCCACAGTGACACACCTCCCCCCACAACCATATCTTTTTGAACAGCTCGGAACGATATCTTGAGGGGGAGGAGGAAAGAGAAGCTGGAGTCTTTCCGCCAGCAAAAGACAGAGTTTGCTTTGATTAAAGGCTGCAGCCAAGACTTTTTGGACACTATGAGTCAGCGAAGTCTCAACTTTACTCGATTTGGACTGTGATTTTGAACCACTACAATTGAATTAACCCTTAGTGCCCAAACAACATTGCAGTCCCTGTCTACTGCCTGCAATTACCACAAAGAAACCCAGTGGCAATTTCATGTTCAGAGCTTACACCGTGTGCATTTACTGGTTGCTTGGAACTGATACATTGCCACTCAGTGTGGGTGTAGGGTTTCACGCCCTCTTTGATAGTGGGCCAAGGAGTTGATCCAGAGTATTTGTTGTACTTTTCCCAATAATTTTTCCTCTATTTTTGCTCGCATGCCTCATCCATGATCCACTTGAGCAAAAGGGGGGTATATAAGGGAAAATTGGTAGAATTGGAAATGAAGAAAATAATTGTACACCTTTATTTTGGGGCAAATTAAGTGCAGTTTTTGTTTTTGGGTCCTTCAGCTTGTTTCAGCTGATCCCTAATCCTGATCCCTGAATTGGGTTCAGGTCTCATGCTTTGTTTTGAATTATGACTAGCTGCTTGATTAAATAGCTTGTTTTAAGTTGTTGTGGCCCGGCAGAATTTTCAGGCCTACCCCATGTGATTAAGCTTGCATTTTAAACAGCATTTGCTTAAGCTTACATTTTAAATAGTATTTAGAAGTGTTTAGTTGACTGTGCATTGTGTATCTGTGTCCTAGAGATAAACAAACACTAATATTTGTGTGCAAAAGTTTTTCCATCAGAACAGAAAATTTTCTCAAAGAATCTATCCCATGGTTTGGGATTCCTTTGCCTGGCAGCAATGGTGAGTGTGCTTATTTTTCCAACCTGAGGGGGTTGGCAAGGTCCTATGAATTCAGCAATACCTTTTGCTGCTTAGACCTTTTTCAGTTTGCAGAAAGCAGTAAGATAGAATGTCATTTTAAAAGCAAACCTCAATTGGCTAAGGACTTTTGCTTTTAACCCTTCTGCTCTTGAGATCATCATGCATTAAAAGACTAATAAACCCAGATGGGAAGGCCCATGAATCTATCCCACCACAATTGAAATGATCATCAATTTGTCTGATGAAACTGTGCTGTCTTATTTTCAAGCACTAATAAAGTGTGTCAAGACTTTTTGGTCCTAGATCCAAAGAAGCTCTTTTCCAGGAACCTCGTGAGGCCTGCCATGACCTGCAGCCCAGCGACGAGGTCCCCATGGATAACCACCAAAGAAACAACAGCCTTCCAGCTGCATTGGTGAGTTTTTTTCAAGTACTTTTTGCAAGCAACACAAACACTAAGTTCCAGGCACCTGCACCCTGGATTCACACTAAGTACCAGGCACTTGCACCCTGGAGTCACACTTTTCAAGGTGGACCTCTGTACCTGTAGAAATAAGGTCAAAGGGGCAGGAGAATGTGCTAGAAAACTCTTCCCTGCCTCCCACCCAAGAAGAGAATTTGCTCCACAAAGAGAAGAGGATTTGCAACTACAAGCCAAGAGTGCTGATGTGTCATCACTACCACCTCAGTGATAAAGGAAAAGACTTTTAAGTGATTTCACCATCTTGAAAAAAGAAATAGACTTTTAGGTGTTTTTCTACTGGATCCAGCTCTTTGTTCTCGAACAAGTCTGCATCATCACCACCACTGTTGTTTGCCTTGCCCAAGAAAACAAATGAACTTTGCAAACTGACATGCTAATGCAGATACACACACACTAATGATAAATGCCTAGTGCACAGTGTTAATTGTTAAGAATTAAATGGCTGTAATATTTTGTGTGTTTTAATGTTAAAATTGGGTCCATGTACCCTTATGCTGTGAAAAATGTTTTGTTCCTGAAGTGTTAAGTGCTTCTGAATAGGTGCAAGAGGTAATCACTCCATTCCCACACATAGAACCAACATGGGTTAGTATGGGTTACAATAATCCTTCTTGACATTCACCTAGCCAAGGAAGTGCAGAGAAAATATTGTCTTCAGTCTAATAGGTCTATGAGAGAAAATATGCACAAAAGGAAGGGGTCAAAACAGGATCTATGGCTAGTTCCTCTACCCCCTGAACTCCAGCTATTATGGACTTCATGTTATGCAATCCTCCTTGCCCTATATGACTGAACCTATCTCCCTAATTGAACACAATTCCACTTGTGAAAGCAACATCTATAAGAAAGTAAGTTGCCCATGGTGGGAGGGATCTTGTTTTGTTGAAGCTAGTGCCCCTGTCAAGATTTCTACCTACCTTTCCCCAGGGCAAACTAAGAAACTGAGGCCCAAAACTATTGAGGTATCCCCATGCCTGAATTGGAGTTGCCCTCTTTTGCTAGAAATAAAACAAATGATGGGAATGTTAAAAACTGTGGATGATGCACCATCCCTAGCCAAGAGGTGATATCAAACAGGTGGGCTAGCATGGCCCAGACTTTATCCTAGCCAGCAAAGGGGGTGTATACACTTTGATTGGGTAAATGCTGCGTTTACATCCCAACAACTTTAACTTTCTTTAGATTAAATTGAAAAACAGATTGATGAACATTTTAGGCCTGACTTGGAGACTTGAGCTCCAAATATTTTTTATATTGTTTGGTTATGTTTGTTATTTTGTTTGAGATTTTAGGCATTTAAGTAGTTTTAGTGCTTTTGGATACTGTTTACCTAGTATTGTGAAACAATGGTTAGCACAAAGTTAGACCAAGAGTAAAGTACCCAAGTTTGTAACATGTATGTGAATTTCCAAACTCAGCAAGTAGAAACTACAGACTTAATATCCATAAGTGTTTAAATAAAAAAAAGGAAGGGATTGTGGAGGAATTTTTATATTAAGACCTTATGGACATAAGAACCATACAGAACCAGAGTAAGCAAGAGAGCACAAGATGGAAGACAAATGGATGCTGGGTAGGGAAAAAGAAGCAGCCTTTTCTAAATGAACTTTGCCTGCTTAACAAAAGCTAATTAACTTGGCAATTTAGGCTGAGAACAGTTTATCTACTTGTAAAAAGAACAGTGTGAAGAGAGAGATAACCTTGCAGCTGTATAGACTAATTGGAACTGTGTAGACTCCTCATACTATAAACAGTTCAGCTATATTGTTTTGAGAACATACTTGCTGACTATGTAAACAATTACTGTAACCTTTCACTTTGTATGACATTATTTTTGATTGACACCCTGCATCTATCTGCTTGAACCGGTACCTATAAAATACCTATGTAATTTCTGCTCCGGCAGACCAGCCTGGAGATTTACATGTTCTCCAGGTCCTGCTCTCTCTCATTTGCGCTTTGAGATCAATAAAGAACTCTGACAGATTTTCACCAGCAGCTTGTGAGTATGGAATTTTCTTCTACAGAGGGGAGACAGGGAGAGGGGACAGTGGGAGAGACAGGGGAGAAGACAAACAAACATTCAGGTGGATGCGAAGTCTCAGGTGCGTATGCTTGGCTTGGTTACAAAGAAGTTGGTAGCAGCAGTCAGCAGAGGAGGGCTGACAGTAAGAGTAAGGGGAAAGACTAGCAGGCATTGGGAAAGGCAGCATGGAAAAGGTGGGTCTTGAGGAGGGATTTGAAGGAACAGAGGGAGGAGGCAAGGCAGATGTTGGCAGGGAGGGAGTTTCAGGCATGGGGGGCAGCAAGGGAGAAGGGACGAAGGCGGTTAGGTGAGCAGGAGAAACGAGGCAGAGTAAGGGTGGGTACAACGGAACAGTGGAGAGCGCGTGCAGGAGTGCGTAGGGAAATTAGGTCCGAGAGATAAGGGGGAGCTTGGTCGTGGAGCGATTTGAACGTGAAAACCAGGAGTTTGAACAGGATACGTTCAGGAAGGGGGAGCCAGTGAAGGGAGAGGAGGAGAGGCTGCACATGGTCGAAGCGACGGGCAGAGTGAATGACCTTGGCGGTGGAGTTTTGGATTGCGACAAGCGGGGACAGGTGGGAGCGAGGGAGGCCAGCAAGGAGGAGGCTGCAGTAGTCGAGGCGAGAGATAGCCATGGCATGAACAAGGATTCCTATGCATCCCATAGTAGTTGACTGCCCACCCCTGGGTGAACGTGGGTGAATATCTGGTGGCAACAGAACGTGCAGGTGACTCCTGGACTAATGTGGCCTACTGTCATGTCTGTTTTCACCCAATCTGAGCTCAAAAATTTTACATGTTCCCACTAACTGGGAAGCTGAGCTATCAAATGAAAAGTGCGTTTTTTGTGCTTTTTCATGTAGAGAAAGTAACTCTTAGATGACAAATCATAAGATCACATTGGATGCCCTTCTGGAGATTATGGGCAACCAATGCTGTATAGTTGGGGATCTTGTTAAAAAACTATATGCTCAGCTTGAGATTCTTAGTCTCCAGCTAGAAGCCCAGGTTGGTAAAATGGATTGTATTTCGGCTTCAATTTGTGCCTTAGAGAAGGACTTGGGCCAGTGGGGTAGCAACTAGACAAGGACATCTAGATCAGTCGCTTCTCAGACCCAATTGTGCCCCGAGGGAGGGTTGAATCCATGCAATGTGGAGGGTACTGGGACAGTAGTGTGGCCTACCCCATTGAGGGACAAAGCTTCTTGTGTTCTGGAGTCCAGTGACCTGGCTCTCCGAATTTCTCCATTACCCTCTGGGTACTTTCCAGCATGACATTCCAGGGCTGCCATCAGGTTATATTTATCACAAATTCTTGGTTGCCAGGTTCCTATCACCCATATTAGGCATTTCCTTCCTCTGCCATCTGCCAGGCATGTCCAGCAGTTGGTTATTTACTTCAGATCTTCGCAGATAGTGGACAGTCTGGTCTCTTACTCAGACAGGTCCTTGCATTGGGGAGTCCGATTTAGCCCAGTCTACATGGACGTAGGGATGACCCCCCTTCTTTTGCATCCAGCTGGGGGCTCCCTGGCTCTATCCAAGAGAGAACTTGGGCCTTCATGCCCAATTGTGGATGGGCCTAATGAGGCCCAAACCAACAAAAGATCCTTCAAATATTTCCCCCCCAGTTCCTATTAATACAAGGTTACTAACCATTGCCAATCAGGAGGTGGCACGGTCCTCCTCTACCCTTGCTGGACATGATGGCAATCCTTGTCCATGCCCAGTAAGTCTATCGGACCTAACGGGAAGAGGGGTCATTATAGCTAGAGAATCTGCGGTGGTCGCTTCTTCTCTGCCTTTGCCCTCCGAGTCTCCAGAGGGTAATTTGGTTCAACCTTTGGAGCCCCTAGTGCCCTCAGTCTCTCAGGCACTGGATCCTAACGTGGTGGGAAATATGTCCGAACCCTTTTGAGCCCAGAAATCCATGACTATCTGCTCCTTTTCAAGTTGAATTCTTCCAGCTATTTTCATGGAATATTGCAGGTTGGGCAAGGCATAAGACTGACCCCAATTTCCTCACATTTGTTAGGAATTTCCATATTGTTCTTCTCCAGGAGACTTGGGCCACATTCCCCTTGGAGTTGGAAGGCTACAAGGCTTACAGCCTCCCAGCTATTAGAACTCACGACAAGGGTCGTGCCTGTGGGGGGTTGGGATGTCTAACTGCCCAGGACTTGGCGCTCACAAGCTTTGTCCCTATTAGCATTCCCCAAATTGCCCCGGGTTTCGTTGCCTTCATTGGATCTTGTACCCTAATTGTCCTTACTTCTTACATCCTGCCATGCAATGCGGGTTCATATAGAGGAACCTTGTGGGAAAGTTTGGAGGCACTTCTGGAGGACCTTTACTCTAAGTAACCTGACGGACTGTTCATCCTTACAGGTAACTTTAACGTGAGGTTGGGCCCTGGCGACTCTGCCCTCATGCCCTATACCGACATGACTCCGGATGACCTGTATGGTTTACTTAAACCCAGGAAGTCCAAGGACTCTCACATTAACTCCTCTGGGATTAGGTTAACTAAAATGGCGGCTTCCTTTAACCTTTACATTCTCAATGGGTCAGGGCTGGGCGACCTGGATGGGGAATTTACATACTTGGGGATGTTGGGTACCAGTGTAGTGGACTACATACTTGTCTCCCCACCCACCTTACCGCATGTAGTTGACTTTACCGTGGGGTCGGGCTTAGTTGGGGACCACCTGCCGCTGACTCTTGCGTTGTCTTTCTCTTGCCCAACCTCAGACCATAGTACTATTCCCCCATCCCTGAGGTGAATCATTTAGAAGTCCTCAGGGCTCCTCGATGGGACAACTCGCTGGCTTCTACGCTGGGTGCCTATATTGCACAGTCCCACTATGATCAATTGCGTGGGATAATTCTCTGTGCAAGAGAGTCTGATGCAATACTGAACACATTTGATCAGCTCAGCTCTGAATTGTTGCAATTTAATCAGTCATTGTCATCAGACAAAAAGTCTTCTTGGTCTGGGAGTGGAAGTTCATCGTTCGACAAAGAGTGTTATCCTGCTCGAGCCAGTTTGAAATCTATCTATCAGATGTATAGGACAGGGACCTCTTGTTCACTCCCTCCAGATTACTTTGCATGTAAAGCCGCCTATAGACAGCTGATTAGGGAAAAGAAAAGGAATTATGTGGAGGAACAGTGGTCCAGCCTTCTTCTGGCTGCTGACCACAAAGACTCCAGACAGTTCTAGTGGATCGTTAATAATGCATCTAGCAGGCCCCCAATGTCTGTGGTTAGTACCATCTCCTCTTCCACATGGGTCGAGCACTTTTGCCAGCTGTTTAATGCAGAGGAAGGAAGCCTCCAGGTTCCAGTGAGGAGCGATTTGGTTGAGTTCTACCCATGGCCACCTGTTATGGAGTCAGAGGTGGAGATCTTGGTGGACTCTTTTAGGAACAATAAGGCCCCAGTGCCCGATCATGTTTGTATTGAGTTCATCAAGACTCTCAAGGATTGGTGGCTCCCACTGCTCGCATTCCTGTTCACAGCTGTAAACAACTCCGGTAGGGTCCCAGTTTTGTGAGCCAGGGCAGTGGTCATCCCCATACATAAGAAAGGTTCTACTGCTGAGCCAGCTAATTACCGCCCGATTAGCCTCCTATGCGTAGTGGGGAAAATATACTGCAAACTTCTACTTACGAGACTGCTGCTGTGAATGAGGCAGGAGAGGATTATCCATGCAGAGCAGGCGAGTTTTCAAAGGGGCCGCTCTACTGTGGAGCAATGTTACATCTTACACCACTTAATTAGCAAATATAGAGCCCGGAGCCACTCATTTTATGTGGCTTTTCTAGACTTAAAGGGCGCCTTTGATTCATTGGATAGGACCTTACTCTGGAAGAAACTCCAGAAGTCCTCAATAGATGGAAGACTCCTTGGGCTTATTCAATCCTTATACGCCAACTCTTCCCTTGTGATCAGGGCGGATGCTGTGGGCCATGTCACCGACCCCATAGACATCCCCCTTGGCGTCCTGCAGGCATGTGTTTTGGCCCCGGCCCTTTTTAATTATTACATAAACTATGTCATCTCTATTGTGGCAGATTCCAAATTTTTTCCACCCAGGTTGACCACTAGACCAGTTGGGTGTCTTTGCTACGCCGATGACGTGGCATTACTGTCCCAGACCCGCACTGGTCTCTTGAGACAGTTGGGGGCCTTTGCAGCCTTCTGCAAGGCCAACAGGTTGTCCATCAATTATGCCAAGTCCAAGGTGTTAGTGTTTACCAACAGGAGGAAGCAATACCTCTGGGGAACAGAGGGGCATTCCATCCAGCAGGTGCCATCATTCCGCTACTTGGGGCTCTTCTTTCATAAGTCTGGTGCCTGGAGGGAGCATGCCTCTAGGGCAACTCTGGCAGCAAAAAGGTCCTCACATGCCCTCCTTGGGTTTTTTACTCAGCAGGGCAGAGATGCTATCCCCTCCACGCTACAAGTTTTTAACGCCAAGGTTGGAGGGCACTGCTGTATGGGGCTGAGCTTTGGGCTCTCGCTCATGCCCGCCATCTCAATGTAGTCCAGGCAAAATTTTTGTCGGCTCTCCTGGGGAAGCCGGAAGGTATGTCATATGCTGCAATTAGGGCTGAACTGGGCCAAAACAGCTGGCAGCAGCTGACCATAGAGCGCGCCTTGAAATTCTGGCAGAAATCCTATGTCAACCCATGTGCCGAATTACATATGGAAGTCTCCATGGACTCTTGGATTAATCCTTAGCTCCAAAAGAGACCTACTTAGGGTCGATTGGTTTATCCAAAGAATATTTGGCCCATAAACCTACGGGACTGATTCTGAGGGAAGTCCTGACAAGAGTCGGTGATACTACCCGGCAATCAGAAGTTGGTGCCATCAGGACCTCCGTTCATATGAGGTCCTATTTGCTGTGGATTCCAGATCATGGGCAGATGCCTAAATACCTGGAATCCTCTATCCCTGTGAGAGCAAAAAGGCTCATATTTTGCACATGAGTCAATGCCTTGCCCTCTCAGGTTTTGGAGGGGCGTCTTCAGGGCATCCCTTTTTCTGAGGAGGTTATGCTTATTCGACAATGAGGCTGTTGAAACAGTTACCCATATTTTCCTTTATTGTCACCTGTACGACCCTTTGAGGAAGAAGTATCTGATGCCTACGTTGAGGAAACACCCTGGCAGGTCCGATGAGGCTCTGCTTTGTTTGCTCCTGGATAATAGCACGCCGCAGGTTATTAGAAATAGAGCATCCTATATTACAGGAGGAAATTCCTCGAATCCAGACCCATACCTGATAGTTCCTCTCTTTCTCTCTGAAAATTTGGATTTGATGGCTTGGGCTGGGGGTGGCCTGCCTTTAATATTTAACTAGTCTATAGGTGGGTGTTTTTTGCTGCCAATTTTATTTTAGCTTGTGCTGTTACCTATCTTCTTTATTTACTGACAGTGGGTACTTTGTTGGTGCCTTTTCAGCCACAGCAATATGCATTATTATTATGTTATTTAATTATTTTTATTTTATGTATCATTTGCTCCCATGCTTGTTCCCTGGCCAAGTTATGTACTGGGTAGGCCGATTTGTTTGTACACCATGTTTGTTTATAAGCAATGACCTTTGGTCACACTTTAATAAATTCATTCATTCATTGGATTTCATTTTAAAAGTTCTTTCAACCAGTTTAAAAACTAATGATGCTATACATTTGCAATGAAGCACACAACTATATGAAACGCCTTCTTTTAGAACTCACACTGGGTTTTTCTCTAGTACAAATCAGAAAGCTAGTTCCGTTAGCAAATTTTCCCCAGATTTTTTTTTACTTTTCATGTGTCAGTGTGCAGCGAACATGCTTCCCATGTTCATATCCAATCATAAATGTAGAGGTCACCAACAGCTAAGTTGCCACTTTCCTCACACACCAATTCAGCACTCTTAAAATAGTTTCTTATGTGAAAATCTCAACGCTACTGATTTAGACAAATTTTCCTGACCTTTGCTCAGACATTTGTGAAATCCCTTACCTTTCCCTTACTGATTTTCCACAGACAAAGCAAGTCCATTTTCTTTTTCCACCATGGGTACATTCTATGTGGCGTTTCAGATTTCCAGTGTCATTAAACTGACGACCACAAATATCACATGGGAACGGTCCTGAAAAGAAAAACAAATCAGTATACAGTTATGAATAACTGCAGGACAGCCAAAACATTTTGAGTTTCTGGTGCACAGATGAATTAAGCTGCAAGAGGCCAACCTCTCCACTAACTAATATGCTATTACAATACTTACAACATGCTTCATCTAAAATTTCATGCTGAAAAACATTACAAATTAGTCACAGTTTCTCATAAGTGTTAATTTTGATTCTTAGAAGGTACTAATTCAACATGCACCATTACTATAAAAAACAAAAACAAAAAAAGGACCAATATCTCATTATTTGAGTCTATGTGCACTTTTAGGGGAGCAATTTCCTAAGCAGAGAGTACTGGCACTAGCCCCCTAGAGTGTATGGAACTCGGAACCGCACTAAGCACTAGCACTGACATCTGGCTCAGAGGATCATGCTATAAAAAAATGGAAACTCCATCAGCACCACCCATAAGCTCATACCTCCTCTTCTCTAGAAAGGATATTAGAAGGAAAAAGCTAAACAAAAATAATTAGACAGACCATGGGCCACAAGAGGACCGCGAGCCACAGGTTCTCTCCTCTTCTTTAAGGGGACAATACCAGTGCTAGTACTCAGCATTTTTCAAGTCCCACTGAATCGATTTATTCATTCATTTATTTTACAGTTTTATATCCCGCCACTTCTGCAAGTAGCTCGGGGCAGCTTACAATTTAAAACAAAAATATAAAACCACTTTAAGGGGAAGCCATACAAATATAAACATAACCCTCCCCCCAACCCTCAACCCCCCCACCCAATCCAATCCAATCCCATCCCATCCCTCCCTGTCCCCTCCAACAATTAAATGGGAACTATGTCTCTGCTAAATGCTAGCTCCCTTATAGGTCAGTCTGCCTTGCCCGGGGCCACAGGACAGCACCATCGGATAAGAACAAGGAGGCTTTTGCAACATTTTATTGTATGTATTAATGAGGAGTTTTATTGAAGGACTAGTATGGTGGGTGCCGTTTTGGAGACGGCCACAACCCGCTGTTGGGGGAGCATACATTAGAGTGAGAGAAGAGCATGGGCTTGAGCTTTGTGTTTTACTTGCGTTTATTAATATGTAGCAAGCTGCCCAAGGCTGCATGGATTGGGCAAGATATAAATCAAAAGATAATAATCTTCTCAGAGGATGACACTGTAAGAGTGAAAACCTGACCATCATAGTAACAGATAGACAGTGCTCTGAAAAATTTTCATTTTGCATAGGAGTAATTAAGAGTGGGAGACGTCTGTAGTTGTCCTCAGTTAACAGATAAACAGCTAAACCACTGAACAATTAACTGACTTGATCATGGTGTCACGGAGTAACATAGGGTCACACGTGTGATACTGGCCTACAGGTAGGCTACAAGTCTAGTAAATGTGTAAAGCAAAAGGTTCAACATGTATGTAATGTTACAAAAGAAGACTGTAAAACCCAATTCATGACAAAGCTCCAGGAAATGGAAAGACAGTTTGTGGATTTGCCCCAGATGGATGGCCAGAGACATTTAAAATACTAATGCAGGCAGCCATTGCCTACGTGCAAGAGACACAGAAAACTGATAAAGAGAACAAAAGGAATTCTAGAAGCCTTGAGAAGATACGAGGGGTTTCCTCTTGGGGGATATAAGGAGTTGTACCCCAGAGGGGAAAAGGGATAATCGGGAACTCACTCAACATCTTGCAGCCAGGAGGGCTGAGCCGAACCATGGACTGAGAGGCATGATTTTGCTTTCTACCAACTAAGAGATCAGTGCCCAGTCATTCTACATCTATGACTGAGGAACCAGAACTTATGGAACTTGTAGGAACTCAACCAGTATAGATATAGAAATGCGTTATATTTACCTTTGATTTCTAGTAACCACTCTGTATCAACAATCTTGCTTATGTAATCAATAAACTGACTTCTTATCTTTATGAAGAAGTGTCTGTGTCTAACATTGGAACACAAGTGAGCAACAAGGGCTCACAAGCTCTTGCGAACCCAGAGAATAAAGAGTCTGTAAACGGGAAGGATTGGGCCCTTGGGTGACAAAGGGGTTGTCCCTGCGGCAGGCTTGAATCAGCCAGAGAGAGAAAACTAATTCAAGTGGGCTGTGAGCGAGGGAAACTGAGTCACTCAAACCCGGTAAAGCGGAGGTGCGGACCTCCAACCCATGACACATGGCCCTGAAGAACATTTATGGTCTAGCTGGGAATTACATCTAGGTCTCTCCACATCCTCAATCCATTGCTTTAGCTGCAAGACTAGCCTTCCTAACGTTTCATTCCTTACCAGATGGAGGACCACAGGGGGTGGGGGGTGTCTTGGGCGATTATTTTTGTAGGAAGGAAAATTGGGTTCTTACTTCTTACCTTGTGAATTTCCTTCTATGGGGGATCCTCCTGGAAGGCCAGTTTTCACAATAGGGTAGATTCCTCACCACTACCAGTAGGAGGCAGACTTCCTACTTTTCACTGGAGCAGACTTTTCACTGGAGCAGACTTTTCACTGGAGCAGACTCAGAAGGGATCTAGCCAGTGGTGTAGTGGTAATTTTAGAAGTGCAGGAACTCTTCATGAGAGCCTGCCCAAAATCTCCAAGGCTGCTGGGAGGGACCACAGGAAAAGTGCCGGAGCGCCCTTCCCCCACAATCCTGGTCCGCTACACCACTGGATCTAGCCCCTAAGATCCAGAGATTCCAAAGTTCTGAGTCTCACTAGTTTAACTGTATTAACTGCAACTACCTTAACAGGAACAACAGGTCCAAACTCAGAGCTTCCCTGGCCCCTCATGTGGGGTCCTATAAAAATGCACACAGCTAAGAAAAGGAAACTGAAAAAGACCCTCCATAGTTAGTTCTCACTCCAGGAAGGAACTAGCTGTCCACAAACATCCCCCGTGGAAGGAAAATTCACAAAATAAGAATCCAATTTTCCTTTCTCCCAGGGGATCCTCCTAGACGGCCAGTTTTCACAATGGGGACCTTCCAAAGCAGTGCCCCAAATAAACTCAGGATGAGATAGTAGTAGTGTGGCCCTCAGGCATGCCCCCAAGGGGGCAAATTATAGGACTGCCTGAATGGCCCTTTTTCTAAATGCCTCCTCAGCAGAAACTTGCAGCAAGATCTTATAATTTATTTATATTTATTTAAAAAATCTTGCTACCCTGCCCCTCCTGCCACAGGCAGCTCGGGGCGGCTTACAATCAATAAAAATCAATAATACAAATAAACACATAAAAGCCAGAATCGTCAGGAGAATAAAAGTATCCCATCCCCACCCCCCCCCCCCATGCCTGGCAGAACAGCCAGGTCTTACAACTTCTTCGAAAGGAGACGACATCCGGGGGCCAGCCGGGCCTCCACTGGAAGGGAGTTCCACAGCTGGGAAGCAGCCACGGGGAACACCCTCTCCTGTGTAGTCCCCCGGAACACTCGGGGGACCTGGACAGGGCATCCCCGGATGATCACAGGGGCAATCCAGAACCCAGGGGATGACGCAGTCCCGCAGATAGGCAGGGCCTAGGCCATTTAGAGCTTTATAGGCCAACACCTTGAATCGGGCCCAGAAAACTATCGGCAGCCACTGCAGAGCGCGGAGCACCTGCTCAATATGCTCCAGGCAGCCCAGTCCCACCAGGAGACGGGCCGTCACATTCTGCACCAGCAGCAGTTTCCAAGCCGTCACCATGGGTAGCCACACGTAAAGTACGTTACAGTAGTCCAATCTGGAGGTGATGAAAGCATGGACGACAGTAGCCAGACTTGAGTCTGAAAGACACGGTCGAAGTAGTCGCACCAGATGTAATTGGCAGAAGGCACTCCTCGCCACAACCTCCACCTGGACATCCAGGCGGAGCTGTAAGTCGAGGCGCACCCCCGACTCTGTACCTGGGAGACTAATGGAGGGCAGATCCCATCAATAATGGGAGCTGCAATCTCCATTGCCTTATCCACTAACATCACCTACGTCTTGTCAGGATTCAGCCTCACTCAATTAGCCCTCATCCAGTCCCCCACCGCCATCAAACACAGAGTAAGCACCGATAATACCTACTAAAAGTATGGACCGAGGACCAGGTGGCTGAACGACAGATATCCCCGTAGGAGGTGGAGTTTCTGAAAGCGTGCAACATGGCTGCACCTCTTAGGGAGTGAGCAAAAACGTTGTGAGGTGGCTCCCTATCCATTACCATATAGGCTTATGTGATACAGAGAGTCATCCACCTGGCAATTAGTGCCTTGGATGCCCGTTGGCCTCTCTTTTGTGGGCTATACACTACGAAAAGTGAAGACCTCGTGAAGGGCTCTGTTCTATCTAGGTACACCTTCAGGGATCTTCTAACATTCAGCTTATGCCAAATGCATTCCTGGGGATGGGAAGGGTTGGGACAAAAGGAAGCAGAGACTTTCACAGGGAGCAGGAGGTATTGGGTGTCAACCTTAGGGTAGAAGGCCAGGTCCAGCCTAAGAATCACCGAAGTCTCCTTAAAGGAGCAAAAGGCAATGTCCATGAAGACAGTGCTCAACTCAGAGACCCTCCTAGCTGAAACGATTCCTACCAGTTTACGGACAAATAGTCAAGGGAGCTTTCCCTCACTGGCTCGAATGAGACTGCCTTTAGAGCCCTCAGCACTAGGTTCAGGTTCCACAAGGGGGAAGCAGTGAAACACTGGGGGAGAAATAATTCTGGAGGCCTTCAAAAACCTAACAATATGAGAATGCTTAGCTAATTTGCGCCACAGCACTGTACAAATAAAGCTATTTAGGGCCACTACCTGCCTCTGAAACTTATTAAACTTCAGCCCCTTGTTCAATCCTTCCTGAAGGAATTCCAAGACAGCCACAGTAGATGCTTTGGCAGGACGAACGCTCTTATTCTCGCACCATTGTGCAAACCTAGCCCAGGTCCCCTGGTAAATCTGCTTAGTTGCGGGGGCATCTGGACCACATCGTGGTGTCTTGTCTGGAGTATCCTAGCTCTCTCAGCACCCTGCACTCAACTTCCAGGCTATGAGTCTCAGGAGTTCTGGTCTTTTGTATCTCAGGGGTCCCTGTGTAAGGTCGGCGGCTTTTGCCTGCAGCCGAAGCGGAGGGGCTACACTCATTTCTTGAAAGTCCGCAAACCAGGGCCTCCTGGACCAGAATGGTGCAACCAATATCGCGGTTGCTTGTTCCCTCCTGATTCTGGCTAGAGTTCATCCCAGCAACGAGAAAAGGGGGGGGGGAGAAACGCGTAGCAGAGGTCCTGGGGTTGTGGCTGGTTCAAGGCGTTGAACGCTGCCGCTCACTTGTCTGGGAAGCAGGACATGAATTTGGCTACTTTTTTGATGAAGTTGCGAAAAAGTTCGTTACCGGAGTCCCAAAGCACTGAACTCTCTCTTTGAATGCTTTGGAGCCGAATGCTCATTCTCCTTGGTCTAGAGTCTCTCGGTTCAGCCAACCTGCTTAAAATATTCACTTTCCCTTTTATGTGGACTGGTTTCAGCGATTTCAGGTTGCACTCCACCCATCTGATGATCATGGAGGCCTGCTGGTGGAGGGCCTCTGATCTGGATCCTCCCTCATGATTCATGTAAGTTTTTGCCACCATGTTATCTGTATAGACAAGAACGCGTCTTCTGCAAACCTCCGAGGATAGACCTCTCAGTGCCAAGTAAACCGCTCACAGCTCGAGCCAACTGATGTGATGCATCCATTCCCACGGAAGCCACCTGTGTTGAATTGCCTTCTGTTAGGTATAGGCCCACCAACCCCTCAAGTTCACGTCCGTCATTATGGCAACCCTGTCGGGATCTGACATCAGTGCTTCTGAGTGAAAATGGTTGCGTGCCTTCCACCAAGACAGACTCCTTCGTCACTTGACGATGGTGATCCAGGCGTTCAGTCCCTGTGTTAGGTGGTCCTGCCATGGTCAGAGGAGTCGCTCAGCAGTCTTACATGGAACCTGGCCCATTGCAGGACCCCGAGGCATGAGATCATGCTGCACAGGAGGCTGGCTAGTGTCTTTAACCTGGCTCTGCGAGGTCCAGAACCTCTTGGATCAAAGACAGCAATTTTCGTTGTCTTTGGGGTGAGGAAAACTCTGTCTGTGTGTGCAGTAGCACTCTCAGATGCTCCAACACCTGAGATAGGATCAGGTGACTTTTCTTGATCTTTGACCATGAAACCGTGTTCTTGTAGGTATTGGATAGTCCTGAAGATGTGGAGTGTTGCATGCTCTCTGAAGCGGAACCTGATCAGTAGGTCATCTAGGTATGGATGGACCTTGATCCCTTCTCTCATGAGGTTCGTGTTCAGTGGGATTAGAACTTTTGTGAAGGTTCTGGGAGAGGTGGCGAGCCGGAAGGGCCACGTACTGCCAATGCTGTGCTACATACGAGAATCTGAGTCATCGTCTGTGTGTCTGCAGAACTGGCACACGGAGATACGCTTCCTTGAGGTCAAAGGATGTTAGCCATTTGTCCTTTGCGACGATCAATTGGTGTGTCTCCATTTTGAATCTTTATACCTTTACGCATTGGTTCAGCTCCTTGAGGTCCAGCACCACCCTCCATTCTTCTGAACTTTTGGGTCCAGGAAGAGTAGAGAGTGGAGTCCAGATCCTCTCTCTCCAACTGGGACTAGCTCTATGGCTTGTATTTATTTAACGCATTTTTAGGCCATCCCCTCCTGCATAAGCATCTCGGGACACTTATTATAAAAACAAATAATCATAAAATATCAAAACAATAAACATTAATATCAACATTAAAATAATCCAACAACAGAAACCCCACACCCTAACCCAACCCACCCATCACCTGTCTCCCTCAGCAAAGGCCCGGCGGAACAGCCAGGTCTTATACGGTCTACAGAAAGAGAGGTGGTCTACGGCCAGGTGGACCTCCAATGGGAGTGAGTTCCACAGCCACGGAGCGGCCACCAAGAACACCATCCTCATGGTCAACACCCAGGAAACCCAGGGGACCTTAAGGAGGTCACCCCCGGTCGACCGCAGAGGCCGATCCAAAATATGGATAAGCGGTTCTGCAGATAAGTGGGGCCCAAGTCGTTCAGGGCTATAAAGGTCAAAGCCAACACCTTGAATTTAGCCCGGAAGACTACTGACAGCCAGCGCAGAGAACGGCGCACTGGAGTAATGTGCTCACAACAACTCGTCCCCTTAGGGAAGACGAGCCGCCGCATTCTGCACCAGCTGCAGTCTCTGGACTGTCACCAAGGATGCCCCATGTAGACCGCGTTACAGTAGTCCAGTTCCAAGGTAATAAAAGCACAGATGATCGTGACAAGGTCCAAGTCAGACATACAGCCTAAGCCGTTGTACCAGGTGTAAGTTGGCAAAATGCGCCCTTCGCCACAGCCACCACTTGGACATCCAGGCAAAGCTGCAGGTCTAGGAACACCCCAGACTACAGACCTGGGATACCAGGGGAGGACGGACCCCATCGATGACGGGGGCCATCACTCCCCCGGCTTCTCCCACAATCATCACCTCCGTCTTGTCGGGATTCAACTTCAAGCGACTCGCCCTCATCCAGGCCTCCACAGCTGACAAACATCGGGCGAGTACCGAGACTGTTGGGTCTGATGAAAGAGAGAGATACATCAGCATACTGATGACACCTTACACCAAGCCCTCCGATGACCTCCCCCCAAAAGCTGCATGTACATACTGAACAGGAGAGGGGATAAGATGGAATCTTGTGGGACTCAACACGAGGCCCCAGGGAAAAGATGAACAATCACCCAGCACCACACGCTAAGTTCTCTCGGCCAGGAAGGAGCGGCACCATTCAAGAACAGTCCCGCCAACTCCGGCTTCGTCCTGCAACTGAGTCACCAACAACTCAGTCAACAGTATCAAACACAGTCGTGAGGTCTAATAAGCTCAGTGTAGGTTTCAAAGTCTGCTGATCTCTGTCAGCATTGGTGCATGTTTTTTGGGGGGCCCACGCCACTGTAGAAACAAAAAGAGCTCGGGGGGGAATGGAGGAATTCTATTGTGTATCCTTTTGTATTGTCCACAGAACCCACGCGTCCTATGTTGTTTGCTCCCAGGTTTCGAAAACAGTTTGTAACCTGCCCCCTATGGCCATGGGTCTGGACCCTGTAGTCAGGCTTCCGATTTGGGGTGGTTGTGCCAGAGTCCTGTTTTGGGTCTTTTCTGGTTGCCAGCTCCTCTCTGTCTGTACCACCTAGGCTTGTTCCTGGGCTGATTTCCTCTGGAGGAATAATAGGGTCACCTGGTGTCACCTGTTGGTGAAAGAATTGGTTACCTACCTTTGTGAATTCCTTTCTCTCTTACTCTCCTGATCCTCCTCCGCTGGGTAGCTCTGCTGCTGGCCGATAGGTGGCAGATGACTGTAAACTTGATTGCGCATGCGTCAGGAGCTACCCGGGACTCTTCAGTTTGTAATATAGCCGAGTGCTCCTGGAAGGTATTCTTATCTAATAACACAACTTAAAGCAACAATTCATGTAAAACAACTACAGATATGCATGCAACAAGCATGACAACTGGAACTAGGGAACAGAGTGGCCCTCAACGTGAATAACTAGTCTGAAGAAAGGTTTTGCTGTCTGGCAGGGAGGGTCGGAGGAGGATCAGGAGAGTAAGAGAGAAAGGAATTCACAAAGGTAGGTAACCAATTCTCCTTTCTCCTCTTACCTCCTTCTCCTCCTCCGCTGGGATGTACCAGAGCCAGATCCCTCATTTTACGGGTGGGAGCCGACAGCACTGGGAGCCTCCAGTACCGCCTGCAATACCCGCCTGCCGAAAGCAGCCTCAGCTGAATGGAAGATATTGATCTTATAGTGTCTGACGAAGGTATGTAGGGAAGCCCAAGTTGCGGCCCTACAAATCTCTTCGTATGAAGCTTGTGCCTTGAAAGCATAAGAAGTGGCCGCACTGCGGACTGAGTGGGCCCAGATTTGTAAGGGGGGAATCTTCCCGCCCGCCCTATAGGCTTCGATGATGGCTTGTTTGACCCATTTGGACAGTAAGGCTTTGGAGGCCTTGAGGCCCTGAAGGCCTGGGCGAATGTTAATGAAAAGGGCAGTGGATCTGCGGAAGGCCCGTGTCCTAGATAAATAAATTTTGAGGGCCCGTCGGACATCCAATTTATGCCACGCTATTTCTCTGGGGTGGAATGGGTTGGGGCAGAAGGAAGGGAGAACTAACTCTTGGGCTCTGAGAAAATAAGAATTGACCTTCGGAATGAAGGCAGGATCCAATCTGAGAGTAACAGAATCAGGGCGGAACATACAAAAGTTGTCTTCCATAGACAGCGCACTCAACTCCGAAACTCGTCAAGCTGATGTGACTGCCACTAGAAACACAGTTTTGAGAGTAAGCAGATAGAGAGAAACATGCTTGAGTGGCTCGAAAGGTGGTTTGGTCAGGGCCTCGAGGACCAGGTTTAAATTCCAAGAGGGAACCCTGTGGACGACTGGGGGAGAAAGCAGTCTAGCTGCCCGAATGAATCTTCTGACGTGTGGGTGAGAAGAGATTGCCCTACTGGTTGCAGCTCTTAGCACACAGTCTAGCGCTGCTGCCTGCCTAGCAAGTGTTGGCTCGGAGTCCTTTTTCTAGCCCCTGTTGAAGGAAGTCCAGGACCTGGGAAATTCCTGCCTGTCTAGGGTCTAAGCCTTTCAGTTTTGACCAGGATGTGAAACTTTTCCAAGTATTCTGGTATGATCGTCTAGTAGCTGGCTTTCTTGAATTCTGAAGAGCGTTGAGTACAAAGTCCAAATACCCCCTTCTTTTCAGTGCTGAACGTTCAATAGCCAGACTGTCAGTTGAAAGGTCCGAATGTCCAGGCAGAGGATCGGTCCTTGATGTAGAAGCTCCGTCCATAAGGGGAGATTCCTGAATTGGCCCCGGCTGAGATGGATGAGTTCTGAGAACCAGGGCCTCCTGGGCCACCAGGGTGAGATCAGTAGTAGATTGGCTCATTCCAAGCTGGCCTTGGCGATGGTTCGTGCGATCAGGGGGAATGGAGGGAACGCGTAGAGTAGTCCCTTCGGCCATGGTTGGTTCAGGGCATCAATTGCCTCTGCGTCTCTCCCGTGCCATGAAGCGGGGAAGTTGGGAGTTGGCGCTGGTGGCGAACAGGTCCATGACAGGGAGGCCGAACCATTCCACAATTTTCTGGAAGACGGCCTTGTTGAGTGACCACTCATGGGGTTTCAGCACCTGGCAGCTTAGCCAGTCTGCTGTCGTGTTGTCCTGTCCCCTGATATGAAGCGCTTTCAGAGATGTCATGTGGGATTGGGCCCACTTGAAGAGTCGGTTCGCTTCCTGCTGAAGTTGAAGAGACCGGGACCCCCCTTGGTGGTTCACATAGGACCTTGCCGTGATGATGTCGGTGTATACCAGCAGATGGAGCTCGGTCCCAGATGGAAAGAGTTGCTGAAGGGCCAGACGAATGGCTTTCATCTCTAGGAAGTTGATTTGTTGTCTTGAATCACGCGGTGACCATGTCCCTTGTACCGAACGAGCCGATGTGTGAGCACCCCAGCCCGTCTGGCTGGCGTCTGTCGTGATTATTTCCATTCTGGGTTCCGTGAGGGGGACCCCTTGAGAAAACTGTGTGGGGTCTAACCACCAGGACATGGAGTTCTTTAGCCGTTCTGAGATAAGAACCTCGGGATTCCGCCCGCCTGTGAGATCTCGCTGAAAAGGAGCTAGCAGCCTCTGCAAGGGACGGAGGTGAAACCTGCCCCATGTCACTTGGGCTGTGCAAGAGACAAAGAGCCCGAGAAGTGACACTAGAGTCTTGAGTTTCATGTGGTGTGAGGACCTGAGGAACGATACCAGCTTCCGTATTTGTTTCGCTCTGTCTGGGGGAACGAATACGAGGTCGGAGCTGGTATCTATGATGGTGCCCAGGTGCTCTAATCTCCTCATAGCGATGAGGTTACTCTTTTCCCTGTTGACGAGAAATCTGTGTTGTTCCAAATATAGGATCGTTCTGTTGAGGTCCAGTAAGGTCTTCTCCGGGGAATGGGCCCTGATCAACAGGTCGTCCAGATAGGGGTGGACATGAATGCCCTCCATCCGTAGGTTGGCCACCAGAGGGATCAATATTTTCGTAAAGGTCCTGGGAGCCAAGGACAGACCGAACGGCAGGACCCTGAACTGCCAATGGTGGTTGCTGTATGTAAAGCGGAGCCACTTCCTGTGAGTGGTCTTGATTGGGATGTGGAGGTATGCATCCTGTAAACCCAGAGACACCATCCAGTCATTTCTGTGGATGTTGCTGCAGATGGACGACACTGTCTCCATCTTGAACCTCTTTTTCGTGACATGTCGATTTAGAGCCTTCAGATCTAGAACTGCTCTCCATTTGCCTGTCTTTTTTGCCACGAGAAAAAGGATGGAGTAAAGGCCTGTTCGTTGTTGAGCGGTTGGGACTTTTTTGATGGCTTTGATGTCCAGAAGCCTCTTGATCTCGGATTGCATAGCCTGATGTTTTACGTCGTCTCGAGATGTAGGAGAGATCAGGAACCTGCTTGGAGGGGTGCTGTCCAGTTTGATGGCGTAATCCCGTTTGACGCATGACAGGACCTAGGCGTCCGAGACCGAGTGAGCCCACTCGCCGTGGAACTGTTGGATCCTGCCCCCAACCTGGGAGTCGGAATAGTCAGGAGTCCTATCTCGGTGGACTGGGAGGAGGCCCCCTGGATCTGCATTTATCGTACCGACCTGAGCGGAGGCCTCTGCCTCTGAAGGGGAAGCTAGGTGTGTAGCCTCTGTGAGCAGGATGCTGAAACCTTCTGGATGGAACTGTGAAGCCCCTGAAACGAAAGGGCTGAGCCCTAGAGGAACCTCACCTAGCGGCTATTTGTTGCAAGGTTTTAGTTTTGTCTTTGCTGGAGGCTTCCTCCAGAACCTTCTCTAGGCATACGCCGAAGGGTTTGGACCCCGAATACGGGGAAGCTGTCAGCAAATTTTTTGCGGTGACATCCCCGTCCCAGGAGCGTAGCCATACTCTGCGTCTAGCAGCAATATTGTTTGCAACTGATCTTGCTGACCAAGAGCGATTATCCGTGGTCGCGTCTGCCAGAAAAGCAGCCGCCATGCAGACTCTGGAATTTAACCTTTGGGCTTTACCCTCAGAAATCTCTGGGTCCTGTAATTCCCGGAGTCAGGCTAGCATGGTTCTGGACACGTAGGAGGAAGCTATCCCTACTTTCAGGGCTGCTGACGTAGCCTCTGAGGCTTTTTTAAGAGCTGCGTCAATTGCCCTGTCCATATTATCCCTAGGGTGGCAGTCACCCTCAGTGGGGAAAACAGTATGCCTCACTAGGGAAGCAGCCCCTGCGTCTACCTTAGGGGGCCTGAACAAGGGGGTCTTCCTCCTAGAGAAGGAGTAAAGGGTATCCTGAGTCTTGTTCATTTTGAAGCCTTTGTCTGGGTGTTTCCACTCCTGTAGAACAAGCTTTTCGAAGGCCTTATCTAGGGGAATACCCTGGTCCTTGCCGTGAACTGAAGGAACGTATTGGTGGGTTTCCTCCTCCTGTGAGTCGGAGGAATCATGTTTTGAGGATTTTTCCTGCAACTGCAGAGTTTTCACAACCTGGGCAATCAGTTCATTTTTATATTGAATAGGGAATTGTCCTTCCGCCTCTTTGTGATCAGAGGCTTGCTCAAACCATTCCCCTTCCTCTAGTTCAGAGAGGGCTCGTTCAGAATCAGAGGAGGTGTCAGCCTCACCGAGGTTTTGGTCAGAGGGGGTCCGAATGATTTCAGACTGTTGCCCCTCTTGATCACTCTCTGCAGAGGAATCAACTATTAGTGGTCCCAGGGGGCCCTCTGGTGGCGGCTTGGATTTCTTTTTGGGAACACCCGAAGTGCCTGCCCTGGATTTTTTAGAGGCTTGTCTCTTTCTTTTTGGCTTTGCCAATTTTCCCAGGGTAACCAGGATCTCTCCCATAGACTTTTCTAGGAAGGCTAGGTGTACCTGGTCCTGGTCCTGAACAGGAACTGGGGCTGGAGCAGAGGAGTCCCCTGGGGGGGGTTGTCCAGAACTCATGGTTATTTGCCTGTCAAGAGAGCAAGAAGGACTTTTAAGCCAGGGACTCAGGGGTTAATAAGAGCTGGGCCGGAGTACAGCTTTGTCTCCGCCCTGTCTGGGCTATTGCACGTGGATGCTGTTGCTGGGGAGAAAAGTTTTCAGGCTAGCTGCCTGAGCCCAGTAGGGGGCCCCTCCACGGGGAAACAAATGGCTGAGGAAGACTCTGAGGCCCAGCCTTGCTGTCCCCAAGTATCCTGCCTTGGGCCTTTAGTGCTCTTAATCATTATTGCCCAGTGTGAGCTCTCAGGCACGGCCGCGCCGCCCCGGAGCTCTAAAACAGCCTCTCATGGAGGGACCTCGCCCTCATATATATATTTCCCAATTAGATTTTGCTCACAGGCGCGGTCGCGCTGCCCCGGAGCTATAAAAACCAGTCTCTCATGAGAGACCTAGCTCTCATATATTATTTTCCCGTTCACAGGCGCGGCCACGCCGCCCCGGAGCGTTGAGCGATTATAGCGTCGAGAGCCTCGAGGCCAAGCCGCTGTTCTTTTTTTTTGGGGGGGAGGCTCAGGTTTTCCTGTCAATAGGGATTAGCCGGCACCTACCCCGAATTGCTAACTGTGCCGTTTTGAATCTCTTAGGAAAACAACGGAGCTGCTGCGACGAGCGTCCTACTGGCCGAGGCAGATGAATGAAACTCAAGAGTCCCGGCTAGCTCCTGACGCATGCGCAATCATGTTTACAGTCATCTGCCACTTATCGGCCAGCAGCAGAGCTACCCAGCAGAGGAGGAGAAGGTAAGAGGAGAATAGGAGCTATAGGGATGAAAGGGCTTTTTAGTAGTACCGAAGTTCTGAAGGGTTTGTTTTTTACTCTTGTCCAAGGCATCTGCCAGGACTTTATCCAGACAGACGCCAAATAGTTTGTTCCCTTGGAAAGGTCCGCCACGAGGGTATTCTTAGCTGTGCTATCGCCCCTCCAGGATCGGAGTCACAATCAGCAGCGAGCTGCCACATTAGAAGCAGCTGTCCTGACTGCCCAACAGAGGATATCTGTGGAAGAGTCTGCAATAAAGGCATATGCTAACTGCAGCCTGGTGGCCAGAATTCTAGTCATTTGTGGGGACCTTAGTCCTTTTGATCCAGGTCATCAATGCCCTGGAGAAGCAAGAGTCATGGTAGCCATTACTATAATTGCAGAAATTTCTCCCAAGGCTAACCTCAATCCCTTTATCTGTGGGATCCTTGGGGTAGCATTCCCCTTTTGTGGGGAACACAGGGATTCCTGTGTTTTATTCATCTTGAAGGATCTATTTGGCACTTGCCATACATTAAAAATGAACTTTTCTTATGCCTTGTCCAGTACCATCCCCTTATCTTTGGCTCTGGGTGTATATTCTCTCTCAGATTCCTCACCTGAGGACTCGGAGGAATCCTTTTATTTTTTCTCTTCTCTAAGGTGTAGGTCTTTCACTACCAGATTGTAAATCTGGTCCTTATAATTTAGTAAAGACCTCCCTCTTGGGATCTCAGGAGGGTTCTAAAGCAGGTTCCTCTATTTGCCCCTCTTGGGGAGGGGAGGATTAATCCCCTTTCCCCTCCAAGGCTATGCTCTCTGAACCTTCCTCCACTTCTTCTCCCACCGGGGACTAGGGTGGGGCCTTCTTCCCAGTCTTTTTACCCCAGGGTTAGGCTTCTTGTGCGTTGCCCCTGCTCTGAGGCACTGGATCCTTCCTCAGAGCCAGTGGAAAGGACATCCTCAGAGGTTTCTGAGGAGGCGGGGGAGTCCAAGGGCCGTTGCTGTTTGCAGGGCTTTTTAGATATGGGGAGTTTCCCCTTCTCCACCGGCAGGATTTCCCTAGGGGAAGGCTTGGCAGGGGCCCTTTTTCACTTAGACATTTCAGCTCCCTAAGCATTACCAGAAGGACCTCCATGTGGTGGTCACCTATGGGGTTCTCATCATATGGGGGGGGGCACCTTATTGGCTCCGCTGCTGCTCTGGCTGTGCCCATCTCCTCTGCTGGCAGGGTCTGTGTGCACCACTGCCAGGTGGTAGCCATCAGGACTGGTAAACCACTCCGGGTGGTTTGCCATCTGCTGGGTGGAATGCTAGCTCAGCCAGCTCCTGCAGGAGGCCACTGGATACACTCTGGCTTGCTGCGCCTGCTGCCGACCACTAGGGAGCACCTGTGCCATTTGGATGCAAGCCAGAGTCTGCCAGTGAGAAGAGAGCCGGCTGGCTTAGTTTTGTTTTCCATGCTGCTTGAAGTTTCAGGCCTGCAGACGGGAAAGAGCTGGCTGGCTAAGTTTTGATTTCTCCTCCAGGAGGTCTTAGGGCTGAGGCAGAGAAAGATCTGGCATGTCTCCAGAGGCTGTGCTGAAGGGTACCTAAGCACAGGCCGGCGTCTCTAGGGCGGCTGTTTCAGGCCTTAGTGGGGGTAGCAGCAATCAGAGGCCCTGATGGAGCTTTGTTACACCCACTCTATCGGGCACCCACACCAGTAGGAGAGGGGGGAACCAGGTGCTATCTTCCCCTCCTAGAGGGGTGGGCGAACGGGGAAAGAATCCTCCTTCCTTGGCACCAGGAAACAAAGGTTTCCAATAGAACTAACAACTAGTCACAACAAAAAAGTAAAAAATTCTTTTAAATCTTTCTAAATTCCGTCTAAGAATGAAGCTGCCCAGTCTACATCCTACTAGTGTGGAGACAGACGAAGAACTGGAGTTTAAGGGCTAGATCCTTTCTAAGTATGCTCCAGTGAAAACTTTAGGAAGTCTACCTCCTACTGGTAGTGGTGGGAATGTACCCCACTGTGAAAACTGTCTTTCCAGGAGGATCCCCTGGGAGAAACATAGGTTTCTCTAAGAGCCCCTTGTCATTACAAAACTGGAAGCTTATGCATTACATAGCAAGTGCAAGTGGCCAATAGGGAAAGTGGCAGTATCCAAAGTACTATCAAAGTAACAAAATACACAAACTAAATACATTTTCCTTATAGAAATGAGATTTCAAGTTGGCATCATTCCCATAAATTGATAAGAGTGTCTCTTTCTACTCCCACTGGTGCTATTGCTAAAAGTGTGCATTTAAAAGCCATTTTGTAAATAAATTGGTAAGTAATAGCTGGGTTTGGGTTGTTATGAACACATGCTTATGCAGTCCTTATAACGGAGGTGGGCAAATGGCGGCTTGGGAGCCACATGTGACTCTCCGGCACCTTTACCCACACCAAGAAGAAGTGGCCGTCTGGAGTCAGAGTGTCCATGCAGACCCTCAGTTCCATCTCCTTCATGTCTTGCCTAGCCCTGGGCACTTCCTTCTCCTGCCTCCTCCACATGCCAGCAGAGGTTGCTCAGCACTGGGTACTTGCAACAGGGCCAAGTGGCCCCTACTGATGTGTGGAGGAGGCAGGAAAGATTAGTGCACAGTGCTGAGCAGCCCATGCCAATGGGCAGTGGAGGCAGGAGAAGCTAGCAGTGTCTGTGGACGTACAATGGTAAGAGAAGTGAGCACAGCGTGAGGGATGGATTGTGGTAGGGACAGATAGAGGTAAACAAAGGAAGCAGCCCTGGGGTAGCAAGCGTGCGAGTGATTCTGCGAGACTGTGCGAACATGCATGTATGTCTGCATGCACGAGGACCAGAGGGTCTTGGCCATATGAAGATCTCGATGTGCGGCTCTTTGAATTGGAAACTTTGCCCATCCCTGAACTAAAAGCAGAATGAGTCAGCTAGTTAGATCACGGCTTTGGTAAGTGCTATAAAAACCATTGCACATATTTTGTAAAGTATAATGCAGTATAATGAAAAGTTAAAAGTAATAATTATTGCTCTCTTAAAAATTTCCAAAAAAAAAAGTCTAAAGAAAAAGCTTGTTAAAAATCCAGCATATACCAAAGGGAAGATCAAGTGGATCAAAATCATTAAATGTATTCAAACTGTTTACGCCTGGAGGTTTTCATACCAAGATGAAACTTTTCTTGATGCTTCAGTCTTGCAAACCGTGATTTAAAGTGCTCTTCACAATATGTACATTTGAAGGGTTTGTCCTGAGAATGAAGTATCATATGTTCTTCCAAATGTGGCCTTCGTGTGAAAGATTTCTTACAAATCTAAAAGTGACAAAAAATAACTGGTTAGACAGAGACTGGAAATTCTGTTTATTTTCTTTAGGATCTTTGGAAGACTAATTCTGGTGTCTAAGCTAATTCAATACAGAGGAAAAAAAGCTTTGGTCTTAACATTAGATTTTACACTTGAGAATTTCAAGCAACCTGCAACCCAAACACGGAGCCACTTACGCTATGTAGAAAAAAATCTGACTGTTGTAGTTGCCTATAATGAACAACTGCACTGGTTGTCACTTACTTCTAGTAAGAGATTCTCCTACTAGCACACATTAGATGAAAACAAATGCAAGTAATCAGATCTTTTACATTCTACAAACATTTTGCTGTGATTCATTGAGTTACATAAAAACCACATCAAGATTAAAAAGTGTTTTTAAACATATGGTTACACTATTGTACAATAAGCAATGCTATTTTATTTTGTTATGCATACACTGACCCAGTTTAATTATAGTACTATATAAAAAGAATACCAGCCATTGCACAGTCCAAACAAAACTGAGCACTACCTGCCCAGATACTAGAACATAAATCAGGTTCTACCATCACTGCACAAGAGAACATAACTTACATTGACGTTACAAGAAATTAGTGTGGCTCGTGCCTTATATCAAAAGCTAAGTATGGGACTGTTGTGTTCCAGACAAATCACTCCTTTATCGTATATGAAGATGGGCATCATTGAATACTGTCTTTTTTTTGTTTTGTTTTAAGTGTTGTAAAGTTTTGTAAAGCTCACAACTTTAATGAATTACTAAAGATTCACTGCAGCAGAGAAGATGTCCTGCAAGATGTGAAGGTTTAGCTTACTTATTCTTGCTATTGGACCTGGGAGATCAGGTTTCAAATCTCATCTCAGCCAGGACCTCATGGGAGGGCCTTAAGTCACTTTGTCTCTGCCTCAGTTGCCCATCTGTAAAATGGGAATAATAACTATCTCTCTCAAAGAGTTGTTGTGAGGGTAAACTAGATAAGGGTTATAAAGGATATATACTAATAAATAATAAAACCATCTGCAAAATCTATTTGGCATTCCTGCAGGGTCAAAAAATGATAAGTGTATAACGGTCTGATGTTTGCACACTAATTTGCATTACTAATACTAATTTGTATTACTAATACTAATTATGAGGCCTAAAAAGGCCCCATGACGAGTCAATGATAACAAGACCCTCAAGACACAGTCTTCAAGCCACTTACTATGGAGTAGTCGGACTTCAGCGGATCTACTCTAGATCAAGTAGTTCAAGGATTGCAGCCTGGGATGGTAATGCCTTTTCCATTTGGCCTTAGTGGTCAGTGAGGGAATCTGCCACTCACCCCTTTGCAAGAAAGGCCATCCCCTCATTCTCCTGCTCGTTATGTGCTAAAATCCTATTCCTGCTATACAGTCATTTATCCTAACCATATTCCCAATCATCTCATAAATTTAAACTAATTAATAAGACTTTACTTTTAAAACTCTTTAGAACTATACTAAGAAAACAGGAATGATAATTTTTTCTTTTGTGCCAAGTTTCATTTCAGGTCTGAAAAAACTTTCCAGTAATATAATACCGCAACACCCTGCTGTGCACTGTGTTAGGGCTGGCAGAGAAAATCATACCAAAACTACTGCATGATCATCTTTCCTTTCTGCAGAATCCAATATAGTCTTCCATCCAATCACTAAAAATGCTGAAACTGGCTTTATTTTTTAGGAAACAAAGTTTAATTTATAAGATATAACAAGGTAATTTATAAGATCTAAAAGTCAGTCTAAGGCTGCCTGGAGTATAAAAGTTATATAGCAAAGTTAGTATGGTTATAATCACTAGGCTGTTGGTGGTAGAAAGGAAAGTTGGGCACTTACCTCTGAATTTTCCTTCTGCTAGGGATTCTCCTGGACGGCCAGTCAGGACAGTAGGGTAGATCCCGCCAACTACCAGTAGGAGGCAGACAATCAACTTTGAGGAGCCTACTAGGAGGGATCTATCCTCAGCTCCCCAGCCTTGTATACCTCTATTCCTCATCTAAGCCTTATACATTCTAATCTCAACTGAAAATGAACTATTGTGGCTAACATAACTCCACCCCTGCTAAATAGCCCCATGTCCCTGCTCTCTGAGAGTCAGACACACGACTGGGTCCCTCAACCCTATTCCCCGAAAACACCACAGAGATGACCTCACTCTGGGTGGGGACTGGCCGTCCAGGAGGATCCCCCACAGAAGGAAAATTCAGAGGTAAGTGCCCAATTTTCCTTTCTCCCGGGGGATCCTCCTGGCCGTACAGTCAGGACAGTAGGGAATGTACCAGAGCAGTACCCCAGTCCTACTCAGAGGGAGGGAGAAACTCACGGAGGGAGGTCTCGGTAGGTGCCTGCGGAACCGCCTGCAGTACCCGTCTCCCAAAGGCCGCATCGGCTGAGTCCTGCAGCGGAATCCTATAGTGCCTTGTAAAGGAATGCACTGAGGACAATGCTGCCACATGGCAGATCTCCCCATAGGAAGCTGTATTACGAAAGGCCTGTGACGTTGCTGCACCCCTAAGGGAGTGAGTAAATACCCCCGCTGGAGGAAGCTTCCCTTCTGCCTTATAAGCTTCGGTAATACATAGTGTCATCCATCTGGCTATAAAGGATTTGGAAGCCTTCAAACCCCTCCTCTGAGAGCTATATGAAACAAACATGGCCGATGTCTTTCTAAAGGCCCTTGTTCTGTGTAGGTAAACTTTTAGGGCTCTCCTGACATCTAGCATGTGCCACTCCCGCTCCAAGGGGCGAGAGGGATTTTGGCAGAACGAGGGTAGGATAACCTCCAGTTCCCTATGAAAACGGGTATCCACCTTGGGGCTGAAGGCTGGATCCAGTCTCAGGGTCACTGAAGACTCCTTGAAGGAACACAGAGCCAGGTCCATAGAAAGAGCCCCCAGCTCTGAGACCTGTCTAGCCGAGGTGATGCCTACCAGGAACGCTATCTTTAGGGACAGGTAGTATAGCGAAACCGCGGCCAGAGGCTCAAAATGGAATCTTAGTAAGGCCCTGAGAAGGAGGTTCAGGTTCCATGACGGGAACCTGTGAACCACTGGCGGAGATAAGATCCTTGCCGCCCTAAGGAAATGCACCACATGAGGGTGCCCGGAAATCTTACGGCCTTTTACTGTTCCTAGCACACTATTGAGGGCTGCTATTTGTTTCTGAAGGGTGTTAGGTTTCAACCCCCTATCTAGGCCCTCCTGCAGGAAGTCTAAGACTACTTTGATGGAAGCTCTCTCTGGCCTAAGAAGCTTAACTTCACACCACCTCACAAAGGTGGCCCAGGTACTTTGGTAAATACGCCCTAGTTGCCGGTCGCCTGGACTGGAGCATTGTGTCCAAGATGTTCCTGGAGTAGCCTAGCCTACTTAATGCTCTCCTCTCAATTTCCATGCTGTCAGTTTGAGAGCCTCTGGTTTGTCGTACAGGCCCAGGCCCTGAGATAGAAGGTCTGGCATCACTGTCAGTCTGAGCGGGGGCTCTGGACTGAGATCCTGTAAGTCCGCAAACCACGGTCTCCGTGGCCATTAGGGAGCAACCAGGATGATGGTTGCCCGTTCCTTCCTGACTTTTGCTGTTGTCCATTTTATGAGCGGGAATGGTGGGAACGCATAGAGGAGTTCCTGAGGCCAGATGCAGTTCAATGTGTCGAAGGCGATTGCTTTGCGATTCAGGTGCCGAGACACGAAGTTTTCTGTCCGTGTTGCCTGGAGAGGCGAACAGGTCGATCGAGGGAGATCCGAACTGGTTGACTATGGCCCTGAATGCCGAGGGATGAAGAGACCATTCTCCCTGGTCCAGCTGCACCCTGCTGAGCCCGTCGGCCTGGGTGTTGGCTTGACCTTTGATGTGAATTGCCCTGAGAGACTTCAAGTTGCTCTCTGCCCACCTGAGGAGAATGGATGCCATTTGGTGGAGCACTTCGGATCTCAAACCCCCTTGATGGTTCACATAGGCCTTCGCCACCGTGTTGTCCGTATATACTATTACATCCTTCCCTCTCAACATCGGTGCTAATTCCCACAGAGCTAAGTCAATTGCCCTCAGCTCTAGGCAACTGATGCGGTGGGTCTTCCCCAATGGAGCCACGTGTCTTGCGCTGTGTGGCCTTGCGTGTGAGCTCCCTAACCTAGGAGACTTGCGTCTATTGTTAGTGCCATTCTCCCCAGATCGGAGAGTGGCATCCCGGGAGAGAACCTGTCTGGCTGTATCCACCGCATCAAGGATCTCTTTAGAGATGCGGGTACCATGATCTAAGGGTTCTCTCCTTGGGTCAGAGCATCCTGCCATAGGTGCAGGAAGCGCTGCAAGGGTCTGGCATGGAACCTGGGCCACTCTAGAATTCCCAAGCAGGAAGTCATGGCTCCTAGAAGGTTTGCGAGGGTTTTCAGTTTGGACTTGTGAGCCCTTGACACATGTTGGATCAGTAGTTCTAGTTTAAGCCGTCTCTGCTTGGAGAGGAATAGCCTGCACTGTTTGGTGTCCAACACCACCCCTACGTGTTCTAGTGTTTGAGAGGGAACAAGATGGCTCTTCTTGCGATTGATGACGAAGCCGTGGGCTTGTAGATATTCTATTACTCTGTTCACGTCCTTTCGTGCCTGCACGCAGGACGGGGATCTGACTAGGATGTCGTCGAGGTATGGGTGTAGTTTTATTCCCTCCGTTCGCAGGTTCACGACCAGGGTGATCAGTACCTTGGTGAACGTTCTGGGTGAGGTCGCCAGACCCAACGGTAGGGCTGTGTACTGCCAGTGCTGCTATGCATAACTGAATCGGAGCCATTGTCTGTGTGACGGCCAGACGGGAACACGAAGATAGGCCTCCTTCAAGTCGAGAGCCGTCAGCCATTCCCCTTGCACTACTGCTGTCCGTATCGATTGCAGGGACTCCATCCTGAATTTCTATACCTCGAGTACCTGGTTTAATCTTTTCAGATCTAGGACCACTCTCCATTCGTCTGACTTCTTTGGCACCAGGAATAGGATGGAGTATAGGCCTTGCCTGCGTTCGAGTAACGGAACCTCCTCTATAGCTCCGATGGTTTGGAGTCTGATTATTTTTGATTGCATAGCGATCTGTTTGTCCCGGTTGCTGGATACTGGTGATGCGCAGAAGTACTGGTGGGGGGAGTGCTGGAATTCTATCGCGTACCCCCACTGAATGGTCTGAAGAACCCACGCATCTGTGGTGGTGATCGCCCATTGCGCCGCGAACCGCTGCAGTCTTCCCCCCAGCTCTGACTGCTCGTGAAGGCTGGGCGCTCTGCAGTCAGGCATCCAACTTGGGGCGGCCTGCTCCTTGTTGTTGTTTGGCTCTATTGTTGTTTCCCTTCTGCTTCTGTCATCAAGGTCTGTACCTCTGTTGACTTCCTCTGTGGGGGAAGAAGGGTTGCCTGGAACCCCCTTTTCCTTCTTTTGTTTTAGGTGGAGCGCTTTCAAGACCAAATAATAAATTTGGTTCCTGTATTTGCTTGGGAACTGCCTGTCGGGATCGGGGTTTAACTCGGTCTCTTCTGTTTCTCCCCTTCCTGACAGGTCCTCATCACTTCCTGCGTCCCACTCACAGATCTCTCCTTCACTGGCCTCTGCGGGGGGTGACTTGTCTCCCTGCTTAGCCCTTCTGTTGCACCTGGGGTCCTCTCCTCCTCTGAGGATTAGACGGACATAACCTCTTCCTGCTCCTTGTCTGAGGAAGTCGGGGAGTCGAGTGGGGCTGCGGGGCTTCTTGGGAAGGGGTTGCTTGCCCTTTCCTGCCCCCTTGGAGTGGCCCTTATAAAGGTCTTTGATCCCTTGGCCAGGGAGGGGACCTCTTCCTTTTCAGCTTGGAGAGGATCTCCCAAAGGACCTCCATATGGGGGTCCTTGGCTGGAGGGGCGTGCGGGGGGGACTCACTGCAGCCGACTGGTCTGTTATCCCTGTGCCTGCTGCAGCAGTGGCCTTTCTTCTGGTGGCCATGGTCTCCCTCCTTCCCACCGGCACGAAGACAAGCTGTGGGGGCGTGGCGTCCTCGCTGTGCTTGCCTCGTGTCCCGTTGGCACGCTGTCGAGCCATGGGGGAGGGGCGCCTCAGATGCAGCCCAACTAACTGACCTCACCTGTAGGGGAGGGCGGGGATCATGGATGGGTCTGCTGTCACGGCCGCTAACTTCACGGCCCAGGATTGCCTAGGCGCGCACTGAGCCGGCGTTTCCCTGGGGGGCCCCTCTTCGCACCCCAAGTTGAGCCGCTGTCGAGCAGGGTCGGCTTCTCTGCTGCCGGTTCCCTGCTCCGAGACGGGCGGACGCTCTGCCACACCAGGCTAAGGCTGCGGGCGGTGGCAGCGAAGGGAGGGGATAGGGCTGCCGGGGCTCCAAGAAGACTGGCTGAGCCCTGGTTGCACGGGGAGGCGATCACCTTGCCAGGTCTAGCCGCGGCTCTGTGGGCTGTCTGGTCCCCCTCCTTCTGCTCTATGGGCCTGTCAATAGGGAATTAGCTCTCTTTGGATCGGGGGACCCATACACCCTGGTTTGCACATACGAGAGATTCAGATAGATGAGATCTTAATCATAGTTATAAATTTATTTAGTTATTCACACATATATAAAACCCAGTCTCTAATGATCCAGCAGCAGTTACAATGTCCCACACCCAAAGTCAGTCTTACATGTCTTGAAAGTTCAAAACGGTGGATGTCATCTGCCAGGAGCAGGCGATAGGTGATGGCCTGGTCTGATCAAGCTGTAGGACCCACTATGGAGGGGTCCCGGAAAGGGTCAACAGCCCAGAGACACCAAGTTAGATGCCAAGCGCTGAGACAATGGGTGTTTTCAGTCGTGACAGGGAGGCTTTGCCCCATCCCGAAAACAACCCAGAGATTCCCCACCAGGATCACCCAGGCACGGCAAACAGACGTGCTGGGGATCCCGGCGGGGAATCAGGGAGGGGGTGGGGCCGCGCAGCGCAACGTGCGGCTGCACGGCCCCGCCCCCTCCACGCTGCCTCACCACCCAACCTCTGGGGAGACAGGCGGGCGGCGAGGCCAATGCCGCTGCAGCATCTGGCCGAGTTCACCATGGCCCAGAATCCCGCCGGGGATTCCAGGCCGTGATAGCCGACCAGACGTTGACGTTACTTTTTTTTTATGCCCGCCCGGAATCACTTTCACCACGCTTCAGTCGATTTTCGCGCCAGTAGCCCGGGAAGCGTGACTGAAATTGACCCCATGTGGGTATTCAGTGTGGCGAACATCTGGCAGCCGCCCAACACATGTGCAGGGCACAGTGACCACATGTAGGTATTCAGCATGGTTCACTGTGATCTCGTCACGTCTGAAAATACTCAATGTTCTGGTCTCTGCTTCGGTCTTTTATAGTGTTTTGGGGAGAAGACGTTGTTTAGTATGCATATTCCGGGGTGCTTGATTGTGCAATGTGCTTGCTGGTATTCATCTTACGGGGTCTGGCTGTCATTTCCCTTTCCCATCCATCTGGAGCCTAGATGCTAATGGTCATATTAGCAGTTTGTTTCTTAGTCAGGGTGGGTACTTGATAAGAGAACATCTTTTTCCCTCCCTTCAGGCAGGGAGCAGATACGCCTGTGTTATCTGTTCTGGTGCAAAAAGGGTGATGGTCGCTTGAACGGCTGCTGCTTGTCAGTTGGCATCTCCCTGAGCAGGAACAGCTCCTCCTTCCCCTCCAGGCATGAAGGAGATATTCTGCAGGGGTGTTCTTTTTGTCATTCAGTGTTTTGGGTTGCGTACGTTGCATACAAGCACCCTCTCGTCAAGCACCTTTGTTTAGTCCTTGTCAGTGCTTTGTTCCAGGCTGGGTGTAGTTGGTCAGCAATATGATGTAAATCACTGGTCTTGCAAGACATGATTTATTTATTTTATTTATTTTGTAAATTTTTGCCTTGCCCCTCCTGCCATGCAGCTCGGGGCGGCTTCCATACATTAAAACAATAAAATCAATTAAAAGTCAGCATAAATATTATAAAATATTAAAACAGGACTAGATACAGTCATAAAACCAAAAATAGGTGGGGGGGCTTAAAAAAACCCACCCTATTCACCCTCCCTCCCAAAGGCCTGGGCGAACAGCCAGGTCTTACAATTTCGCCGGAATGTTAGCAGGCTAGGGGCCAGGCGAGCTTCCTCCGAAAAGGAGTTCCATCGCCGCGGCCCCTCTACCGAGAATGCCCTCTCCATTGTGGCCCCCCGCTTAACACAGGGGACCTCCAGGAAGGCACCCCCGG
>QEPC01011483.1:295734-350118 GCA_003113815.1 Sphenodon punctatus
CCTCCAGGTCAGGCCCCCCCAGCCAGCCCTCCAGGTCAGGCCCCCCCAGGCCCCCAGCCCCAAAGAGACCAAAACCACCACCCCAAGCAGGCCCAAGCCCCCCCAAGCAGGCCCCACCTGCTGCCCCACGGCTGAGGCTCCGTCCTTCCCTGCCTTGAGTCGCCTGCTCCACAAGCGCAGGAGCCATCTCGAAGAACCTTCTTTACAAGGTAGCAACCTTCTGATCAGCACGTGGGAAGGAGGAGCTGTGTTTGTAAACACAGCCTCATCTCCCAGCCCGATTGAGTCCCCGCTGCTGCTGCAGCTTCTGCTTTGCTCCTAGGAGGGAGAGGCACTCAGGCAGGTGAGGCCTCCTCCCACCCAGTCCGACAGGGGTCAGGACCAACAATTTTTTTTAAATAAATAAATCAATTTTTTTTACAAGACAGCGGGACCGGCTCTCCAGCCCAGACCGGCCCACCGGGAATCCTCTCGGTGGGTTCAATGGCCAATCCGCCCCTGCACTTCAGCATGCAACTCATTCATGCATACCCCCATGTGCACATGGATGAATGACAACAGCAACCATTCTCTTTATTTTTTTGTCCTGGTTAATCATAACACTAAACACCTATCTAATATAGGTTTCTCTCTTAAAAACAATACTCCTAGATCAAGGCAACTTTTCAACAACTACAGCTTTTAAAATGAAATTTTTGCATTTTCTGCACAGCTACATAATCTCAGATACCAAAATATGACGCTTAGCAAAACTCAGCCTGATCTATCCACAACAGCAAACTTAATATGTTACTCACACAGCACCAATCAATGCAACAAAGTCATAAAACTTTGTTATTTCTGTATCTTCATACAATGGCACAGTGGAAATTAAAAAACGTCAACCTGCTTACATCACATTTCAAGCCTTCACTTTTGGTCTTCTTTATGGAAAGAAATTCTTGAACGTTCTCTGGATGAAACCTAGGACGAAAGATCAACAACAATCAACAGCGGAAAACAAGAAACTACAGACTTAGGTAGCACAGTAAACCATCCTAACACCATGTTTTATTGTCATTTAGTCTGTAAAGCTCCCACATTAGACATAACTGAAGCACAAACATTTCTATTATGCTTCCTTATTCATCTTTACATAGGAAAAAAGTTAACGTCCCTTGCTACCAACCCTTCAAACGCAGCAAGATTGGGAACTTAAAAGTTAAGGCAGAAAGAGTCCTACCCCCACAGGCAACACTTGCAGTCTCTTTTCCAGTCACGCTCCACACACAGTTAAACTAAAAAGTAAAAAACCCATATTACTTGGGCTACAGACACTCACAGAAATTGTCAATTTCTGCCAAGTAAGAAAAAGTGAAATTATCGTATTGATCAATTGTTCAGTGAGAGGCATATAGCCTGAATAAGTGTCTATAAGAGTGGAATGGAAGGGTTTTTTGTTTTTAAATGAAACTTCAAGTTTTTCCAAGTCAAGTTCCTTCTAGGTTTGCTTCTAGTTCCCCTTGAAAATCTGAAGAAGATACTCCTAAAAACTCTTTTATAAATGGATTCCAGCAAAAGTTTAGATTTTTTTTTTCTTTTGGCAAACCTGAAAAAAGTGACCATTGCTAAATAAGAAAATTTACCAAAAAAAATTAAATCCCAAATTTAATATGCATTCTTTGGTTTCCTGCTATTCTAAATGATTAGAATGATACTCTAAAGCATTCTTTTCATGTTTAGGAGCAGCCTTGCAATCAATTCACCATGACATGTTAAAAAAAAATTTTAAAGTGAAACATTCTGAAAATACATATACTCAACCAAGTAAAGATTAAATCAATATAACTTCAAATATCTCTTACAAAACAGAGTCCAGAAGTGTAGACTTGACTTAGAGATGTCCCTGGACTACTCTCGAGCGTTAAAAATGAGTCACATCCAAATAAGTATTATTAGTACCATAAGTATTAAGTAATAATAATAATATTAATAATAATAATTAAGTACAGACTTATTTGTAAATTGTACAGCTTATTATCATTACTACTCCTAACTTCAAGGTCTTTTGGTCTACAAAATACTATTCCAATATAATGGGAAAAAACCCACGTATAATCAGTATATATTGATGGCAGTGCAAACTCAATATTTACAAGAAAAAGGTTATTACAGAAGGCTGCAGTTCCATGCAGACAACTTTTGGGCAGAAGATATTTGCATTTTATCTACACTCCTGCACTGAAAATACATCATGCAAGAATAGTCTCACTTATACTTGCCTCTTCACATGTTTAGCAAGAGTCTTTCTGCTTGCATGCAGTTTGTTACAGTATGGACATTTGTGTTCTCTCTTCGGAAATTCTGTTTCTTTGTTGTGTTTCTTTCTGTGGACAGTTAGGTTGGATTTTGTTGAGTAGCGCTGCTGACAAATATCACACTCAAAAGGTTTCTCACCAGTGTGCACGCGGGTGTGGCTCTCATATTTCCCTGCAGCACAAGACATTTGTATTAAAAACCATTTTGGCATAGACAATTCAAGATGTACAAAATGACTGTAAAAGCTGTATCCTTACCATTCATAAAGTATAAGGCCTATAAGGTCTCTGAAAGGATTGGATTCTCCTATTACACCCTGTAATATTCTAGGCATGTTACATACAAATGGGCTGTCATTTTAATGGGTTTGTTTGCTTCCTAGAAAGCCAAATAAGTTATATACTCAGAACTAGGGCTCCCTAAGCTACTTTCATCTTTGTACTTTCTAAAATATTATTTTATTACATCTTGCATTAATGAGCCCTGTACTCATCTCTGGAAACTGCTCTCTGTCCTAGAGTACTAACAGGACACATTAAAAACCAGATAAGCTCATTAGATAGCTCTTAATGGGGAGCTGCTTGGAAATATACAAGTAGTACTTGAAGTCATTTTACTATAATCTAAAATTAACTTAGTATTGAGAGGCCCTCTTATTTCCTTCACACTTCCCATCACTCTCGCCTATGTCTGGTAGAAATTTAGATCCTAGTTCTGCAGCTGTGTCTACCCACAGGGGGCCAGTTTAAGGTCAAGGAATGAAATATGTTTTTCTTGTTTTTGTTTTTTAATGGAAAAGAGAACTAGCTGCAGACTTTGGGGCACTGTATAAATACATATGTTTAGAAGGTTTCAAAAGTTGTCCTTGTTATGAAGAGCTTATAGGTCCCTTCCTCACAGCACAAAGTTTATGCGTCTCCCGTCTACATGAATGCGAAGAGGGAAAGGTTAGAAAACAAAAACCTTCAAACGCTGTCCAGCTGTAGTAAAAACATATATATATTCACCCCTGAAAAGTTATCTGATTTGTAATTTTCTACAAATGTGTATTGTTAATAGAGCCATGTTACAAAGATAGACAAATTTCACCTTTTTAATGCTGATTAGCTACTACAACATTATCTGTGACCTTGGAACAACTCATTTCACCTCCGCCTCAATAGCATCACCTGTAAAATGTGGATAATACTTACCAGGCCATTGTTAATATACGCTTGTTAATGTTTGCAAAGTGCTCTGAAAATAAAGCACTAGTACTATAGTATACTTACTATTAAAAGTATTAAGTATCTAGTTTATGTAACAATATGAATATAAGTATATATTTTGTAGATATGTTTATGCAATTATAATCTTGTATGTTATACTCTAGTGCTTTCCCACAGAATAGGTTAAAAATCAAAATGTTTATAATCAATGATCCTGGAGATGCCTACATAAATGCTATAATTTATTAATGCACATAGTCCAGTGGATCTTTATTTATTTATCCTGTGCTTTCCCGAAGTCTCAGGGTGGCTATCATCAAAAATATGCATATAAAAGATAAAACCCATAAGACCATATAAATTATAAATAAAATACACATAAAACTACACCCTGAAAACCTAACCCTGCCCGTTAAATGCCTGTCTAAACTGATAGGTCCTACATTGCCTCCAGAAGATTTTCAGGCTTCGGCAAAACTACAGGGGACTAGCACTAGTGTTCAAATTCAAATGCCCTCAGAAAAAGAATGTCCACATATTAGCAATACAAGTGTCAAGGCATTAAAAAAAGTAATTTTTTTCCTTATAACGTATACATCACACAACATCTAGCTGACCAGAATGTGCAGTGCCAGTGTAAGGATATGACCCTGAAAAGTTCTACTTGTAACTTCACTGACATCAATGGTCAGCTGAGGGAGTTTTGTACGTTGGGTATTAGTTTTAACAGATTTAAACAACTTCCTATAGCTCTAAGTGAATTTAACATTTTTATTTTGAAAAAATATGCAGTGGCATATATTTGTATGCACTGAAGTTATAATTACAGTCTGTTTAACAAGTGGGTGTGTCAAAGAAGCGATCCGTTACTTGAAAATACAAAATTTGATTATGTGGACATTTTGATCGAAAAGGAGCCACACACATGGAGAAGCAATGCTATGTTGAAAGGATTAATTTCTATATAACCTTTATAATACTACAGCAATAAAGAGAAGTCATGTATCTTACATCCTAATATAACGATTTTCTGCACTTGAGTCTGCTACTAAATACTAACAATTAAGACAAAGCCTTAAGATTTTTCATCTGCAGGATTTTAATTAAACTTCCTAATTTTAACATAGTTCTAATGATAAATTATGATTTTCAAAACAATGGCTCTTCAAAATGAATTCTGCACCAGTTCTGCTAGATGTCAGAAATTTCAGTTTACATTCCACATGGACAGCACCACCATGTGGTCAAGTGGAAGGAAGACAATTCTCTTACCTGCTCGATCAAATGTTTTGTTACACTTAGGACACTGTAAGAATTTTTTGCTACTGCTCTGAATGATGACCGGAGCCAGGCCTTCAGGAATATTTCCTACCAAATCAACTGGTTCAGGACTTCCTTCCGCATCATTATGGTCTTTTTCACTTTGCTCTTCAGTCTCAGTATCATCACCTGACATTTCCTCATCCTGTCCTTCTTCATCTCCATTATATTCACTTCCAGTATGGTCAAACTCATTTTTATCACACTTTTCCTTATCAGAACTGACTTTATCAAAATTGCTATCAGAAACATCACCACTTTCATTATCATTGTTAGCAAACTTAGCTGGGCACCTACGATTCCTTGTTGATCTTCTGGTAGAAAAGTCTGCTTTCTCAAACATTTTTAACCCATGAATTTTTTCCACAGAGAAGGACTTGTGTGTTCTAATCAAGTGATTTGCTAAGGATTTCTTGTAACAGAAATTCCGGCCACAAAACGTACACTGATGAGTATTTATTATTTTGATAGTCAATTCATTGAAAGTTTGTACTGGTGATGAGTTTTCACTTATCACTTCAGACTCTATACTGGAAACAGTTTCATTATTTAGTAGTTTAACTGCATCAATAATGTCTAAAAATTTTGCTGCTTCCAAAACTAAAGGGATTTCATTTGTATACACAAGAAACTCTGATGTGTACAGAAACTCAAGTAAATGCTGAAAAACAGAATGAGTTACATGATCCAGGGTAACAACATCTGTGCTTGGGTTTTTGCTCAAACAAGCATGAAAATAACTACTCCCAACAGCAACAACTACTTTGTGTGCACTAAATTCTTTTCCTTCAACTATTATGAGCAAATCACAAAATGATGGTTGCTTCAGTCTATCGTCATTTAAGTATTTAAGTAGATTTGTATTATAATTTAGTGAACTTAAGAGCTTTCTTTGATCTGGTGATGCATGAAGTTCTTGGGAACACGTAAAATGATCTGCAGTAGCTACTTCTTCAGAGTTGATTACAGCTTCTTGCTCACAGTCTACTACTATAATCTCCTCTGAAGCATCCTTTTCATAGCCAAGATGTATCTTCTCATCTGGATTTGCAGTGAGCTTTCTCCTTTTCTCCATTGCAATTATGCCACTTTAAAATTGGGAACTTCATATATATCTCAAAGGATTTCTAATTAAAACTTGCTTCAGTTCTTGATTTTAAAAAAAACAAAAAAACAGAAATGTGACTGTTTTCATGACCTGCAAAAGAAGAATATTATTTATATTTGGAACCCAAGTATGTGTAAGATCAGCAATAGCTTCTGTGACAAAAACTTACTGCTAATTTGATTTGTATATTACCGATTACTAAAACCTAGCTGTGTCCAGTATGGTACCACCCCAAAATGTTGCTGTGCACAGATACAAACAGCATATATTTCAGCCAAAAAAGTCTGAAGTATTTACTGTATACATGCACAAATCCAGTAGCAGATTAAATGCACTGAGATATTATTATCATCAGATTTATTTAAATATATATATTTTTACCATCTTCACAGAAGCAGAAAGATGCATGGATCTGATTCTGCACACAAGCCTATTCATGCCTTCCACACATGACCAAAGATTGGCAAGCTCCCTTCACGGTCTAGGTTCACAATTCCTATTTGGTACATTCTGTCCTCATAATCAATCTGCTGTCGATCTGAATCGAGAGTCCTGTGCAAAGGACCTGTTGTGCCATCCAGACAGGAATATTCTAGTACCACAGGTGTCAAAATATCTGGTTATTTTGTATGTTTTCCAAAGCCACCTAAAAGATTTTGTTACTCGGGTTGCACTGACCTTCAGTGGCATCTAGATACTTAAGTCACTGAGGCACTTGTGATAATAAACACACACAAGGTGGGAGATACGGTGTGTGTGACAGGCTCTTTGTCCTTAACCCTGATGAGCGTGGCAAGTGTAGCCTCCCCCAGGGCACGGTGAGACCCGAGACCTGACCCCCCATTACAGTCACACAACCCCACCGCCACCCGGGGCAGCGAGGACCACGCCCCCCAAGGGTCTTCTCAGCTCGCCGACGGGCCCTGCAGTGGGGTGGAGTCTCCAGCCCCGGCTCTGGGGCTCCTGTTCCACAGACTGAGAATAGGGGTGGCAAAACAGCCGCCCCCCCGGGTCCCATGCTCACCTGTTCCCGGCAGAAGGTTCCGCTCTACCGCTAGGCTCCCCTATCGCGCTCCCAAACAAACAGAGCCCCCACTCACTTCCGGGTTCCGGTGGCGCAGCCTCGCTTTGGAAATATTCACGTCAACGTGCTAAGTTAGACACAAGGTTGCCGCCTTGTAAACAAGGTTCTTTGAGATGGTTTGGAACATTCTCACCACTGCGTTGCGCTTGCGTGCCCTTCTCTTGCCGGCACTTACCTAGCTCACTAGATTTGAAAACCATGCGGTGAGCTCGAAACGCCCCACCCTATAGAAGGCACTCTCCTGCCAACTGTTCCGTGCAGCCCTTGTAGGAAAAAATGGAAAATTGAACTCCCTCCCGGGGATGTTATGAGAATGGTTGAGGCCATCTCAAAGAACCTCGTTTACAAGGCGGCAAACTTCAGCTCTTCTTCGAGTGGCTCCTCCCTTTCTCATAATTGGGAGAGTACCAAACATTCTGAATGGAGGGAGAGGGAATTTTTCCTTTTGCAAATAAAATCAATAAGCTACCTTTTTAAAGCATTGAAAAACATGGCATGTTTATTGAACTTCAATGGTTATAAATAATAAACTAGAGACGGCAAACAGGGTCAAGGATAAAATGGAACATAAACAGGTAAGTATAGAAAAATATTATCGGAAGAGAGCATTAAACCCTAAGTGTGTTCAAGATTGCTTTCCCAATGGAGGTTTCACCCTCAGTGTTTAATGTGCTTTGTAAATGTATAGACACTTCATGGTTTTTGATTCCTTATTCCTATTACTTCATCCCTTTTTCAAAGCTAAAATGTACACAAATAAAGATGGTGGTTAATGAATTAGAAATCACAAAGAGTTGGAATTTCATTAAAAAATTATATTTACTAATACAATTGTAAAATACTATCATGAATCAATCATATAACCCCGAATAAGGAGCCGTGTTTGGGCTGGGATTATAGGGCAAAATCCTTTTCTGGACACCCTAGTACACATGTCTGCAACGGGGGAACACTCCACAAGAAACCTGGACAAACCCCTGCTCAGTCTCTGCGTACCAGCCTGGCATCTGCTTTCCCACCTCAAAATACACAGCACCTAATAAGGAGCTGTGTTTGAGGTGGGATTATGGGGCAAAATACCTTTTGGGTCACCCCAGTTCACATGTCTCTTATCATGGGGGGGACTCTCCCCAAGAAGCCTGGGAAGATCCCTGTCTGACCCGAACCTCAGTTTCTGTGTGCCAGTCTGCCAACTCACAGACCCCCTGTCCGTTTCCTGAATACATAGCTCTGAAAAAGAAGCTGTGCTACAGCTGGGATTATGGGGCAACTTCCTTTTCAGGTCACTCCAGTCGGCATGTCTCTGCCATGGTAGGGGACTCTCCAGAAGAAGTCTGGGCAGACCCCTGCCCGACCCGAAGCTCAGTTTCAGCATACCAGCCTGGCATCATACAGCATCCCTTCCCCTGGTCTATGTCATGCATAAATAGCCCTAAATAAGGAGCTGTGTTTAAACTGTGATTATGGGGCAAAATCCTTTTCAGGTAACCCCCATGTTTCAACTCACCCAAAGAACCCTGGAGAGACCCCTGCTCAGTTCAGAGCACAGTTTCTGCATGCCAGCCTAGAATGTCACAGCCCCACCCCCCTGTGTCCTGCATAAATAGCTCCGAATAAGGAACTGTTTGGGCTGGGATTATGGGACAAAATCCTATTTGGGTCACCCCAGTCCATGTCTAATCCAAGGGGACAATGTCCTGATGACGTCTAAGCAGACCCCTGTGTGTCCTGAACCTCTGCTTCTACATGCTGGTCTGGCACCTCACAGTCCCCCTCACCTGTGTCATGAATATATGGCTACAAATAAGGAGCTGTGTTTCGACCCCAATTACAGGACAAAATCCTTTTTGGGCCACCCCAGTCCAAATATCTCCACCACAACTGAACTTTCCCAAAGAAGTCCGATCACAGCCCTGCCTGACCTGGAGATAGGTTTCGGTGTGTCAACCTCACAACTCACTGCCCCCCTGGCCTGAGTCCTGAATACATGGCTCCAAATAAGGATTTCTTGCCATACAGGAACTGAGCTTGGGGTCAGGAAGAGGTCCACCCCAACCTTTGGAGGGGAGCCTCCCCCCCCCCCCCGCACCCCCCATGGTGAAGACTTGTGGCCTGCGGTGACCCGAAAAGGATTTCTCCCATAATCCCATCCCAAACACAGCTCCTTGTTCCTGCTATGGATGGAGGACACAGGCCAGGGGGGTGGTACTGGGATGGCCAGGGCGACACGCAGAAATGGAGCTCCAGGTTGGGCAGGTGTCTGGCTAGGGTTCTTCAGGAGGTTCCTCTCATGGCAGAGACATGAGTACTAGGGTGACCTGAAAAAGATTTTTCCCCATAATCCCAGCCCAAACACAGATCCTTAGTCAGGACCATATATGCAAGACACAGGCCGGCAGGGAGGAGGGGTGGTGCGATGCCAGGTTGGTATGCAGAAACTGAGCTCCACGTTAGGCAGTGGCATGCCAAGGCTTCTTGGGCGAGTCCCCCCAAAACAGACACATGTGGCCAGGGTAACCAAAAAGGGATTTTGTCCCATAATCCCACCTCAAAAACAGCTCCTTATTTGGGGCTACGTATTTACTTAGCACACACTGGCCAGGGCGGATGTTAGGTTCCAGGCAGGCATTCAGAAACCTTGTTCCAGGTTGGACAGGGGTCTACTCGGGCATCTTGGGGAGAGTCCCCCCATGACAGAGACATGTGGACTTGCGTGACCTGAAAAGGATTTTGACCCATAATCCCAGCCTAAACCCAGCTCCTTATTCAGGGCCATGTATTCAGGGTACAGTCCAGGGTGGTGGTGGGTGGGGGGGGGGAACGGAGCGATGCCAGGCTAGTATGCAGAAACCGAACTCCACATCGGACAGGAGTCTGCCCAGGCTTTTGAGGAAGTGGCACCCCATGATGGAGACATGTGGACTCGGGTGACCCAAAAGGGATTTTGCCCCATAATACCAGCCAACACAGCTCCTTATTTGGGACTATATATTTAGCACACACTGCCAGGGAGGATGTTAGGTGCTAGGCTGGAACACAGAAACGGAGCTCCAGATCTGGCAAGGGTCTGTTCAAGCTTCTTGGGGAACATCCCCCTGCCCCCCAGCAGAGACATGTGTACTAGGGTGACCTGAAAAGGATTTTGCCCTGTACTCTCAGCCCAAACCCAAGACCGTATTTGGGGCTATGTATTTAGCACGCACCAGTCAAGGGGGATGTTGGGTGCCTAGCTGGATTGCAGAAACCAAGCTCTGGGTCGGGAAGGGGGTCTGTTCAAGATTCTTGGAGAGTGTCCCCCTGTGGCAGAGACATGCCTACTAGGATGACCCCAAAAGGATTTTGCCCTGTAATCCCAGCCCAAATCCAGCTTCTTATTCAGGGTCATGTATGCAGGACACGGTCTGGAAGAGGGGGAGTAAAATGCCAGGCTGGCGCACAGAAACTGAGCTCTGGGTCAGGGAGAGATCTGCCCAGGCTTCTTGGGGAGAGTACCCCCATGACAGAGACGTGTAGACAGAGGTGAATTGACAAAGGTTTTGCCCTGTAATCCCAGCCCAAACCCAGATCCCTATTCAGGGCCATTTATGCAGGCTACAGTCTGGGGAGGAAGTGGGCGGTGAGATGCAAGGCTGATACAGTCCCCCCGTGACAGAGACATTAAGGCTGGGGTGACCCGAAAGAGATTTTGCCCTGTAATCCCACCTCAAACACAGCTCCTTATTGGGGGCTGTGTATCAGTGCACACAGGCTAGGGGGCATGTTATATGCCAGGCTGGCACACAGAAACTGAACTCCAGGTTGGTAAGGGATCTGTCCAGGCTGCTTGGGGAAGAGTTCCCTTGTGACAGAGACCCAAAAAGGATTTTCCCCTGTAATCCCTGCCCAAACTCAGCTCCTTATTCAGAGCCATGTATGCAGGACGCAGGCCTGGAGGGCAGTGCGATGCCAGGCTGGCATGCAGAAACGGGGCTCTGGATCAAGCCGGGGTCTGCCCAGGCTTCTTGGGGAGAGTCCCCCCGTGACAGAGACATGTGAACTGGGGTGATCCAAAATAGATTTTGCCCCATAATGCTACCTTAAACACAGCTCCTTATTTGGTGCTATGTTTTTAGCACATGTCGGGGAGGGCGGGGGGTGAGATGCCAGGCTGGTACGCAGAGACCGAGCTCCGGGTCAGGCAGGGTTTTGTCCAGGCTTCTGGTGGAACATCCCTCTTTGGCAGAGACATGCGTACTACGGGGACCCAAAAAGGATTTTGTCCCATAATCCCAGCCTAAACACGGCTCCTTATTTGGGGTTATGTGACTGATTCATGATAGTATAACCTAGACAAAAACCCTTCAGTTTAAGAAACTTGTTAAGGCGGCATTACAAATTATACTCAAACGTTAACATGACAGTAAATTGTATGTTAAGGCAACTTTATTAAATATCAGACCAATCTATACATTTTTCTTTTCTTATTCCATTAATAACAAAATTATGACAACCGAAATTAAGCTGCATATGTATGGTATGGTGACTGAACAATACTTATACTTGATGAGCAATGTATACAGTTTTATTTCAGTTATGTCATAATTTTTTTTTTATTAATGAATAAGAAAAGAAAAATGTATAGATTGGTTTGATATTTAATAAAGTTGCCTTAACTTCACCTTTTTTGTCTAGGTAATTTGCCCTTCTTTTGAAACTTAATAGTTTTGTTAATGCATAAGCTGGCCCCAGACACAAGAACACTACAGGTGGACACAGGTGCTCACCCATCCCCCAGATGGAGCAACCTGGTTTTTCACAGGTTTCTCTGTGCAGGAGTGATGGCTAGAGGTGCATGTTACACAGGAGCGCACAAACGACTGCTTTCATATGAGGCGCACCCACCCATGCCACTACATGGGTGCGTCCCATGTAAAAGAGGTCACCGTCACCACCTAGGGGTGGGGGTGCTGCTATCCAACACACAAGACACCCAAAATGCAGCCAGTGTATTAAGCGCATTATGCCATGAAAAGAGACATATATATAACCAGTTCAGTTGTGCCCCCATAATCAATTCAAGCTGCCCCCACCCCATAACCAGTTCATTTGTGCCCCCACCCCCATATAATCAATTCACACTGCCCCCCACCCATAATCATTTCATTTGAACCCTTGGGGCAGCGTGAATTGTTTACATGGGGGGCGCAAATGAACTGGTTATGGGGTGGGAGTTTAAAGACAGTATTCCTGTTAGCAATAACTTCATTAAGAAGAGTTAGTAAAATAGCAACCATAATAATCTCAGAACCATATTTGCAAATTTTCCAAGAAATAATAGATATTGCTTTACATCCTAAATTCCTACCTAAGATAGTATAAGTTAGACAGTTGTGAGAATGTGGCCCTTTTTACACAAGCCACTCCCACCCATGAACACACAGATTTCTGCATGTTCATGGGTGGGGAACCCTGTGTGAATGGCGAGGTGCCCATGCCTGCAATGAACTGAGGTGTGCGCGTGCATGCACCCGCCTAATACGCATCCCCACTTACCCCCAATCTCATCCCCACGCACGGAGCAACCGGGGGAAATGGTGGTTGCTCCATGGATGTGGATGGGGGGGGTGAGTGGGGATGCATGTGCGGCCGTGTGCACGCCCCACCCGTGCACCGGCACACCCACGGACCCACCTTCTGGTGGAGCCAAGTAAAAACAGCCTGTGAGGAGCAACTCAAAGACGAACAGAAGGTTGCTGCTTTGTAAACAAGGTTCTTCGAGATGGCCTCAAACATTCTCGCAACACCCACCCTTCCAGACGCGCATGGAATTTTCTTATATTCCTAGAAAGGGTTGGAAGGAACTGTCATTCTGAGAGGGAGAGTGCTTTTTTTACTAGAGGAGCTCGAGACCATCACGTGGTCTATTATTTGAATATGGTGAGCATGCACAACCCAGTTATGAGAATGTTGGGATCCATCACAAAGAACCTTCTTTACAAGGCAACAACCTTTTGATCACTCCCATGAGGAGTTGTTTGTCAACAAACAGCTTTATCTCCCAGTCCCATCAGTGTCCCCTGCTGCTGCTGCTGCTGCTGCTGCTGCTAGCAGGCAGAGGCAGGTGAGAGATGGGAAAACCCCCACTCCACCCCTGGACTCTCCTTCATTGTTTGTAAACACAGAACACATATGTTGCTGGAGGAAAACTAGAATGGTCGCCAAGCAGAAGTTTTTGCTCTACTGACTCCCATTAAACAGCACAGGCGCTGTTCAATGAGAGTTTGCTACCACCTTAACTATAGGGCCACGACCAAGGCCCCATAATATAATTTTGCAGTTGTATTAGTAAATATACATTTTTATGAAATTCCAACTCTTTGTGATGTCTAATTCATTAATAACAACCTTTATTTGTGTAAATTTTAGCTTTGAAAAAGGAATTAAAAAATGGGAGTAAGAAATCAGGAGCCGGGAATAAGGAACAAACTTCAGTCTCTTGGAGCTCCATGTAGCTGCTTTGCATATGTCTATAGGTGGAATAGTGTAAAACACTGCTGTTGACGCTCCCATGGCCCATACAGAGTGGGCTTTCAGGTGCACTGGAGCTTGTCTACCCAGTAAACTATAGCACATTGAAATCACAGCCACCAACCATTTAGAGATGGACTGTGAAGAAACCTTTTCTCCTAATTTAGAGAGAGGGGGAAAAACAAACAAATGATTAGTAGGGATGTGTGAACAGAGTTCTGGAGTGCGTTGTTTGGCCCGAACTCGGGGTGTTCGGGCCGGTCGCAAACACCCTGAACCTGAACTGCCTCCAAAGTTTGGGTTTCGAACCCATTCGAGTGGCGGGCAGAGGACAAGGGGGAGCCCGGCTTTCCCTCCCTCCTCCCCCCTCCAGGCTGTGTGGGTGGAAGGAGTGCCAGGGCTCACCTCCCGCCTCCCCACCCCCTGCCCAGCCTGGTAAATTGTTGTTTTTGGTTTTTTTTTAAACCCACCAAAACCCCACCCCAGGGATCGACCTACCTGGTGGTGCTAGGGCTCTGGCCCTGGGTCTGGCAGCGGGTCCAGCTACAGTGGTGCTCCAGAGCATTTCAAGCCTCTTCTAGGCCTTCCAGGAACTGAACCAGAAGGCCTAGAAGAGACCTGAAGTGTTCCGGAGCGCCGCCAGAGCCGGACCCGCCGCAGGCGGACCCAGGGCCAGAGCCCCGGCACAGTTCCCGGAAGGCCTAGAAGGGGCCTGAAGCACCCCAGAGCACCGCCGGACCCACTGCTGCTGCCACTGCCACTGCTGCCATCGGACCTTGAGCCAGATACGTTGATCCCTGGGGTGGGGTTTTTTTTTGTTTTTTGTTTTATTTTTACCAGGCTGGGCGGGGGGGGAGGTAATCCCCGGTGCCCCTTCCACCCACACAGCCTGGAGGGGAGGAGGGAAAACTGGGTTCCCCCACCCAACCCCCAAACAGGTTCAGTGAAACCGAACAGGTTCAGGCCAAACAGCCTGAACCCAAAAGGTTTTGGGGAGGCCGAACCCCGAACGGGCTGAACACTGAACCCCCGGTGTTCACACATCCCTAATGATTAGACTTTGGACAACTTTTGTTTTTTTCTAAATATAAGAGGATAGGTCTCTTAACATTTATTTATTTTTATTTATACATTTTTATTTTTATTTATTTGTCAGCTGGGGGGCTAGGGGTGGTGGTGTAGCCATTGTTTTTAAGGATACATTGTCTGTGAGGAGATTTCCTCTGCAAATCATCATGGGGATAGAGGGCCTGCATGTTGGATTTGGCTGGAGACAGATTAGGGATACTGCTGATATACCAGGCACCCACCTGTATGGCAGCTTCCCTATCCACACTGACTGAGCTGGTGTCGGGGATGGTCTTCCAGTCTCCCAGGGTGATAGTCCTCTGAGACTTCAATATCCATGCCAATGCCAGTCTTGGAGGGGCAGAGCATGAGTTCATGGCCGCCATGGCAATGATGGGCCTGTCTCAGAGGATGGTGGGCCCCATACACATTGGAGGACATACCCTAGACATGATGTTTTGCACAGGCCTTGAGGCGGGGAATCCGTTAGTGGGGGAGGTGTCAGCAGAACCCTTGTCATGGACGGATCAGTATCTCCTCCAGGCAGGTATCCTGGCACATGTCAGCCCCCGGGAGGGTGCAGAACCAATTAGGATGGTTCGCCCCGACGGCTTATGGAACCTAGAAGGTTCCAGACTGCTCTAGGGGATGTATCCAATGATCTCGATGGCTGCTCACTCGATGACCTCATGACCATGTGGAATTCTGTGCTGGTGGAGGCCATTGGTGGAGGCCATGTGGAGCCACCGTGCTGGTGGCTCCCAGGTGTCCGCTCCTGAACTGTCAATAACTCAGGTTCCCGTGGTATATGGAGGAGCTGTGGTGGATGAAGGAGGAAGGGCGGCAGTTAGAGAAACAGTGGAATCACTCGCGTGCTAAAGTTGACTGATTGCGGAATAGAGTCTGGTTATGTACCTATGCCGTGGTGGTGCGGGCAGCAAAGAAAGTTTTCTTTGCTGCCCTCATTGCGTCTGCTAAGTCACACTCAGCGGAGCTTTTCTGGGTGGTGAGGGGGCTGGTCAGTCCAGCGTCCCTCCACCTGGATTTAGAGTCATAGAATGTCCGCTGTGATTTGTTTGTGAACTTTTTTGCAGATAAAATCACTCAGATCCACCACAGTTTTGACGCAACACTTTTAGCAGTGGGTGAACAACAGGCAGTAGAATCTCCATCTTGTCCTGTTTTGTGGGATGAATTTCAGAATGTGTCATCCTCAGATGCAGGGGATACCCTGGGGTCTGTCCAAGCCACTTATTGTGAATTAGATCCATGCCCGTCCTGGCTGGTCAAGGCCAGCCGGGAGACATTAAGGCCGTTGCTGGCGGGAACTGTCAATGCCTCCCTGGGGGAAGGCAGGGTGCCGGACTGCCTTAAGGAGGCGCTGGTGCGGCCCCTGCTCAAGAAACCATCATTGGACGTTGGCATCCTGGCCAGCTATCGGCCAGTCTCTAACTTTCCCTTTTTGGGGAAGGTTATTGAGCAGGTGGTGGCTTGGCAGTTGTAGGAGCATCTGGACCAGATTAACTTTCTCAATCCCTTGCAGTCAGGTTTTCACCCTGGATATGGCACAGAGACTGCACTTGTGGCCTTGGTCAACGACCTCTCCCGAGAGTTGGACCGGGATCATTCGACCCTGGTGATCCTTTTAGATCTCTCAGCTGCATTTGATACCGTGGTGACTCGGTTGCAGGACCAGGCAGGGATTGTCGGGACCATTCTTGAGTGGTTCCGTTCCTTCCTGGCTGGGAGAGTTCAGCGTGTGGTCCTGAGTGATTTTTCATCTTTTCCCTGGGGCCTCGTGTGAAGTCCCGCAGGGTTCCATCTTGTCCCCTCTCTTGTTCAATGTGTACATGCAGCCTTTGGGGGAGGTTGTTAGGAAGTTTGGTGTACTGTGTCCCCTAACAGGGATGGGCCGACGTGAGCATATTACACCAGTGCTTCGCTCTCTGCACTGGCTGCCTATAGTGTTCCGAGCCCAATTCAAGGTGTTGGTGTTGACATTTAAAGCCCTGAAAGGACTGGGCCATGCCTACCTGCAGGACCGCCTCAACCTCCGGGTCCTGGATTGGCCCCTGTGGTCGGCCAGGGGCGCCCTCCTCGAGATCCCTATGGGTTACTCAGGTGTCGACCTTGCGGAAGGCATTCTTTGTGGCTGCACTGCAGTTGTGGAACTCCCTCCTGTTGGAAGTCCACCTGATCACCAACCTTCCCTCTTTCTATAGACAATGTAAGACCTGGCTGTTCCGCCGTGCTTTTCCTGAGGGAGAGGGGGTGGGTGGCTTGGGTTAGGGTGGGGGGGTATGTTGTTTTTTATATTGTGTTTTAAGAGTGTTTTCAATCATATTATTGTTGTTTTAAATGGTTTTAATATGTTGTTAGCTGCCTCGAGATGCTTTTAGCAGGAGGGGACGGCATACAAATTTTATAATAAATAAATAAATAAATAAATAAATTTATATCCTGCCCCCTCCTGCACACCGGCAGCTTGGAACGGTGAACAACATAACAACAACAATCAATAAAACTGTCTAAAATATATAAAATACACATCATAAAATTCAGCAGCAGCTAAGGCAAATAAAACCCCTCCCCCCACCCTACACACACCCCTCCCTGAAGGCCCGGCGGAACAACCAGGTCTTACAACATCTACGGAAAGAGGAGAGGTCCGGGGACAGATGGGCCTTTTTACATCGATAGAAATCCTAACCACAGACGAGAGAGCCGCCCCTTCTCTTGCTTCCTGGTTCCCTTCTATTTGTTCCTCCTCCCTTTTATCCCTTTATTCTTCCCCCTCCATGACAGAATTACCGGCACTTCCCCCTATTTCTCTGGTAGAATGGAGGCTGGACAAGAAGTACAAGAATTATTACACGCAGTGCAGGCTCTTACCATGGAGATGCAAGACTTGAAGGCGGAAAATAAAGAGCTTCGGGCAAGGTATAGGGCCCTCCAGGAATCTATAGAATGCACCCCTGCCACCCCTATGGAGGAGGTAGAGGCTGGGAACGGCCCGGTGAGCCCTCCCTTGCAGACCCCTCCTCCTGTAACGCCTGTTCCTAGGGAACCTAAGGCCCCTCGTCCCGATAAGTTTTATGGGGACAGGAAGGCATGCCAGGGCTTCTTAGCTTTATTCCAAACCCAGCCCCTTACCTACAACTCCAATCAGGCTAAGTTTGCTTATATTGTAGGGCTTCTGGGAGGGGTTGCCCTAGACTGGGCTAACCCCTCCTAGCAGCTGATGATGCCCTATTATGCAATTATAAAGGGTTTCTGAAGCAGTTTCGTTTTTGTTTGACTATCCCCATCGGGCTGGAGATGCAGAGCAGGCAATACTCCATTTAAAGCAAGGGAAGATCCCCTTACTAGATTATATCACACAGTTTAGGAAACTAGCGTTTGATTTGGGTTGGAGTGATTATGCACTGCGAGCCCTGTTTTGACAGGGCCTTAGCGAGGAAATTAAAGATCAGTTGGCCAGTGCAGCCACAACCCCCGTTACTCTTGAAGAAATTGTTACCTTGTCCCTACATATCAATGAGCACCTCACTGAACGAAAACGAGAGCAACGCCGAGACCAAGGTAGGGGGGTGGGGGATATTGGTTTCCAAGGGGACCAATGGGCCCCACTCCAAGGCCACCAGGATTGGGGGGTTCGGAACCTATGCAGATAGGGGCAATGTGGGGTCCCCTTAGCCCAGAGGAGCGAGAAAGGTGTCATCAGCTTCGCCTTTGCTTCTACTGTGACCCACCCACACATTTTTCAAGAGAATGCCCCTCCAAACGGACCTGTCCCTCGGTGTTGGGAAACGCCAAGGACCGGGAGGGGGGAGGACCTCACAGTAACTAGTTGTAACCCCACTTTAGGTTCGCAAAAGGGATCTCATCAGGCACGACAATTGTTCATGCCCCTTACCTTACAGTGGTCCCCCCACCGATCCTTGGTGGTTAGGGTCTTAATAGATTCTGGGGCCTCAGGGAACTTCATGGATGCTGCCTTTGCTGCATCCCACAGCGTTCCCCAGCAAACCCGGGCTTCCACTGAGGTAGTTCAGACAAATGATGGATTCCCCCTTACCTCAGGACCATTGTTAAGGTGTTCTATTCCCTTAGGGTGTACTATTAGTTCGCATGTGGAGGAGATCTAATTTGACCTTATCTTCTCCCCTTTATTTTCTCTTGATCAATTGGGCTGAACATACTCTTAGATTTACGGCTCCCGCCTGTCATTTACACCGTAGCCCTTCCCCTTTTGTAGGCGCAACAACTCCTACTATGAGCAGGGCCCCGAGTCTTCTGCGCTTCTGCGATTCGCGGAATTTTCGCAGAATCCTGCCCTAGGCAGGATTATCGCAGAAACTGGGAAAATCCCCGCGGAATTTCCCTTCCTTGGCGGTGAGTTAATCCAGGACCTGCTTTATTCAGGTCACAAGCCAATCAGGGGCTTGCGCGGCCTTTATAAAGCAGGTCACATCAGCACATGTCACTTATGGTCCGGAATTCACTTGAGACCGCTGCTGCCGCCGAGGGACCCAACTCCAGCCGCCGCTTCTCCGGCCGCTCTGGGATCGCCACTGCTGCTGCTGTCACCACTGAAGGACTCCAGCCCAACCTCCAGCTGCCGCTTCTCCAGTCGCTCGAGGGATCGACGCCGCTCCAGCATAAGGTAAGTAGGTGGTTGGGGGGGGTGTTCTCCTGGGGGGGCCGCTGCGCGCTCTGCATTTTACAGTTTGGGGGGGAGGGGGTCCCGCTGCACGCTCTGCATTTTACAGTTTGGGGGGTGTGGGGGTCCCGCTGTGCGCTCTGCATTTTACAGTTTGTGTGTGTAATGTGTGTGTAACATGGCAAAAACACACTTTGCCATGTGTTTTTGTGGGTGGGTTTCCTGCTTTGCCATGTGGTTTTTCTGGGTGGGTTTCCTGCTTTGCCATGTGAGTCGCAGAATTTTGCCAAAAGGGTCGCAGAATTTTCCATTTTGGGTCGCAGAATTTTGGAAAATATTTTGCAGAAGAATCGGGGCCCTGACTATGAGGCCTTCCCCCAATGATTTTTGCATTCCCTCACAGTATCACGACCTAGCTGCAGTTTTTAGCAAGCAGGAGGCCTCGGAGCTCCCTCCCCATCGAACCTATGATTGCCCTATTGAACTTATCCCAGGAACCAAGCCCCCTTATGGGCGGATTTATAATTTATCCCCAGGAGAAACCGAAACACTAAGGGCCTATATTAAAGAAAACTTGGCCAAGGGATTTATTCGCCATTCTAGCTCCCCCACGGGGGCTCCTCTCTTCTTCGTTCCAAAGGGGGACCTTAGACCTTGTATAGATTACCAAGGACTGAATCAGATTACAGTAAAGAACCGATACCCCCCGCCCCTCATCCCTGAACTCCTTGGGAAACTCCAAGGAGTGACCTTATTTACCAAGCTCGACCTGAGGGTGCATATAATCTGGTACGTATCAAAGAGGGGGATGAATGGAACACCGCCTTTCGTACGAGATTTGGGCATTTTAAATATTGTATGATGCCCTATGAACTCGTGAATGCTCCTGCCACTTTCCAACATTTTATTAATGATATATTGAGGGATTTGTTGGACCTTTATGTGGTTGCTTATCTTGACGATATTCTCATTTTCTCCACTTCTCTAGAAGAACATATACATCATGTATGGACTGTCTTAGAACGCCTATTACACCACAAATTGTACTGTAAGCAGGAAAAATGTGTTTTTCATGCCTCCTCCGTTCCCTTTTTAGGGTTCATTATTTCTTCCAAGGGTATTCACATGGACCCGAGTAAACTCGATGCAAGTGAAATATGGTTGGCTCCGACCACAGTCGAGGTATTACAACGATTTTTGGGTAGTATTAACTACTACCAACAATACATTCCTCGTTATACCAATTTGACTAAACCCCTTACCATTTTGTTCAAGAAGGAAGCACACTTCAAGTGGGGATCTTCTCAGCAAGAGGCCTTCATGTCCTTGAAGCGGGCCTTCATGACCGCTCCCCTTTTACAACATTCCGACGTTATCCAACCCTTCATAGTAGAAGCAGATGCCTCCGAGGTGGCCATTGGGGCCGTATTAACCCAGACTCATGAACCATCGGGACGTCACCTTCCCTGCGCGTTTTATTCCCGCCAATTGACCTCTGCTGAGAGGAATTACCCAATTTTAGAGAAAGAACTGTTGGCCATAAAAGCAGCGTTCGAAGCCTGGCGGCATTTTCTGGAAGGAGGTCCACACCTGGTCCTTGTATATACAGACCATAAGAATTTGGCATACCTTCAGTCTGCTCGCATCCATAATGCAAGACACGCAAGGTGGGCCTTGTTTTTTTCACTTTTCTGTTTTTCCATACAGTATTGTCACCTGTGCCCACCTCCTTGTCCTTGCCCTTTCCTCCCCTGCACCCCCATCGAGAGCGTATCCTACCCCCACAGTTCTCCCTTCCCCAGACCCTCCTTCCCTTACTCCCTTCTCACCCCAGAACCCCCCTTTCCCCTCCTCATTCTTCTATATGGTTTCCTGGGCCCTGTGACTTTGCGGGAGTGTCTGGATATCCTTTGTGGTTTGTCCTTTCTCCTGGGGCAAGTGGCTTCCTCTCTCCCTATGATGAGTTGGGTTGCCTTCTAAGTCAGGAGGAAAGCCCACACAAGGCCCTGAGGGACCTTTTTACATCGATAGAAATCCTAACCGCAGACGAGAGAGCTGCCCCTTCTCTTGCTTCCTGGTTCCCTTCTATTTGTTCCTCCTCCCTCTCCTCCCCCTCCCTTTTACTCCTTTATTCTTCCCCCTCCATGACACAGTTGAGAGGTAATAAAAGCATGGATGATGGTGGCCAGATCTAAGCCTGAGACGTATATCTGCAGCCATTGCACCAGATGTAATTGGCGAAATGCTCCCCTCGCCACAGCTTCCACCTGACAATCCAGGCGGATCTGCGGGTCGAGGAGCTCCCCCAGACTACGAACCTGAGCAGCCGGTGGGGGGGGGCAGACCCCGACAATGACAGGAGTCACCACCCCATGAGCCCTACCCACCAACATCACCTCCATCTTGTCAGGATTCAGCCTCAGATGGCTCATCCTCACCCAGTCCCCCACAGCTGCCAGGCACCAGGTAAGCACCGAGACTGCTGGGCCAGGGTCTCCAGAAAACAAGAGGTAGAGTTGTGTATCATTGGCATACTGATGACATCGCACACCGAACCCTCTCATGACCTCACCCAAAGGTTGTATATACACACTGAACAGGAGAGGGGACAGAATAGAACCCTGTGGGACTCCACACATGAGATTCTGGGGAGATGACGTACATTCCCCGAGAACCACCCGCTGACTTCTCCCTGTCAGGAATGAGCTGAACCATTCAAGAACAATTCCACTCACTCCAGCCTGGTCCCGCAGCCTCCCCACCAAAATCTCATGATCAACTACCGTTGATCAAACACTGCCGACAGATCCAGTAAGATCAAAATTGAGGATCTGCCCTGATCCAATTCACGGTGTAGCTCATTGACCAAGGCCACAAGTGCAGTCTCCATGCCAAACCCAGGGCGAAAACCAGACTGTGAGGGATCAAGAAAACCAACCCGGTCCAGGTGCCTCTGTAACTGCTGGGCCACCACCTGTTCAATAACCTTCCCTAAAAAGGGAAGGTTAAAGATTGGCATCCAAAGATGTCTTCTTGAGCAGAGGCTGCACCACTGCCTCTTTGAGATGACTCGGCACCCTGTCCTCCCTAAGGGAGGCATTGACCACCCCCACCAGCAATGGCCCTAATGACTCCCAGCTGGTCTTCACCAGCCAGGATGGGCACAGATCTAATTCACAACAGGTAGCCCGAACCGTCCCAAGGACATCCCCTGCGTCAGCAGGCGATACCCACTGAAACTGATCCTACAACAGATATGGTGGGGCATCCCATACCTTTGATTCACCACTGTCATAAGTGCAGCATCGAGGTCGTGGTGAATCTGGGCGATTTTATCCGCAAAAAAGTCAGCAAACATGTCACAGTGGGCACTGGAGAATTCCAGTTCAAGGCGGAGAGAGGCTGGACTGACCAGCCTCTGCACCACCCAGAAAAGCTCCACTGGACGTGACTTTGCAGACGCAATGAGGGCAGCAAAGAACTCTTTCTTTGCTGCCCACACTACAACAGCATAAGCTCTTAAACTAGCTTTATGATGCAGTCGGTCAGCTTCAGTATGAGTTCGGCGCCACCATCGCTCCAACCGCCATCCATCCTGCTTCATCCAGCGCAGGTCCTCCGTGAACCATGGCGACCCCCGCCGTCGGCTTTCTGGAAGAGGATGCCTGGGAGCTGTTTGGTCGATAGCATCAGCCAACAAGCTGTTCCAAAAGGCAATAAGGTCATTGAGTGAACGATCATCAAGGTCTGAAGGCATTTCCCCTAGAGCATTCTGGAACCTCTCTGGTTCTATAAGTCTCTGGGGGCGGACCCAACAAACTGGTCCTGCGTCTTTCCAGAGGCAGACATGCGTCAGGAGACTGGTCCAGAGAAGGTAATGCTCCATCCATGACCGGGGTAAAGCTACTACACCCCCCACCACCGGATTCCCCGCCTCAAGGCCGGTGCAGAACATCAGGTCAAGGGTATGTCCCACCTCATGTGTCAGGCTCTTAACCCTCTGAGACAGTCCCATGGTTGTCATGGCATCCATGAACTCACACTCTGCTCCCCTTAAATTGGTATCAGCGTGGATATTGAAGTTCCCCAGAACTAAAGTCTTCAGGGATCACAAGACCACCTCCGATACCAATTCCGCTAGAGCGTATAGGGTTGTTACGGTACAGGTAGGTGTGCGGTATACCAAAAGCAGCCCTAATCTGTCTCCTGCAAAATCAATCACAAGGTGGGCCCCCTCCATGCCCAAGATGGTCTGCAAAGGATACCACCTCACAGACCAAGTGTCCTTAAAAACAACAGCTACACCGCATCCCCACCCCTCTGATCTGGGCTGATGCTGCACAGAGTACCCGGCTGGAACAAGGTCAGTCAATATCGACCGCGACTCATTGTCGAGCCGGGTCTCTGTAATACATACGACGTTGATCGATTGATCCAGGATCAGCTTCCAGAATACAGACTAACTTGCTGCTCTGAATTATGTGGAGAAGGCATAAAGACAGGTAGGGAGATTTTTTTTGCCCCAAATGAAACTTGGACACATTTTTCGGAAGAAATGTACAATGTAAAGAGATTTCTATTCCATTATGGTAAAAGGATTGATTAGGGCTCATCTGTAGTGTTTGTGGCAATTTCGCTCACCCTCCAGAGGGAGGTGATTGCCACTAGGAAGAATGTCTTTAGAGTCCAGTGAAAAAGGTCTGACTCAATAGCGGGTTCAAAAGGGCCCTTTGTAAATTGTTCCAAAACCAAATTTAGATCCCATTAGGAACCTCTTTGTAAGCAGATGAGAAAAAAGGGATTCTGAACCTGGGATAGTCAGATTCTTTGAGATTGCAGACATGCACCCTAACTGAAGAGTACAATAACCCCTTTTCAGCTACAGATACTAGGTATTTTAGAACAAGTTGAACATCACATTGTTGCAAAGAAAAATAATTTGCAGTTAACCAATACTGAAATCTAGTCACTTGTGAATCATAGGTTTTTTGGTAGACTGTTCAATGTCACTGTCCAGGACCTTTTGTAATTTCTGAGACAAGTCATTTAGTGTTGTGGAGTGATTATCCTCCACATGTGGAGGTTGAGCCTCTTGAGCCCCGGATGGAGAATAGTTCTCCCTTCCATGGATAGGAGATTGGAGAGTTGAGGGAGGCGGATTGATTCTAGAGACATTTCCTGGAAATTCGTGAACCATTCCTGTTGGGCCCAGCTGGAAGCAATTAGAATTAGGTTTGCTCCCTCCCTGTGAATCTTCCCTAAGACCTTTGAGAGGATGGGAATTGGGGGAAAGGCATAATTGAGTTGGTCTGACTAACTGAGGCAAAAATCATCCCCCAATGAGGCTGGGTCATGGCCTGCCTTCATGCAGAATAGCCTGCATTTGCTGTTCACCTGAGTGGCAAATAGATCGATCAGTGGTGGACCCCAGTTCACTTTCAGCAGATTGAAAATCTCCTGGCAGAGCTCCCATTCATGATGTTCTACTGTAAGTCTGCTCAGCGTGTCCACCCAAGCATTGTCTGATCCGGCAAGGTGGACCGCTTGTAACACCATACTGTGTTGTATGGCCCAGTGCCATATCTTCTGGGCCAGGAGACATAGCTCCTCGGACTTTGTGCCTCCCTATTTGTTGAGGTACCAGACAGCTGTCTTGCTGCCGGAAGCTATTTGTACTAACGTACCCTGGAGGGTCTGGCAAAAGGCTTTGAGCACCGTGAAAATAGTTATGGTCTCCAAGGTATTTATATGAAGGAGCTGCTGCCTTTTTGTCCACATGCCCAGCACTGACTGCTGAGACAGATGTGCAGCACAACCTGTCATCGATGCATCTGTGGTCAGAAAATGATGCAGATTAGAATCTTGGAATGGCATCCCTGATAACACAAAGTCCCTTGAATCCATATGGATGATGTTTTAAGAACCTTCTCAGTAATTTTCAACCTTTTTGATGGATTATTTCTAGCTGGGTTGAATAGACTGAGAAACCAAGTTTGAAGTGGCCTCATATACAGTCTAGCATATGGGGTAATGCCTGTAGTGGAGGCCATTAATCCAAGGAGTCCCTGATAGGTTTTAACCTTATTATTTCTATGAATTCTTAAAGATTGAATAGATTTTTTAATGTCCAAAAAACAGTCCTCAGGAGCAAAATGTTTACCATCTATTGACTTTATTATAGCTCCAATATAGGGAATAACCTGGGTATATGTAAGCACTGATTTCTGTATGTTTATCATTAGACCCAGAGAATCAAAAACTGACATGGTGGTAGCTAGATTTTTGCTGACTTCATCTGGAGTATCAGTCATTAACAACCAATCATCCAAAAAAGGATACACTTTAATAGCTTGTTTTCTCAGATGTGCAATCATCGGTGCTACCACCTTGGTGAATACCCTGGGCGCCGATGAGAGCCCATAAGGAAGAGAACAGTATTGAAAATGGGTCTCATTAAATATGAACCTGAAATATTTTTTTGCAATTAATGTGCAAATGGATATGGAAATAGGCATCCTTTAAATCAAGAGGCACATACCATTGATTATGCTGTAGACAGCATCTCAATTGATCTAAGATCAGCATAACCTAGTCTGAAACTAAATCCTGACAAGACGGAGGTGAAGTTGGTGGGGACAGCGGTGGGTGTGACGTCCCCCATCATTGGTGGGGCTCATCCTCCACTGGTCTCTCAGGTCCAGAGTCTGGGGGTACTCCTCGATCTGCAGCTCTGCCTGGATCTCAGGTTGAGATAAGGAGTGCTTTCCACCAATTACATGTGGTGCGACATCTTTGGCCGTATGTCTCTGACTCTGACCTGGCCAATTTCATCCATGCCTTCATCACCTCAAGATTAGACTATTGTAACGCATTTACGTGGGGCTACTTTTGGTGTCAGTCCAGAAACTGCAGCTGGTGCAGAATATGGCGGCCCATCTCCTTATGGGGATGGGTTGCCATGTGCACATTACACCAGTGCTCCAAGCTCCCCACTGGCTGCCGATAACCTTCTGAGCCCAATTCAAAGTTTTGCTGCTTACCTATAAAGCCCTATATGGTCTGGACCCCTCCTATCTGCATGACCGCCTCACTCTCCATGCCCTGGATTGACCCCTGTGGTCCTCCGGGGGCACCTTTTTGGTGTCCCCTGAGTGGTGTGGGGGGCTACAATGGAGAGAGCATTCTCAGTGGTGGCACCCAGGCTGTGGAACTCCCTTCTGTGGAGGCCCGGGTAGTCCCAGACTATGCCTCATTTCGGTGACAGTGCAAGACCTGGCTATTCCGCCAAGCCTTTGGTGTGGGAGGTGGGTGAAGGATGGGTGAGGGTGGGTGGGGAGGATGGGGTAGGGTTTTTTTATGCCTCCCTTTTATGTATTTTATACATTTTATGTATATTTTAAAATATTTTAATTTTTGTAAGTCACCTCGAACTGCCTAGGCAGGCGAGGCAGTATATAAATAGTGAAAATAAATAAATAAAATTAAATAATATTAATTTTTTCAGTTTAGGTGTCTTAAGTCTAAGATGAACCTATGACTCCCTCCTCTCTTGTCAACCACAAAGTATCTTGAATAGAATCCCTCCCTCAATTCTTCAGGGGGAACAAGCTCAATTACTTTCTTTGAATAAAGCTCAACAATTTCTTTATTAAAAACCTGAAAGTGCTTAACTGAAAAGGTAACATTTGTAACCAGTCTGGATGGTGGTGACTGCTGAAGAAATTTCACCCTGTACCGGTCCCAGACTGAACAATTTATAACACCCAAGAATCAGATGTTATGTAACACCATGAGGAAAAACAAGTAACAATAAGGGAATCAAAACAAAACTCTCTCCCTTCACTAGAAATAGAGTCCCGAGGGAGAGTCTGTAGTTGTCCGCACCTTCCCCTGTTCTGGCCCTGGAAGGGCTGTCATGTTGATTTTTTTGGTTTGAACCACTAATAGTTGGATTTTGGTTTAGGAGAATATTGAAAGGAGGATGAGTAATACCTCCTCTGCTAGGGGTGATATTGCTCCTGAGGGTATTGTTTTACTTACCTATTTTACGAAGAAGTATAAGACTGCTGGGTGTAATGCTTTGGGTTGAAAGTATGAGCTTCCAGTGTCCCTCTGTGCAATCTTCATTTTGATTACAGTTTCTTAAGACTTTTCAGTTTTCTCGAGCTCTTCATGTCTCCTTCTCACACAGTCCAGATTGGTCAAAAGGAAGATTCTCTATTTTGGAACAATGATGATGATCTAACTTGGTTCCATGAAGCTACGCAAATCTTTGTGTGACAATTGCATTCGCCACACCACAAGCTGCTGTCTCAGAACTGTGTTTTGCTGCCTTCAGCTGGAAACGGGCAGTAGTGGTTCCCTCAATGCAGATTTTTTTTTCCTGCTTCCTTTTGCTTATCTTTAGGGAAGTGTGGGATGAATTTCTGGATGGCTTCCCAGAGATGGTGCTGATAGGAGGCCATCCCTGCAGAGTAGTTTGCTGCCCACATGATCATAATGTATAGGCACGCCTGCCAAACACATCAATCCTTCTGCTTTCCCTGTCTGCGGGGATGTATCCTGAGTGTTCTTTTGGTATTTTTCTGCAGATGCAGAAACAAGGAAATTTGGCATAGGGCAAAAAAAAAACATTGAACCATGCACTGGAGGAAATAAATAAAAGGAACTGCTCATGAAATTTACTGGAGGAATGAAAGCAGGAGTCTTCCATATTTTTTCAACCTCCTGTGTATGCTTTTTGAATAATGGTAGAGTTAACTTAGAATGTGAAGGCTTTTTGATTATTTTATAAGCAGGATCAGACTTCTGCTCCATTAGTGGAAAGGTTTCAAGATGTAAAGCCTCTGAAAAATGTTTCAAAAGGCTCTGGAAATCCCTGTGGTCTTGTGGCGAGACAGGGATAGAAGTGCCCGCAACCTCATCAGAGGGGGGAAGTGAAAGGGTGTCCGTGTCTTGCCTCAGTTTCTAGCTGTGGCTGCACGTCTTGTAGCTCACAGTCTTTATCAGGGGAGGTAGGCTGAACCAGTTCTGATGCATGTTTATTTAATTTATTTATTTATTACAGGCATTTATATCCCACACCCTCCTGCACACTGGCAGCTTGGGATGGTTCTAGTTCATCCAGCAAGCCAGGTAGGTTATGAATAGGTAAGCTAGCTTTAAGTAACTATTTTTTTATTTTCTTACACAGGGCTGCCAAGTTTGTCTGCAGCGAGCCCTCTCCCTCTCTTCTTCTGTGAAGGCTAATAGAGCATCTGTCAGCAATGCGGAGGGAGCCGACGAAGTCGTGGCACCGGAGCCATGACGTGCTCTCAACATTGTGGAGGCCAACGTTGTAGGAGTGGTGGTAGCTGATGCCATGTGGTCCCAAAATCATAGGGGAAAGGCTGACAGTGACAGGAGAGGTTCGGCATCGTAGAGATGTGCTGACACTGTGGGGCGCTTGATGTCATGCTGCGGCTGCCAGGATCTCAGAAGTTCCTGGAGACAAGTAAGTATCATTGTGCTCTCTTGGCGCCTAGACTCTTCTTGATTCTTCCAATATTGCCAGGGGAAGTCAGAGTGTTTCTTCTTCCTTTTCTGTTTACAGAACTCCTCCTTTGGCTCTGGCTTATGAGCCATGAGCCCCTGAAGAACTGGAGGATGAAGTGGCAATCCCTTAACACGGGATCTAAATGATCTCGCTGGGTGAGGGAAGATGAGGCCATAGAAAATTGAGGCAATGGCGATACAGGGGAGGAGTCAGACCCCGTCCCAGTTGCCACAACATCCTCTTCAGAGAAATTAGGGGTTATAGAGTGGTCTTCTGGAGAAGCAGGCTCTTTTCCCCGAGATAACAAGTTTCTTGGACTGAGTCGAAGCGGGCTCCCTTGATGTGGAAGGGCCCTCTGCTTCAGAAACCTGAGGGGTTACCTCATTGGAGGTGGTAGCTGACAACATTACCTCAGCCCCTCTTCTGGGGACTTTGGGTGAGGTTGGTGCTGATGTTGAAAGTTGTTGAGACCTCTTTTTTTATTTTTCCTGGCGCCTTTCTTTATCTTTTAACCCTTTCAGGAGAGCCAGGAGTCTTGGATACCATTCCCCCACAGTCTTTGGTTTTAATTTAATACAATACTGATATTGATCAGGAATATGTGAAGTGCCTAAGCACAAAAGACATTGTGGGTGCGGGTCTCTACTAGTAAGTTTCCGCCTGCATGAGAAACATTGTTTAAAGCCCTGTGTGACAGAACTTGCCATCTCTGAAGTGAGTGTGAGCTAACTAAGTACTGACAAGCCACAAAACAGTTGGAAGGAACTGTTGGTTTAGGTGGAAGAGTGTCTTATATAGGGTGGGGTGTCTCGAGGTCATCACATGGTTTTCAAATCTACTGAGCTAGGAAGTGCTGGCAAGAAAAGGGAGTACAAGCGCAACCCAGTTGTGAGAATGGGAGGAGCCACTCGAAGAAGGAGAGAAGGGCGGACACATGCACAATTGATGCTGCTAGGCGCAGCTCAAGCTTTGTGGGCACTCTGTGTGTGTGTGTGGCTGGAATAGACCAGTGGGGGCATTGCTGGGGTTGGCTCAGGCTGCTTCTTTCAGGCTGGCTCACTCAACTGGGTAATTCTGAGGCAATGCGCCTCAGGATGGAATGGGTGTGTGGGGTCAGGGTGGAGGAGTTTGTAAATCCAGGGGAAGCAGCTGACTCATTAGCTTCAACGAAGAGAGAGAATACCACTTCCTTGCACTCGGACAGCCCACTAGAATGTGTGGCAGAGCCCCACCTCCCATCTGCCTGTGCCAGGGTTGTCAGCTCTTGCCAGAGCCTTGGGACTGGGAGCGTTTTCTTCAAGTGCCAACTGTTGAAAGTCCCAGAATCTCATCTTCCTTTTCTTAGTTTAAAATAAAATCTCTGTGTAGATAGTGGCAACATGAGCACATACCAAGAATGCTTCAGAGGGACTCACATCTGTGCTTAATGTTTGTGCTGTGTTGAGTGCAGCTGAGCCACCTTCCGTCATTTTTACCTGACACTTCCATTTTGGCCTATGGGAGTGTTAGGTAAAAAGACATTACAGGGGGCAACCCTACCTGGAGCAAGTCCATTTTGTTACAGTTAATTGATTCCTGAGAAGTTAGGAAACACATGACCATATTTTCAAGTTTTTCTCTGCCATCATGAGAGCTAAAAACCTACAGGACAATTCTGCACCATTAAAGTCAATGGAATTTAGCCACTAACTTCAATGGGTGGAGAATTACATCCTTAGGGAATGATCCTCTAAACTATGAAGACTACACCAAAGTACAGGGGTTTAGACTTTTCAATTTCCCGGGGGGGGGGGGGGGAGGGCGGCAGGCCATATACCGAGGGTGGAGCCAAACCCAGGGGTGTGGCCAAAGCCAGGGGCAGTGCCAAACCTAACATCTACATGACAATGTCACTCCCCTTCTAGCCAGCCCAGTGGCAGCTGGTGAGTTCTAAGGTTGGTGGGGCGGTATGTGGGGCCAACAGTGGGCCAAGCCATCGGTAGGCAGGACCAAGATAGCTGTAGGCAGGGCCACATCTTTGCGTCACCAAAATATCCCAACCAACCAATTTAAACATTCAAAGTTCAACTTTCTGAAGCATCAAATCACAGGGAGGGGGGCAAAATTTAAAAGGGCTGTCACAAGAAAGCACAACACTATAAGACATTATAAGGTCTCATGAAAAGCAAGTGTTCACACTGCTGCATTTTCCCCCTGCTGCACTCAACGAACGCACAATATATACAATCCGATTATCCAAATAAATAGCCAGCATTAAGTTCATACAAACACTAACAAATTAGAAATAAAATAGTGGGAGATGCAAAACGTTGCAATAAACCAGTTCATAGCTCTGTTTTGCAAACATTGGCACAGCACTTAGCCCTAAGGAATTACCAGAGTACTGATAAGTACTCACAATATTTGAAAGACTCTGGGATGAAAGCCTGTTTTGCCTAGTGGATAAGATGTTGGATTTGGGAGGCCAAGGTTCAAATACCAGGTGTTTTTATGCACACATTCATCCTGCATGTTTGCTGTTACATCCTGAACTTTCTGTGTGTCTAAATCACGCACCCAGCTCTTAAACATCTGGCTCTTTGAACTTCTGCATAGAACTTCTCCCAGAACTTTTATGTGCAAAACATTCTCCTGGTAAATTGCTTTGCTCCATGCAGCTGTGGTCAATTGGTTTCCTTGGCAGCCCCTCACATCTACAGCTGCAGCTACTTTAGGCTGCCTCAGGGCAGTGTGTGTGTGTGAGTGTGAGAAGAATGCATCCAGAACTTACTTTTGGATTTGTAAACACAGAAGATTGAAAGACCAGCACTTTAAGGTGTGTATAAAAATGCCCACCATCTCAGCCATGAACTCCCAAAATAGCCATGCAAGCCACTGTCTCTCAGCCTCAGTTTCCCCATCTGTAAAATGGAAATAATAATGACCTACGTCACACAGGGCTGTTGTGGGGGTAAAACAGATAAGGAATCAAGGCACTTTGATCACTGGAAGTGCTACAGAATAATAAATAGGACGGGCCTTTTTCCATTTGTTTCTGAACTCAAAACACATGTTGCCAGGAGGGGGCACAGAGAAGATAGCAGCCACTACATGGGTAATTTTAGAGCAAGCCAGGTGTTTGTCTCAGGCAGGCAACTTTTCATTCTTTTCTTGCTCAACATTATTATATTGTTATTTCATTTGATAACTGCTCCAGTAATGGCTTCAATTTGTATTAAAGCTTTCAAAAGAAAAAATGGTCAGTGCTAACCACAGAGTGTCTAATGGGAATATGCCATAATTGCACCCTGGAGCTCTTGGGAAAAGCTGGCCAGCATGCAAGCTTACTTAAAAAATAAATAACTCTTATAAAAAAGCAAATAAGTGACTCTTTAAGCTAGTTGGCTCGAGGAGCTAGGTAGTACCTAAGGATACATTGTTGTAAACCAAACAGATGCCTTAATGCAACTGGTCTAAAAATAAGACCACTCTTGTTCCTTCCCCCCCCTTAAAACAGCATGCTCTGGCTCCGGCTGGTAGCATCTGCTGTGGCAGTGCCACTTACAGGTACATCACCAAGCAGGGAGTTCCACACAAATCTAGCTGCCTGATCGTGCGACTATGGCCCAGGCCCGAGCCCCTCTGTGTGTGGTGGCCACATCAGCAGCTTGCAGCTCAGTTAACCGGAGGGAGGAGGACTCGGAGGAGTCAGTCAGGAGTGGAGTGGAGTTGATCCTGGGGGCTGCTGGTTGTCTTTGGTGGGTTCAGGCAAAAGCCTTGTGCTGCTCAAGTCTCTCTTAGACACACAGCACGTGCAGGCAACAATGCGAACACCGTGCATGTGCTGACTTTTAGTGGGATCTGTGCGTGTGCTGGTGCCGCCGCAACTCGTGTGCAGGTGAGGGCGGGACATGGGGTCAGCAAAGCTGGTCCATCGGTGAGGGTGGAAGGCGGGGCTATTTGAATTCCGCTGGGGAGGTGCTGGAAAAAGCTGGCGGGGCTAAATCAGTGGGGAGTGCTGTCTGCTGGAGCCCTTCAGCCTCCCTGTAGTAAACTCCCCTGCAAAAATATGCATAGCTCCCAAAGCCACAACACTTACACCAGGGATAGGAAAACTCTAGTCCTTGGACAAAATCCCACCTGTCTGGTTTCTTATTTGCAGGCCTGGTGCTACCCCTAGGATGGATGGGGCAATGCCCCTCCTGGCCCCTCATGCACCCAGTATGGTACCGTTACTTACCTTATGCTTTAATCCTGTCCCTGGTGATGTCCGCGCATTCAGAGGCCAACACGGCTGTTTCAAGCTGCTCCGGCACTCTGAACTTCCTGTTTAGAGCAGATTGGAGAACTGCGCATGCACCAGCTTGCTCCTAGGCTCTGTGCATGTGCAAACTGGGGGGGGGGCGGGGTCACTTGCAGGTCAGGACTTGCAGGGAGCCTGCCTTGGAGGGGACTTGGAGAGCCAGAGACTCTCATTGAAGAAGTAAAAACCATATGGTTAAGCTGTAATAAAGATTGAACTGAAGGAGGAGTCAGGAGAGTGGAGACCTGTAAGGGTCAAAACTTCACAGAACGCGCGTTGGACGACTAGGGAGTGTCATCCACTGCGTGTTCATAGGAAAGAACAACGCATTGCCAGGATCTCTTGGGACCGTATTTCATGGAGCTCTATGGAGAGGCAACCTGCAGCAACAGTAATGGTGCCCTGTGGGCAGGAGAGGGGGCAGGAGGGGGAATAACGGATGTGTGTGTGACTGTTGTGATGTGTGTGTGTGCTATCGGCCAGTGGAACAGCAACTGCAGGGGGAGGGGGTGGAGTGGAGAGTGCTTGTGTTTTTTTGTGTAACTTTTATTCAGTGTTTCACTCAGTGCGAGCTTTTTCTCTCATGTGGTGTGAAGGTGGGGGCTGCCTGCTACTCCAGAGACCAGAGCATATATAAAGGTGACTCCAACGGGCACCATTTTATTTTTATTTATTTATTTATAAAAGATTTCTATCCCGCCCCTCCTGCCACAGGGCAGCTTGGGGCAGCAAACAGCAAGATTAAAACCAATAATACAATAAAAGCAATTTTAAAAGTTTAAAAATCCCATATGCTGGAAGAAAACAACCCTCCCAGCCCTCCCCACCCCCAGCCCCCCTCGCCAAAAGCCTGACGAAATAGCCAGGTCTTACATAAACATCGAAATGACAGGAGAGTGGGGGCCAACCGAGCCTCCTCCGGGAGCGAGTTCCACAGCACAGGGGCAGCCACCAAGAAAGATCGAACATCGGTGGCCGCCCATCTCGCCCGGTGAACCTCCAAAAAGGCTCCCATGGACGATCTCAGGGGTCGCACAGGCACATGGCGAGTGAGGCGGTCCCGCAGATAAACAGGACCCAGGACGTGAAGGGCTTTAAAGGTCAAAACCAGCACCTTGAACCTAGTCTGGTGCTTTATAGGCAGCCAGTGCAGAGCCCGGAGCACAGGTGTCATGTGTTCCCTGTGGCCTGCCCCCGTAAGGACATGGGCTGCATAATTCTGCACCAGCTGCAGCCTCTGGACCAACTTCTCGGGCAGCCCCATGTAGCGCGCGTTGCAATAATCCAGTCTCAAGGTGATGAAGTCACGGATGACAGTGGCGAGGTCAGAGTCTGAGAGATATGGCCGAAACCGCCGAACAAGATGTAACTGCCGAAATGCACTCCCCACCACAGCCACAACCTGAGATTCCAGGCTGAGCTGTGAATCAAGGAGCACACCCAGACTCCGCACTTGAGAGACCATGGGAGGGTGAACCCCACCAACAAGAGGAGATTCAACCACTCCCAGGCCCCCCAAGCCCTCACCCACCAACATCACCTCCATCTTGTCAGGATTCAGTTGCAGATGGCTCAGCCTCATCCAAGCCCCCACAGCTGACAGGCACTGGGAAAATAAGGAGACTGCATGGCCTGGGTCGATGGAAAAAGAGAGGTAGAGCTGAGTGTCATCAGCATACTGATGACACTGCATGCCCCCAAACCCTCTCACAATCTCCCCTAATGGCTGCATATAGATGTTAAACAAGAGGGGGGACAGAATGGCACCCTGTAGGACTCCATACGTGAGGTCCCGGGGGGAAGACATACACTCCCCCAAGACCACCCGGTGAGTTCTCCCAGCCAGGAATGAACAAAACCAGTCCAAGACCGTCCCGCCAATCCTGGCATGGTCCTGCAGGCGAGTCACCAACACCTCATGATTGGCTGTGTTGAATGCAGCCAAAAGGTCTAGCAGGACAAGTAAGGTCTGACAACCCTGGTCCAATGTCAAATGGAGATCGTCAACCAAGGCCACCAATGCAGTCTTTGTACCATACCCAGGCCCAAATCCAGACTGAAAGGGGTCAAGGAAACTGGTGCAGTCCAGATGTTCCTGGAGTTGCCGTGCCACAGCCTGCTCAATAACCTTCCCTAAAAAGGGGAGGTTAGAGACCAGCTGATAACTGGCAGGAGCATCAGCATCAAGAGATGGTTTCTTGAACAGGGGCCTAACCACAGCCTCTTTCAGGCAGTCTGGCACCCTGCCCTCCCCAAGGAAGGCACTAACCACCGCAGCCAGCAATGGCCGTAACGTCTCCTGGCTGGCTTTCACCAACTAGGATGGGCAAGGATCTTGTTCACAAGTGGTGGCACAAACAGATCCCAACAAGGACTCCACATCGGCAGGCGACACCATCCGAAACCGATCCCACAAAACAGGACAGGACAGGACGGGGCATCCATAGCCCCAAGATGATCCTCTGCAATAACTGTGGTGCCGAAATTGTGGCGGATGCGAGCAATCTTATCTACAAAATACTCAATAAACTGGTCACAGCGGTCACTGGATTGCTCCAGGTCCAGGCAGAGGCAGGCAGGACTGACCAAGCCCTTCACCATCCGGAAAAGCTCCGCTGAATGTGACTTTGCAGATGCAATGAGGGCAGCAAAGAACTGCTTCTTTGCTGTCTCACCGCCACAGCATAGGCCTTTAAACTGCTCTTATGCTGCGATCGATCATACTCGCCGCAAGTCCAGCACCCCCGTCGCTCTAGCCACCTGCTCTCCCGCTTCAAGCACTGCAGGGCCTCTTTCAGTGAGAGAGAGAGAGAGAGAGAGAGATTGCAGTTGGCCAGCCAGCTGGTGGTCAGACTGAATCTTTTTCATTCAAATTACGGATCACTGTTACATTATATTTATTTATATATACTATTTTATTAATAATTATCATCTCGAGGAAGCAAGTTAGGTAGTGCCAAGTCAGACCAAGGGTCCATCATTAAGCCCAGCATCCTGTCCTCCAGTGGGGAGGAGATGCTGCCGAGCTCAGCCTGCCCTGTCTGGGCTCGGGCCTGCTGGGTGAGTACATTGGGGACCGGCTGGGGCTTGGCCTTGGCTTTTTTGGGGACCCCTGGAGGCTGGGGGACTTGTCTTGGGAGGAGGGAGGATGTTATCATAAATAGTGATTATTATAGGATGATATCACATATGGTTATTATATACAGATTGGTTCTGCCCTTTTAGTATATTTTTAGTATTTTTAGGATATTTTAAATTAATTTTTAAATTGTGAGTAATAGTATGTTTTAATTATGAATTGTAATTGTTGATTGTGTGTGTTGTAAGCCGCCCCGAGCTGCTCTGTGAGCAGGAGGGTGTGGGATAAAGTTGAAATAAATAAATAAATATGATTGTGCTGCCAGCTGCCTCAAGAAAGACATTAATTCTTAATTTTTCATTGAGTAAAGTTGAACTTGCTGCTGTGTGGTGTACTCTAAAGCCACTTTTAGACGAGACAAATTTGCGCATGATTGGTGAAAAATGCACATGTTTTAATGCTTGTTTAAACACCTAAACCGTTTTAAATGCACATTTTCCATGATCGTGTAAAAGCCAAAACCGTTTTGAATGTGTTTTTTAAATAATGCGCATGTTTTAAAACTGGTTTTGGCATCCCCCGATCATCAAAGGGGCTCAAAACCGGTTTTAAAACATGCGCATTATTTAAAAACCACATTCAAAACGGTTTTGGCTTTTACACGATCATGGCAAATGCGCATTTAAAACGGTTTAGGTGTTTAAACCAGCATTAAAACACGTGCATTTTTCACCAATCATGTGCAAATTTGTCTCGACTAAAAGCGGCCTCACTTGAAGGAATAGACTTAAAAACCACAACTACTTCTGCTACTACTAGTAGCAGAAGTAGCTTTTTAGCCATTTCCATTAGGTAATGCAATAGTGGTTTCCAAGTGCTAAAATATCATATGTTCACACTAGTAGTAGTATCGCTGCACTGCAATAACCTTTAATAAAGTAACGGCTATTATTGCAGAGATTGATACTACTACTAGTGTGAACTACTTGGGGTTTTCTTTCTCACTTGGAAAACACTATTGCATTTTCCTAATTAAGATTGATGTGTCTTGTGTCTAAGGGTTGGTTGAAGCCAAATATTGAGCTGCTGACCTAGAATATCAAGTAGATGTTCTGAGGTGAGCAGCTGAATATTTGACCTCTAGCTTGGTATGATCTGTGCTAGTTGCAACGCATGCTGCAAGGGATGTATTGCTGGTTTCCCTCCTCTGCTCTCTGAAGCCTAAAGCATGTGCAAAAAAGACAGTGGCCATTTTGTCGAGCTGGAGCCCCCACAAAATGGTTTGTTGAAGTCAATGGTGTTCCCTTTCTTTGCTGCTTTCCAGTCTAAACAGTCTGCTGTCTCTGTGTTCGGTAGGGGGATCTAGGGGCTTTGATGGAAAAGGTTTCCAATCTTTGCTGCAATATTTTCTGCATTTTAAAATGGCCCTGGCCTGCCCTTTTGAAGTCTGGGCATGGGATGTTGCAGACTTGTCTGTGAGAAGGCCATGTCACAGGTTGGTTCACTATTAATCAGTAGTCCTTGCAGGAAGGTTCGTTGTAGCAGCTCAGACATCTTTTACATTGCAACAGAACTGTGTGTAGCATGTTTTCTGTTTTGGGAAAAGTGGAACTCCATGCTGCTGTTTTCAGTACTAAGGACTTCACATAATACTGTTGTGTCAATGGCCTAAGGATTTCTGGGTTTTTTGCTTGCTCTGTGCTTGCATGATGCACTGCTGCTTTCCTTCTCCTCCCAAGCATGAATAGAGAGGCCATTTTGTGAATTTGTGGGTCCACTGGTAATGACGACTCTTGTTTAAAATGGTTCCTTTGCTGTTTCACTGCTGCCCCCTGCTGGAAAGTAGTTTCTTGCCTCTCTGCTTGTAACTGTGCTTTTGTGAATCTTGCTTGCCGGTTTTGTGGAGAAACAGAAATGCATAGTTTGAATTTGGTTTATTCAGCCCCGCGTGTTTGGTTGCTATACAGTCCTGCAACTGCCCAGACTTTTTAAAAAAGGGCCTGTTTGTTTGGACAGGCGTTTGGCTGTCGGGGATAAGGTGTAGCTACTAGGGATGCTGGTCTGGATGGGCCTGGTTTGCTTCCAGTGCAGCCATGCAACTGGCCAGACTTTTAAAAAAGGGCCTGTTTGCTTGGACAGGCGTTTGGCTGTTGGGAATAGGGTGTAGCTACTAGGGATGCTGGTCTGGATGGGCCTGGTTTGCTTGCAGTGCAGCCTTGAAACTGGCCATTTTTTTTTAAAAGGCCTGTGTGCTTGGACAGACGTTTGGCTGCCAGGGATAGGGTGTAGCTACTAGAAATGCTGGTCTGGATGGACCTGGTTTGCTTGCCGTGCATCCCTGTAACTTGCCAGACTTTTTAAAAAGGGCTTGTTTGCTTGGACAGGTGTTTGGCTTTTGTGGATAGGGTGTAGCTCCTAGGGATGCTGGTCTGGATGGGCCTGGTTTGCTTGCAGTGCAGCCATGCAACTGGCCAGACTTTTAAAAAAGGGCCTGTTTGCTTGGACAGGCGTTTGGCTGTCTGGGGACTGGGAGCCTACCCTAGAAAACTACAGGCAGACAAGGAGAGCATGAAAATGAAGAGGGTTCTGGATAATGGCAAGTGATGGCATGGGGATTGGGAGGGTCTTGGACCTCTTCTTTGGGGGAGAGGTCCACAAAGAAGCAAAATTAAAAATGTCATTCAAAATGCAAACATCTAAAGTAATTTGCTTCTTTTTTCTATCAAGTTTGTCTGAGATCTGGCATGATTCCACACCTCGCCTTGCTTTCCTTGTGAACAGAGAAGAAAATAGGAGCACAGCAGAAGATAAGGCTGCAGACAAGGAAACCCTTTTCACCTGTCCCCCACTGAACCCATCTCTTCCTCCTTCCTCTTCTCGTGCTCCAAAACCAAACCCTTTCCCTCCTCTGTCCTGTTCTTCTCTTCCCTTTCATTCTCTTCTGATTCGGCTTGTCGCAGGACAGAGAGCTAACTCAGTCCTCTCAGTTCTCCAAGCCAGAAGGAAGGCTTGTCCCAAAGCCTACACCTTCAGAAGACTACAGGTGGCCAAGGATGCCATGAAAACCGAGGATTCGAGGGTTCAGGATAAAAGTAGGCAATGGCAACGTGATCTATTTTTAAACCTACTATGGTTAATTTGGACCCGGTGGGAAAGAGAGTGGATGGGACCCCAGTAAGAGGGCTCTCTATCCCCCGGTGGCAGTGCTTCACACAGCAGTGTTCCCAGCGTTAACTAATGTAATGTCCATCCAATGTTAACCCTGGGAACTCCTTGCTGCTGGGTTATGCCATGCCACTGGCCTATCATTGCCCTGGCTCCACCTACGAATGCCCTGGCTCTGCCTACCATTGCCCTGGCTCCACACCAGTCCAGGCTCTGCCCATAGGCCTGCCGGCAGCTTTGCCGCCAGCGGCAGGTTCAACCCACCCACTGCCCCACCAGCCTCCAAACCCACCAGCTGCCACTGCTTATTTGGCTCCTCTCTAATTCCTGGATCTGGCCTGTGGCTACAGTCCCTACCCTCAAGCACTGAAAGTATGATCTCAGGGGAAGGGATTGGAGATGAGGTCATGCACTGGAGGACAGGGGATGGATCCATGGCATAGATACATGATCTAGACCCTTCCCTTGCTTACTCCATCCTAAAGAAATCCCTGCTCCCAACTCCCATCCCATACCTCCCAACAGCTCTGCATTAGACAGGATTGCCCCACAGTCCTACATTTATTTTATTTATTTATTCTGATTTATATCTTGCTCTGTCCCCAAAGACTCAGGGTAGTTTACAATAAACACATAAAATAGAAATATAAAATAATTAATTAAAACCCAACAAAACTAAAAACATCCTCATTGCCCTCCCCCCAATCTATCCCTGCCCATCGAATGCCTGGCCAAATAAAAAGGTCTTACACTGCCTCCGGAAGACATTCAAACTAGGGCTCAGGCGAGCCTCCAAGGGAAGGGAGTTCCAAAGCTGTGAGGCAGCCACCAAGGATGTCTCTTTGCGGGCCCGAGTTGTATGAAACTGGGCCAGTGATGAAACCCACAAGAGGGTACCTTCTGCAGATCTTAAGGGCCATGAAGGAACATAAGGAGCAAGACAGTCTTTCAGATATGTAGGGCCCAAGCCATTTAGGGCTTTAAAGGTCAAAAACAGCTCTTTGAATTGTGCCTGGAACACTATAGGCAGCCAGTACAGACTCTTAAGCACTGGTGTATGTGCTCACGGTGACCCACCCCCATCAAGAGGTGGGCCACCACATTCTACATCAGCTGCAGCCCCGAACAGTCTTCAAGGGCAGCCCCACGTAGAGTGATTTGCAGTAATCTAGCCTCAAGGTAATGAAGGAATGCATGACAATGGCCAAATCCACATTGGAAAGAAAGGGACTCGGCCTTCTCACCAAATGGAGTTGGCAAAAGGTACTCCTGGCCACAGCCGTAACCTGACCTTCCAGACATAACTGAGGATCCAGGATCACCCCAAGGCTGCGCACCTGAGTAGCAAGTGGAGGCAGGACCCCATCAGTGATGGGAACCTCAATCCCCCCAGACCACAGGGCTGGCCAACCATCATCACCTCAGCCTTGTCTGGATCCAGCTTCAGACATCTCATCCCTATTCAGTCCCTAATAACAGTCAGTCACTGAGTAAGCACTGAGACTACAGGACTTGGGTCAGATGAAAAGGATAAGTAGATTTGGGTTTCATCCACATATTGAAGACACCACAGCCCAAATCTACGCACAGTCTCATCAAGGGGCCTTAGATACACATTGAACAGGAGGGAAGACAGGATGGAACCCTGCAGGATGCCACAAGAGAGGGGGGAGGTGGAAGAACAGTTACTCATCATCACTTGCTGAAACCTCCCAGACAGGAATGAATGAATGAAACCACTCTAGAGCCATCCCGTGAACCCCTACCAGGTCCCACAGCCATTTCAACAATACCTCATCGTCAAATTTAATAAAGGCCACTGAAAGAGCTAAAAGGATCAACAGGATACAATATCCACAGTCAGTCTCACAGCAAAGAATGTCGACCAGTCTCGGTACTATAAATGTTGAAAGCAATGCCACTACTGGAGTACAGTGCCTGTGTCAGGGTTGTCAGCACTTTCCAGAGCTTTGGTACTGAAGAGACCACTTGAAATATTGGGGGGTATACATCCAGCACCCAGAGCTTGTACAGATTTTGAAAGTGGCTACAAAGACAGGTCATCGACCAAGGCCAGAAGCACAGTCTCTGTGCCATACCCACGATGAAAGTCTGACTGGAAAGGGTCCAGAAAAATGAACCTGGAGCTGTCGGGTAACCACCTGTTCAGTAACCTTCCCTAAAAAGGAAAGGTTAAAGACAGGTCAATAGCTGGCTGGGGAGTCAACATCAAAAAATGGCTTCTTAAGCAGAGGCCAGACAACTGCAGTTTTAAGAACATCCGACACCCTACCTTTACAAAGGGAGGTGTTGATAACCTCAGCCAGCAGCAGCCCCAGCATCTCCCAGATCTAGTTCACAACTGGTTGCCCTCAGCACCTCCCTTGCATCAGTGGGTGATACTGATTGAAACTGACCCAAATAAACAGAACAAGACTGAGCTTCCATAAGCTCAAGCTCTGACTCTGCAAGTAAAATGGTAGCACCCAAGTCGTGGTGAATATGAGCGATTTTGTCTGCGAAGTAATTACTAAAAATGTCACAACGGGCATTAGATTACTCTATTTCCAGGCGGAGGCAGAGCAGATTAACCACCCAGAACAGTTCTTCCGGACAAGACTTCACAGATGCTATGATAGAAAGCTTTCTTCGCTGCCATCACAGTCATGGCATAGTCCTTTAAAACTGTCTATACAACAATCAGTCGGTTTCAGCACAAGTAGAGCCCCACCTGTGCTGTAACCGCCTACCTTCCCACTTCAACTGCCTCAGATCCCTCTTATCCCAGTGGAATCTGTGCCACTGCAGCAGAGGAATCAGACGTCTAGGTGCAATCATGTCAATGATCATGGTCAAGATGTCATTCAAAAAAATGATCAGATCATTGACAGAGTAACTGCTAAGGTCAGTAGACAAATCCCCCAGAGAGTTCTGGAAACCAATTGGATCCATTAGTCTCTGAGGGTGTACCATCCTAACAGGTCCACCACCTCGACGAGGGCATAGAAGGACAGGGATCTGGCCTTCAAAAGGTAATAATCCAACCATGACAATGAAAATTGAAATGAGTAGCCTAGTTAAGGAATGAAGTGACTCATCAATGGACATTTGGCCACAGTGGCTTTTATCAGCCATTTCAATCAAGATAAAAATAATCTAAAAAGAGTGAGGTGGCTGCATCTCACATGGCCATGACCAAATTCTGCACACGTCCGTGCAACTCCCATTCATCTCCATGAAAGCCATGTGCATGCATCCCAGGGCAGCAGGTGGTCTATAATCTGAGAAGACACTGAGTAAATGGCAAGAAATACTGTGCTTACCTTAACAGTATGTTAAAAAGATGAGAAAGTTCTTGCTGACAGGTAGAGTTTATTTCAATAATAAAAACAGCACTCTGCATTTACAAAGTTTTTCATCTGTGGATTTCAAAGCCCTTTACAAAGTCTGTTTTAAAAGTGCCATTGGTTTCAAGTGGTAAAAAAATTCTGGATGTGTGAAATTGTCCTTTGGCTAAGGCATGTATCCACTTGGTGGTGCAATTTATCAGGATATAAAAGGATGTTTATGATTCTGTTAATTTTCATTTCACTCTTTCACCAAGAACTATTTCCTGGTGACATTGTGATAAAGAATGCCAAGCATGTTTTTTCCCCTAAAAGTTTCAAATAAATACTATTTACCTTTACATTAATGGAAATGTGGGCTTTATTTCACAAGATCCTTGTGCTGCTGTGATATAGGTGATCTGTAAACAAATGAGGTTGTTTATTGGCTGCTGTCACTCAGAAATGTTGTGGGTTGAATCCTCCTATTGCTTCATACCAGTTTTTTGGGGCACTGTTACTGAGAGAAGAGTATGCAGGTGTAATTTTTAAAAGTATACCCCTCTATTCCCTACTATGCTTTTTCTCATGTCTGTACTTAAATATTTTAAACACTTTTATTGGATAATATTTAATTTTTATTATTATTATTTGTGTTGGGCATTTAGTTGCTATTTCTTGATATAGGGTAATTTCAAACGTTACGTGATCACAGTCACCACCCTGAATCACAGTGGATTCAGGGTGGTGACTGTGATCGCCGTAACATCTATTTGAGCCCTGCCAGAGATTCACCACAGTGAATCTCTGCTAGGGGTCAAAGCTAACCACGATTCTGGACCTGAGGCCAGCCTCAGGTCCAGTACCATGGTTAGATTGGCCACGATCCGGGACGGGGCTGGCAATGCACATCTGCTTGCCAGATCTGTCCCGGAATCAGGCCCCAACCACAGGATGGGGTCGGGCGCAGTGGCCTGATTGGCCATTGCGCCCGCCCATCTCCCCATGAGCGTGCAGCCAAGGGAGCACAGGGGGCGGGGTGGGGCTGAGCAGCCGCACATCGTGCCACGCAGCCCCACCCCCTCCCCAAACCCCGGTAGAGATCAGACTGGCACGTCTAAAGGCCAGCCGGTCTGATCACGGACTGGGATCTGAGACGGATCCCAGTCCAGGGTTCAGCATGGTGGGTCGAATGGCTCGTCGTGTCTGAAAATACCCATTGTATTGAAATTTGTTGCTAAAAGTTAAAATAATAATTGAAATATTTATTTTATTTATTTATTTATTTCAGTTTTTACCCCACCTTTCTCAATAAGGCTTAGGGTGGCTTACATCATATATGTGTCACCAGTGGCATAACCAAAGTCTCTCAGGGGGCACCTTCCTTTTATGGGGGGAACAACTAAAACAAGGGCAATAATAAACAGAGAGACGAGAAAAATGAATGGGGTGGCACTGGTCTTAAATGGGAGGGAACAATCCTTCCCCATCCCCAAGTCTCTCCTTGGCTATGCCCGTGTGTGTCAACATTTCCTTCAGTTTTCATTGTTGGCCTTGAAGAGTAAGGTTTCATTATAGTAGCAATAGCCCCCCCTGGGCCTCCAGTTTCAGTCTCCGAAATTGCGGAGATTGTGAGTACATTCAAGAACGGTAAGGCCCCGGGACTGGACTTGGTCTCCATAGATTTGATTAAGTCTTCCTTGGACTGGTGAGCCCCCAGATTGGCCTCTCTATTTATGAGTATTAATAATACTGGCCATATTCCTGTGATCTGGAGTAAGGCTGTGGTTGTGTCCATTTTTAAAAAGGGGGATCGGACCTCTCCGGCTAACTACAGGCCCATAAGCCTGTTGTGTACCATCTCAAAGATTTATGGCAAATAGCTGCTCCTCAAGCTGAGTGCCTGGGCAACCCATAATAGAATCTTATTTCCAGAACAAGCGGGGTTCCAACGGGGACACTCTACCACGGAGCACTGCCTTATTCTCCAGCACCTAATTGAAAAATACAAGGCAAGAAATGGCAGACCTTTCTGCGGCATTTGACCGAGTAAATAGGTCTCTTCTGTGGGAGAGGCTGGATTCTATGGGCATGGACCAACATTTACTTTTCTTACTTCGTTTGCTCCATACCAATACTACTTTGGCTGTTAAGATTGATGCCAAGGGTCATCTTACAGAGGACATTTCCACTCGTTCAGGTGTAAGGCAGGGTTGCGTGCTTGCACCCCTCCTTTTCAACCTTTTTATTAATGGGGTAGTGCCGCTGCTAGCTTCTCCTTCTTTTCACCCCCCCAAATTGGCTGAGCACTCCGTCGGTGCGTTACTCTACGCCAACGATATTGCTATCTTGTCTCAAACAAAAGTGAGGTTAAGGCGGCAGCTTGACTGCTTTTCTAATTTCGGTCTCCAGAGCGAGCTCAAGATAAATGATGGGAGACCCAGAGGAGGGTGGGCAAACAAGTTATTTCTCAAGTAAAGTCATTCCATTATTTGGGATTGCTTTTTCACTCAATGGGGACCTGGAGGGGGCATGTGGAAAATGCTCTATCTCTTGCAAAAGGAACTTCTTTCTCTCTTGCCAGGTTGTTTTCTGGCACGGGGAAAAGGGCAATAGCTCCTGCTGCCAAGGTTCTACATACCAAGGTTCGAGCCCAACTTTTATATGGGGCTGAAGTTTGGCTGCCTTATGCTACCGCCTTGGTGGGGAAACTTAACAGTCTCCAGGCGCACTTCTTCCAGTATCTTTTGAAGATCCCATCGGGTACTCCTTTTGCAACCATTAGGGTCGAGCTGGGTCAGCGTAGATGGTCTGTGGAGGCCTGGGCCCTAGTTTTGAAATTTTGGGCCAGGTTATATACTACTCAGGACCTGGGGTTGATAAGGTATTGGAGGGAGGATACCTTTAAGAGTCTTTGACAGCGAGCAGTGGAGTTATTTCTCAGCAAGTTAGGTTTTCATTTAGATTATTGGGCTGGCAAAGACCTGGGGGAAATGACGTCCGAGATTATTCGCAGGCTATATGATCAGGATTCACAGGAGGAGATAGCAAGTATTAGAGCTACGCCACATGTGGCAGATTATCTCTGTTCTGTTTTGTTAGATCATCTCCGACTATGGCTGGTTATCTATCTTCAGCAATAGTATCACGGGGGAAATATTTGTTTTTATGTGCAAGGCTAAATGCCTTGCCAACAGCCTTACTGGAGGGGCGAATGAGGGCACTAGCTTTTGATGAGCGGCTGTGCCCTTTTGATGTACAAAGTGTTGAGACAGTTCAACATGTACTATTCAATTGTCATCTGTATGATCGCATTCGCACCAAGTATCTTTCTACTTTTCTCCAGAGATATCCGGGTAGAACCGAACAGAATCTTCTTTTTCTGGCACTGGGGGATGTGAACCCTCAAATTACTAGTGCTGTCACCCAGTTTCTCATGGCAGCTCTGAGTCTCCATGTAATTGTTCCTAAAGTTTAGGCAACCTATTGATCAAGAGTGAGGGATTGTGGAATGTATCTCCATTTGTAATTATAGTGTGGGTTTCCCAGGGGGTGTAGGGGAGGCATGTGGTTTATTGTACTCTCCTCTCCTGGGAGATGCTTTGTTTGTATGTTTTGTTTGTTCATCTGTTTGATTTGGCTTTGGTCGCAAATAAATATTATTATTATTATTATTATTATAGTAGCAATATGGCAATCAATGGGTGATTTCAGACGTGACGATATCACAGTGAACCACGCTCAATTCCGCGTGGTGGCTGTGATAGCGTCACGTCTGTTGGGGGAAACGGATGTTTCCCCCCAGATGTTACCACGGCTGGGGATTGCATTCGACACGTGAGCAGCCGAAGTGGGGGGACCGGAGGCCGCCATGTGTCGAATGCAATCCCATGCCGGGGTGAACCCCGGCGTCACGTCTGGTCGGGCGCCATGGCCCGGGATCACCGGCGGGACCCCGGGCCGTGGCGAATCCAGCCTGACGCGGCGGCCTCATTGGGCCCGCCGCCCGCCCGTCTCCCTGGAGGGCGGGCGGCGGGAGCGTGGAGGGGGCAGGGCCGTGCGGCCACACATTGCGCCGCGCGGCCCCGCCCCCTCCCAGATTCCCTGCAGGGATCCCCCCAGCACGTCTGTTGCAGCGTGACGGGGTGACCCCAGCGGGGAATGAATAGGGTGATTTCGGTACGGGGCCAATGGGCCCCGTTACGTCCGAAATCACCCAATGTTCATTGCCTGTACAAAAGGCAAAAATCTAATTTCCATTGGTGCAACTGCTGTTTTCAGGCGTGGCCTGCATTTAACCACTATCAATTCTGCAATATAAGGGAAGGCTATAATCCTGAGGCTACTTCCTCATGAGTGGTCCCAATGGAATCAGTTGAATTATTTGCAAATAAGTGGTTTCAGGACTGCAACTTTTAAAACATAGATAAAGTGTAACAGTTACTATTTTAATTTAATTTTAGGTAGGAAATGCAACAGAGATGTAGCTAGATTGGAATGGACCCTGGTGCAGAAAATGGAAAGCCCCCCCCTCCCCCCACACACACTTCTTCCTATAAAAGGAGATGCAGCTGCTGTAGGGAGCATGGGGCCCCTAGGCTGGTGAGCCCTAGTGCAGCTACATCCTGGAGAGGCAAGTACTGAATCAAAGGTATATTCAGTCTTTGTGTGTAATTTCATTCTGAACTGTGATTCTAAAAAGGGCACTGTGGGTCTTATGTTTTCTGTGCCCTGGGTTATGGTGAAAGTCGATGCCGTGAATCTAATCTAATCTAATCTAATCTAATCTAATCTATCTATGCTGTGCCCCATTGAACCCATATAAAATCAGTATGCTGATGATAAACAACTGTATATCTCTTGTCTCATGATTCCCCACCATCTCAGCCTCTGCCTCGGAGGAATGTCTGAATGATATAACCAGATGGACACATTGGAACTACCTCATGCTCAATCTGGGAAAGACTGAGGTGGTGTGGGTGGGGAGGGGCAGCTGTTATGAGGATGCCCTCACCTCCCTAGGGCCCCTGCATGTTGAGGGAGTGTGGATGAAGGTAGAGGACCAAGTAAAGAACTTGGGCATAATTTTCAACCATGCTTTGTCCATGAAAACTCAGGTATCAAACATGGGGTATTTTAAGACGTTACGAGATCACAGTGAACCACGGTGAATACCCACCTGTGGTCAATGTGCCTCGAACGTCTGTTTGGCGGCTGCCAGATGTTCGCCACGGTCAATACCCACATGGGGTCAATTTGAACCATGCTTCCCGGGCTAGCCGGGGGAATGTCCCNAATGTCCTGGGAAGCGTGGTCAAACGGACCCCCGGCAGGGACCAAAAAAAAGTAATGTCTGGCCGCTCGCCACGGCCCGGGATCACCGGCGGGACCCCGGGCCATGGCGCATTTGGCTGGACACGGCGGCCACATTGGCCCCGCCGCCCGCCCGTCTCCTCGGAGGGCGGGCGGTGGGGTGCGTGGAGGGGGCGGGGCCATGCAGCCGCACGCTGCGCTGCGCGGCCCCGCCCCCTCCCGGATTCCCCGCCGGGATCCCCCCGGCACATCTGATATGGCGTGATGGGGTGACCCCGGCGGGGAACGAATGGGTTGATTTCAGTACGGGGCCAACGGGGCCCGTAATGTCTGAAATCACCCATGGTTTGGAGATGCTTTTTTCAACTATGCTATTTTATTTATTTATTTATTTCTATTAGCTAACATCATCATAAAAATATAAAATACAAGGTAAAACCCATAAAACCCCATAAAATACTTATAAAATATAGAGGCACTGCCAGATGTTGACCTGGGATTGCCCCATGCCATGTCAGTGGCTAGCCCAGACTCTTACCTCGGATAGCTTACAAGTGGTCAAAACCTCTGAAGTCACAGCCTAGGCTAAGGGCCATCTGACTGGGCCAAGGCAGGCCACAGCAGACTATCACATTTCTTCAGGCTGGCAGACACAGCCCTGGTTGGGGACTCCTATGGCCAACCGCCATGGCTGCCTGCCATTGGCCACCATGGCTGCCTGTTATTATAGGGGTGGGGTGCTGGGTGCAGTGTGGGGGCAGGGTTGGCTGCACATTTGTGTTTCTCCCTGCCTTCCATGGGCCCCAGCTGCAGGCACATTTGTTCTACAGCCTGACTCAGACCATGTCCACTGTGGCTTCCCAACCTGAGTTAGGTTGTTGTTGTGCCACGGTCATGTATGTTTTACCCACTGATGTCAAATGGGGTTGCCATGCACATGAGGATGGATTTTGATCTAAAACAGTCAGTCTTTTATCTTTTTATTTCTTTTCTTGGGGAAAGAAGGGTGGTCGACCCAAGAAAACATGACCTATATGATGCAAGAACAAAATATGGAGATACTTATAGTTTTGGCTAAGTATTTATATGCCGCACAAGTTAAAAGAAAGAAAATGTTGGAGAAAAATGGAAAAGGAGCTCCCAGCAAGTAAATTGAACCCAAATTCTTGATATTTACATATACTGTTAGTAAAGAAATGAAGATACAGGCCAGTGGTTAAAATCTCAAAGCTGTTTATACGTAAAATATCTATGGTATCAATAGTGTGTATTGTCTGAGTAAGCAAATGGATATATAGGCCAGTTGCAAAATTTTGAAATCTTTTAAGTTAATATATGTAAAATATTTATGGTACAAATAGTAAGGTGGTTATTGTGTATTGTGTATATATATATTGTTTATTTGGCTTAGGTCGTTAATAAAATTTCATTCAGTCAGTCTTTTTCTCTCCACCTGTAAGAGCCTTGATGAATCCAAACTCTATTATATGACTTTGTTACTTTAATACTATTTAACTTAAATAAAAAACCTGGTGGTTTAAAACACTGTTAAGCTATGCCATACACAAAACAAAATAACACAAACAGACACAAAGCAAGGAAATAATGAGTTACAAAAAGCAAAAACATACCTTCAAAACACAGAATCCAACAAATCAACACACAAACAAAAAATACATATGAAATTATACCCATTTAAAATATAAACTCAAAAATCAGCAGAGTAGATTAACAAATGGTGCATTATTCTTGCTGTTTATCTTCAGCAAGATTTTATTTATTTACAGTTAAGTATTAACTGTATTAACTGTATTTCACAGTATTGACTGTATTTCACAGTATTAACTGAGATTTCCAATTTCAACATTCCATTCTGTGTAAGCCCCATTTTTATATTTGTTTTATCTTGTACTTTTCTTCACAGTATTAATACAGATTCTGAATTGCAACGTCCCATGTTTCTTATTCATATTTAAATGTGCATTTCCTTATTTTTCATCATGCATTTTTTATATGTATTTAGAATTTGATGTTTAAACTGTCATTAAATTTGCCATTTGTTAATCTACTCCGCTGATCTTTGAGTTTATATTTTAAATTGGTATCATTTCATATGTGTGTTTTTTGTTTGTATAGGTTTGTTGGGTTCTGTGTTTTGAAGGTATGTTTTTGCTTGTATAGTTGCTTTATTGGGAAATAGTTTTTTGGTGGGTGGGGAGTAGTTTTTTCTCTGTTTTGGTTGTTGTATTGTGGTTTATGTTTGTTGTTTTGGGGAAGGGTGTGTTGGTGTTTTGAGGAATGGGTGTAGGTGATCCCTTTTCCTTTTGTCACACTTGTTTGAAATGAATGTACTTGGTTCTGGTTTGGTGATAATTTTGTGTGTACTGGTGGCATTTTTTGTAACTCATTATTTCCTTGCTTTGTGGCATTTGTGTTTGTTTTTGTTTTGTGTCTGTTTGCGTTTTTTTGTTTTGTGTGTGTCATAGCTTAACAGTGTTTTAAACCACCAGGTTTTTATTTAAGTTACTTTCCCTTGTTTGTGTAATTGTTTATATATGTTTTCGTAATGATATTTTTGATTTCAAATAAAGTACAAGAGGTAACATAGTAGTAATATAATACCAATTTTTTTTTAATTTGGGTTCTTCTGTTTTGAACAACCATGCATGCATGAGGGGGTACCTGTCAATCAATTCCCTCCTCACTCATGCTGCTGGAGCACTGAGAACCACGTCATAATAGGACAGACACATCCCGGGGAGATTGAGTAGTAGCTCACCCAGAAAGTGTCTCAAGGGGGTGTACTGCAAGATTGCACGGCTTGTGCCATTCTCCTTTTCTGAGTTGTGGGACACCCCTTGGGACACTTTCTGCATGTTCCACAACTCAGAATGGAGGATGGCACAAACTGTGAAATCTTGTGGTACACCCTTGTGAGACACTTTCTGGGTGAGCCGCTACCCTCATCTCCTCTGGAATGTGATGCTGCTAGTGAACCATGTCTGTCCTACTATGCTGTGATTCTCAGTGCTCCAGCAGTGTGAGCGAGGGGGGGGATTGATTGACAGTTCCCCTCTCATGCATACATGGTTGTTCAAAACAGAAGAACCCATATTAAAAGAAAACCACATGGTCTGTAATTCTCTAACCAACCAAAGCACTATATAGAGTTAGCACTCTACCACTAGGAGGAGTTCTGAGTCACCCAAACATACCTTGAGAGAAATACAGTTCTCCAATGAAACATTGAGAGAGAAGATTTTAACAAAAAAGGAAAAGCAACACAATCCATAACTTTTTCAAAACAACATAAATCCACACCAAACTTTGCACAAAAAACAAGATCCATGACCCCTACACACCCACAAAAAACAAAGGAAACAAACCACAAGAAATCTTGTAAACTGGAGCTGAAACTCAATGTATGCAACAACAACAACAAAAACCAGTCATAGCTTAACATAAAGCTGCAACCATGGATGTATAATATTACTCGTTAAGAACATAATAACTAGCATCCTGGTTCAGGCCAATGATCTATCTAGTCTAGTGTCCTGTCTCCAACAGTGACTAGCAACGGATGCTTCAAAGAAATGGATAAAAAACAGTCTTGTAGAATTGACTCAGTCCCCTTTGTTCACTTCCAGCTTCTAGCAATTTGAGGTTTCATCCTCTGAACAACTTGACTAATACACACTGATAGACCTACTCCCATTGTCACGGGGAGAGGGAGGGAGGAAGGGGGAGTCACGGGAAAAGGGGAGACCAACAAGAAAGGGATAAGGGAAAAGGGCGGCTTCCTCTAGGCAAGAGTAATCTATCTGGGTATAAATATCCCTCAGGGTGTTGGGTGGGCTTTCCCTCAAATATAGACGGCAACCCGTGTCATCATTGGGATAGACAAGAGGAAGGCAATTGCCCCAGGAAGAGCAAACACAGAAGGAAGTCTCAATAACTCAGGGAGATACACAGGGACCAGGACACCATGAGAAACTGTGGTGGAGGAGGAAGGAAGGGATGACCCGAGGAGAAGGGAGGGTAGGAGGGAAGGATAGGGGAGTGAGGGGGGAAGGGCTAGGGCTTGCACACACGGGAGGGGGGAATTGAAAGGGATCACGGAGTAGGGAGCAAGGATCAAGGACCCAATATGTCAAGAATCAATCCACATATGTCAGGACACCCACTATACGCAACAAACAAGGACAAACAACCACTCTTACCACCTTTCACTCAACACAGGACAAGGAAGGACACCAGAAGCATGCAATCCGTCTCACTCGTACTCAGGGATATCTAGAGATAAGCACACAAGGATACAAGGGGCCAGCCTCTCAGAACGATTACCGGAGGAGGCTCTTGCCCCCGCCGGCCTCTTATATAGTTATGAGTCTCCCCCCACCAGGAGTACATGCTCAGGGCGGGGTCCCAACCCGCCTCTGAGCAGCAGCGTTCATGCGGTACAGCTGGAGGCTGGGCGGGGCCTAGATTCCCCATCAATGTGAATCGGCCCCACCCCCCTGACCCCAGGAACCTATCGCTTCCTGGTTTGGTGCCCTTGCTGCTGCCAAGCAACAGGACGCTCACCACCCGGCCCTGCCTTGACAGCGCGGGCGCTGACACCCATAGATTTGTCTACTCCTTTTGTGAACCTGGCTATACTATTGGCCAGCAGTAATTCTTTCATATATAAAAGCAATATCCTGTGGCAATGAGTCCCACAGGCTAATAGTATATTATGTGAAAAAAAGAGTTTCATTTGTTTGTTTTGTCTCTTCAGGTAAATAACAGCTTCCTATTTATTTTCTCCACTTTTCATGATTTTTTTATTTTTATATAATTAACAGTTTACAAGGCAAATTAATTCTGTACAGTTCAATATATTAAAAATAATTAAGTATTTAAGATACAAAATATAATACCGGATAATAAATATTAAAATAACCATATCATATCTGATATCTATACAGCATAAAAACTGGTAACTCTTTCCTTCAGTAATTTACCTAGAATCGGCGGTGAAACTTTGCTCAGTATGCAAATTGTCTTTTCACTGGGCATCCAGGAAGTTAGTTTAGCAGTCAATGGTGTAAGATAACATTTTTCTTATATTTCCATACAGAGGACACTTCCACCAAAAATGTTCAAGATCCTCCACCACCTGAAGGCTGCATGTACATAACCTCTCTTGATAAGGGATTTTCGCCCACCTACCTCTTAGTACCACAGTGTTAATCTGATTAAAGCAAAGTTTGGTTATTTCTCTGTTCTTCTAAGAATTCATAGGTTGCTTGTGACTTGCCCAAGGCCACCCAGTGAGTTCATTGGCTAGGGTGAAATTCAAACCCTGGTCTTCCTGACTGAAGTCCAGCACCTTATCCACTACACCTTACTGGCCCTGATGAGTTGATAAACTTCTGTCATATCCCATTTCAATGATCCCTTTTCTAAGGTGATGAGCTCATATCTTTTTGGTTTCCTCTTGTATGGAACCCATTCCGTACTCTTAATAATCTTTTATGCCCTTCTCTGTACCTTCTCCGCATCTACTGTATCCTTTTTGAGATAGGGGTGGCCAGATCTACACAAAGGGTGATTTCAGATGTTACGAGATCACGCTGAACCACAGTGAACCACGCTGAACCCCCCCGCGGGGCCAAAGGGCCCTGAACGTCTGAACGGCGCGTGCCAGATGTTCACCACGCTGAATACCCACATGGGGTCAGGTTCAACCACGCTTCCTGGGCTAGCCGGGGGAAGGTCCCGGGAAGCGTGGTCAAATGAACCTCCACAGGGAACCAAGCAAAAGTAACATCTGGATGCCAATCCCCCAGCGGAACCAAAAAAAAGGAGCCCCAGCCTGGGACGAGGCACGCAGTGTCGCTGCCAGGCAACCAGCACCAGCACAAACACCGGAGGGAGATTTAAAGCGAGAGCAGCAGCAAGCAAGCTTGGCGGGATGGAGCGAGGAGGGAAGCGGAAGAGAGCGGAGGCACAGACAGCGACAGCGGCGGGACAGGAGGCGGAGGAGGTGCAGCCAGGCCCAGCGATGCAGGCGGAGGAGGCACAGGCGCAGGAAGGGCGCACACGGGAGCACCCGACCAGGGAGGCGCCCCGGGAACAACACCCACAGCTGAAGCCGGGTCGCGCCGCCCCGGGGACAGCGGCCGGAACGGGACCACAGGAGGCACCCAGGAAAAGGGTAAGGGCACCCACCGGGAGGGGAACAGGGGGCACGGGTGAACCCCCTGTGGGGGGGGCTGTGGGGACCCCGGGCGGAGGGCAGGGGGGCAGGGGGCCCCGAGACGGGCCACACCCCCACCCAGCAACCACCCTCCCCCACCCCGGGGGGGGTGCCGGGGGGACCCCGGGCGGAGGGCAGGGGGCAGGGGGCCCCTGAGAGGGGCCACACCCCCACGCAGCAACCACTC
>QEPC01011483.1:355579-394553 GCA_003113815.1 Sphenodon punctatus
GTGCCTTGTGGCTTCGTTTGCCCTCAGGCGGCCATGTCTGTGTCCCGCCCCTGCCCGGTGCCTTGTGGGGGTTTAGCGCCCGCCGGGGGTTCGGCTGCACGTCTGTTGTGCTGCCACGGCCCGCGATGGTGCGGCCCGGTTCCGGCCCGTGGTCCCGTTCCCGGCACGTCTGTTTGGGTCGTTTTCCAACCCCCGGGCATGGTTGCGCTGTTCGCCCCCCCTGGTGGTTCGCTGTGGTGAACCGGCCACCCGTAACGTCTGAAAGTACCCAAAGTCTTCAAGATGGACTTTATGATATTTTTCCATTTTGTTTTTTATCCCTTTCTAATAACTTGTAATATTATTTTCCTATTTGACTGCTTCTGCACATTGAGCGGATGTTTTCCAGTGATCTACCCTCAACAAATAGTTGTTTGTGTTAAGTGTAACACAAAGAAGATAGTCCGGGGGTGGGGAACCTTTCCCCTCCCAGGGTCCACTTTGAAAATTAGTACAAGCTATGCGGGCCACATAGAAGTTGGGGGCCAGGGTGCTAAAGGGGTGCACTCAAAAAGGGCATTTTCAGACAAGATGCTACCCTGCACGGCCATCCAGGAGCTATGGATCCAACTGCCCATCTGAAGGTGGAGCAGCAGGATGCGTGTTACTGTGAGCCACAGAGCGCCCTCTCTTGGCCACTCATGGAGTACTGCCAGGAAATCCAGAGTGCTCCATGCAGGGCAAGTAAAATGGATGTGTGGCAATGGGCAGCCACAGAACCCCTGCCTGTATGAACTGGGGCAGCCAGCTATGCCAGAAGATAGGTTTGCCAGTACCATAGAGGCTCACCCACGGCCATTCATGGCCCAACCATTCACTGCTTGGACTTTGCTGTGATTTCCTTCCCCTGTTCCCTTTCCTTGGTCATTATTGGTGCTTGGCTTATTGTGCACTTTGTTCCCTGCTTTCTGCATTCTCTGAGTGGTGTTTTGGGAGCCCTGTCTGTCCTGCCCAGTATGCACCTCTGTGGTTGGCCAGGACTGGCAGGGGCTGCACTGGTTCCCAGGTTCATGGGCAGGATGGGGTTAATGGCTGCTGCAGATTCATGTTTCCATGGTTTCTGAAGCTGTGCATCATGGCAGAGGGTGGGCTACTGGGCGGGGCTTGGGAAGAACAGCTTCTCATATGATGTGTTTTCCAGGACCAGTCCGTGGTGGGGGGAGTGCATGGCGGCTGCCTGTGTGGCCATGGTAGCCACACTGGAAGCTGCTCACTGGAATTGCTCCCCCCACACACTCCCTGTACGTGGGTGCTCTATGGCAGAGCCACTCAACGACCACAGATGCCCGCCCCCATCTTGCTCGTTTGAAAATACCCAAAGAGGAGAGTGCAAATCATGGATCTGTGTCACAGATCTGTCCCTATCTTTGTGTGCATACCCTCGTCTCCGCTTCCTCACCCTGAGCTCAGTCTTTTAGTGCCTGAGGCAGGAACTGGATCCAGGGGCCAGATCCAGGAACTGGAAAGGGGCCAAAAACTAGCTGCATTTGGCCCCTGAGTCCAAGGTTCCCCACTGCTGATATAGACCCTTTCCCACATTGCTTACAGTGTAAAAATTCAGGCACAGAGTAAGACCAGATAACATAATGTCTGTGCTTTACATGCATCTGCCTTAGACTTACTCTGTTCTACCTTTCATGAAGGATTTAGTACAAAGAAAAATTATACAATGTTAAGTGAGCCATTATTATGATTGGAGTTGCTCAGTCAATTTTCCTTTGGAAACCAGATGTCCTTGAACTCCTAGATAGTTGATGTTTCTTCCTGCAGTAATTCTTTCATATTTAAAAGTGACACAGACAAAATTTAAACCATGTATTAATGCTTATTTTGCTGAGCTTCATGCAGTTATTCATAATGACTTTTATTGCCCAATGTGACTAGAACATCTGTCATCTAGATCAAATGAATGCACAGACTTTAATATTAATAGAGGAAAGCAGCACAGGTATTTGAATATTTGTATTTTAATATGCACAGTATTGACTCTTCTAGTCATATAAACGAAAGCATGCCAAAAAGACAAAGAAAGGTTGTGACTTCCTTCCTTTATATCTGATGGCCAATGTCCAGATCTGTCCTGCACACACACAAAGTTTAGTGGCTTGTTTATCCTTTATAATGGAGTTTATGCAATCATAACAGTCTGCTATATTGGTTATACAGTAAAAACCTCTACCTCTATTATATTTACAAAAATCAGCCCAGTAAGAAGGTTCACCAGATCTCCATAATTTTGCATACAATTAAGTTAGCACATAAATTGTTTATACAAGTAGACTGTTTAATTGAGTTTGTAGACACTTGTCATGAATGAAAGTAAGGAAGCTTTGAACAAGTATTCACAAAAAATGAACTGGTGTGTATGTAAATTTAAGCTCAAACTTGCAAACGCATTATATTGACTATGCAGAAAGCGAGATGTGGTGGATTGGATACTACTTCTGCAGCATCATTCTTTTGCACATAGGACTCCACTTAGAGGGGAAGAGGGAATAGCACAGATGAAGAGAGGATGGGTGGGAATACCAAGAAAGTCAATGAGTACAGGCAAACCACGGGAGGGCCCCCCAGCCACAAAGGGCTTCTGACACTGGAGCTCCCATATTTGCTGCACCTTACAATATCCACAAGTAATGGCCCTTTTTACACAGGCTGCAACATGGGGGGAGGGGGGGAGGGTCTGTGTGCATCACAATCCATGTGCGCTGGGTGGTGGGAGGGTGTAGACGGGCGCACACCCATCTACACCCACCCCCACCCATCCCCATGCCCAGAGGCAGTGCCATTTTGTCTCCATGTGTGGGGATGGGTGTGCATGTGTGTGTGCAGGAACGCGCACACCCACCCTCGTAGGATTTACATGGGCAGCACCCACGCAGGAACACCCAGATTTCTCAGTGTTCATGCATGGGTGCCACTCATGTAAAAAGGGCCAATGGGGCTACAGAAGAAAAGTACCCATAAAAATGTGCTTGTGGCTTTTTTTCTCACCTAATTATTTCTACACTTAAGTGTGCATCGCACGCACACACCAGTGCAAGTTCCAGCCTCCTTCTTTCCCCAGCCAGTATTTGGGATTCCCCAGGGTTGTCACCTAACAACTTATAGGTAGGAGCAACAGCACAGATCCTGAGGGGGTCAAGAACATTTTAGTTGGGAAAAGGCTTAAAAGCCTTCTTCCTGTGAAATTGCACTCCTTCCATACCAAATATTTATGTAAATATTATCTCATTCCATACAACCTACGTATGTTATTTAACACACACCACCATTTTCACACAAAACTCATCACTGCATGGTTCTTTTTTATTTTTTAAAAAACACACACACACACACACACACACAAACAACTAGTTTGTATACGCAAAGGCTTTTAAACTCTTACAAACCACCAAATCTAAACTGATTTTTAGTCTATCGTTGAATGTTATCTCTGCAGCCTAAACATGCCCCTCCCAAATGTCAAGTTTTTATCACCTCATACTTGGGAGTGAGTCCTGTTAAAGAAAAAGTTGTTCTACATATCTGTGGTTGGGGAAGGGGAGGAAAGTGAGCAGGACTTAGGAGAGGCAGATATGTTGCAAGAAATGGTTTGCTCTGAATTCTAGTCTTTGGGTGTTTTCAGATGTGACAGTGTTAAGTGCCACCAAACTTTAGTCCTGCCCAGGGTGGGAGCCCTCACCCCGGACTGTGAGGGGGCGTAGGAGTGAGACTCAGAGAGCACACACACACCCCCACACACACACAAGGAAACCAAGACAGTGAGGTTGGGCTCCTAAACAAACCCTCAGGATCTTGGGTGGCTTTAGGATTGAAACAGCCCCAGGCTAGATCATCATTGGGTGGTGACAATGAGCACCAAACCTCACGGTTGCCAAAAACCCTTTCACACAGGGCCCAGGAAGGCGGCCGGGGTGTGGGGTCCAGTGCAGGGAAAAAGGGGTGTGAGCTCAAGGAAGGTAGGAGAGGGATAGGGCAAGCACACGGCAAAAGGGACCCGGGAAGGTGCAGGGGGGGGAGGCAGGGAAAACTTAACACACACAGTTGTAAACACACTCACCAACTCAGATGCACTCCACACGCACACAGCTAATCATGCAGGTCACTCTCTCTATAGGTTCAGGGCTAAACTCCACTCAATCGCTCTCACAAGGAAGGGTTTGGGGGCCAGTCTCACAGGTTAGGAAGCTCTGATCACCGGCACTTCAGGTGAGGACTCCCTGGCTTTTATGCTGCTGCTGCTGCAATGCCCGCAGGCACGCTGAGCACTGTGATGAGGCAAAGGGTGTGGCCTCCCCCTGATGTGGCTGGGAACCTGAAGCCCCGCCCCTGGTCTCCACAGCAGGGCATGGGGAATCCCTTACTCCGCTTGGTCCTGGCTCCGTCTCCTGCTCCTGAGGCACCAGGGGTGACGAGGCTTGCGGGGACGCTGAGACTCCAGGAGGCAGGGTGGCCCCAGTTGGGGAAGCCGTGCTGCCCAGCAAGGAGGGCCTCCAAGGCTGGGGAGATTGCTGCTGTCGGCCCCAACCCCACAACCTTCTCCAGAGACCCTGGTACAGGAGTCTGACATGGGCAGAATCTGGCCAGGCTGCTGAACAGACATGCCAGCGGCCTGGGCTGGGGAGAGGGTGGGATGACATGTGGACATGGTCTGCGCATGGACATTGGCCTGCTGTGTGCACCCCACCCTCCTCCCTGAGAGGCGGGTGCAGTGGCCTATGAGGCTGCTGTGCCCACTTGGGAAAGTTCCTACCCAGACCGGAGTTAGGTAGAGCAGGTGATCACATGTGACGGGCCGCTCTACCTTGGTCCAGGGATGGCTTCCCTGGACTCTTTAGTCCACACTGTGAGCTGGTAGGGAGCCCAGGTCACAGTGCGGGCTAAATCCTGCCACGGTCTGGGGAGAGCCTTGATCCTGCCCATGGTAACATCTGGTGGGCGGGATCAAACATGATGCCACCGCCAGTGGCCACACGGAGTAAAGCATGGCCACCTGTTGTAGCGTCATGTTTGAAAACACCCATTGTTGCGTTAATTTAACTCTAGTATGTAGGACATGGGACTGCCCTGTAAGGAAGATACATATATTATATATGTATTATTATTATTATTATTAACAAACATTTATATAGTGCCAGCAGTGTACCTGGCACTTTACAAAGTAATAAAATAGACACGGTCCCTGCCCCTAGGGCTTACAATCTGAGAGACAGGAGCTGGGGGAGAGACTTAGGAAGGGGAACAGAGGGAGAGACAAGGGGTCTAACATTCATGAAGATGCGAGGTCTCAAGTGCACGTACTTGGCTTGGTTACGATGAGAATGACAGCAGGCAGGTCCATGTTGCAAGGATAAGGGTAAACCGATCGTAGGTATAGGAATAGTGGCTCAGCAGGATAAAGAGTCAGACAGAGCAGAGCGAAAGAGGTGAGTTTTAAGGAGAGATTTGAAGGTATGAAGGGAGGGGGCAAGGCGGATGTGGACAGGGAGGGAGTTCCAGGCATGGGGGGCAGCAAGTGAGAAGGGACGAAGGCGCTTAGGGGAGCAGGGAAGGCGTGGAAGGGTGAGAGAAGGGACAGAGGAGGAGCGAAGTGCACGGGCTGGAGTATGGAGGGCGATAAGTGCAGAGAGGTAGGGGGGAGCAAGGTTGTGAAGAGCTTTATAGGTGAAGACTAGGAGCTTGTGCAGGATTCGTTCAGGAAGGGGAAGCCAGTGAAGCGAAGAGAGGAGGGGCTGCACATGGTCGAAGCGACTGGCGAGGTAGATGACCCTGGCAGCAGAGTTTTGGACAGAGATGAGGGGAGAAAGGTGAGACCGGGGAAGGCCAGTGAGAAGGAGGTTACAGTAATTGAGGCGAGAGATGACCAGAGCATGAACAAGAGTTTTGGCAGACGAGACAGAGAGAAAAGGGCGAATCTTAGCAATGTTATGGAGGGAGAAGCGACAGGATTTAGCAACAGAGTCAATGTAGGGTTTAAAAGAAAGGGCTGAGTCAAAGATGAAGCCTAGGCTACGGGCTTGGGGGACAGGCAGGATGGTGACTCCATCAATAGTTATTGACAGTGAGGAAGGAGAGGAAGGATGAGGGGGGAAGATAAGGAGTTCAGTTTTAGCCATGTTGAGTTTGAGTTGACGTTGAGACATCCAGGTAGAGATGTCAGAGAGACAGTTGATGAGACGAGCTTGAACAGAGGGAGAGAGAGAGGGAGTAGAGAGATAGAGTTGAGTGTCATCAGCATAGAGGTGGTATTGGAAGCCATGGGAGGCAATGAGTTTGCCTAAGGATGAGGTATAGATCGAGAAGAGGAGAGGGCCAAGAACAGAGCCTTGAGGAACACCAACTGAGAGGGGGAAGGAGGAGGAGGCGGAGTTGGAGAGAGACACATTAAAGGAGCGGTCAGAGAGGTAGGAGGAGAACCAGTTATGGACAGAGCCACAAAAGCCAAGGGAGTGAAGGGAATCCAGCAAGAGTGAGTGGTCAACAGTATCGAAGGCAGCAGAGAGATCAAGGAGGACAAGAATGGAATAGAGACGTTTAGATTTAGCCACCAGAAGATCGTTGGTGATCTTAGCGAGAGCAGTTTCAGTAGAATGAAGGGGGCGGAAGCCAGATTGGAGGGGGTCAAGGGAGGAGTTGGAGGATAGGAAGTCAAGGCAGCGGGAGTAGACAACACGTTCAAGCAGCTTGGAAGCAAAAGGAAGGAGTGAGACAGGACGATAGCTAGAAGGGTCAGAGGGGTCAAGAGTGGACTTTTTGAGAATAGGAGAGACTGTGGCATGTTTGAAGGCAGAAGGGAAAGAGCCAGTAGAGAGGGAGAGGTTGATGATGTGCAGGAAGGAAGGGGCGACAGTGGGAGTAATGGAGGTGAGGAGGCGGGAAGGAATGGGATCAAGGGGGCAAGTGGAAGGGTTGGAGGAGGAGAGCAGAGAGGAGATTTCCTTAAGGGAGGCAGGGGAGAAGGAGGACATGAGAGAAGGAGGGGGAGGAGGGAGAGGGGTGGGAGTGGGAAGAGAGGAGTGGGAAGCGATGTCGAGGCGGATCTTGTCTATCTTGGAGGTGAAGAAGGAGGCAAGATCCTGAGCAGAAAGGGAAGAAGGAGGGGGAGGACAGGGAGGCTTGAGGAGGGAGTCAAAGGTAGAGAACAGGCGGCGAGGGTCCCGAGAACAGGACTCAATGCGGGAGGCATAGTAGTGTTGTCTAGCAAGGGAGATAGCAGAAGTAAGGGTGGAGAGACAGAATTTGAAGTGAAGGAAGTCAGCGTGAGAATGGGATTTGCGCCAGAGTCGTTCAGCAGCACGAGTGCAAGAACGGAGGTGGCGGATACTAGGGGTGAGCCAAGGACGGGGGTTGTGGGAGAAGGCAGGGCGGGAAGAGAGAGGGGCATGGGAGTCAAGTGTGGAGGAGAGAGAGGCGTTGAGAGCAGAGACAGCGGAGTCAGGGGAGGAGGAAGAGAAGACTGTAGGAAGAAGGGGAGAGAGAGAGGAGGCAAAGTCCAGGGGATCAATAGCTTGAAGGTCACGGAAGGGGCGTAGAGAAGGGGAAGAGGAGGGGGGACAGTGGGAAATGTTGAAAGAGGCAAGGAAGTGGTCTGATATAGGATGAGGATCGAAGGAGAGATCAGCGACAGAGCAGTTTCTAGAGAGGACAAGATCAAGAGAATGGCCATTAGTATGGGTGGGGGAGTTGGTCCAAAGGTGGAGGTTGAAGGAGGAGGCTAGGGAGAGGAAGCGAGAGACTGAGGGCTGAGATGGGTCATCAACATGAATGTTGAAGTCACCAAGGATGAGAGTGGGGATATCAACAGAGAGGAAGAAAGTGAGCCAGGACTCAAAGTCAGAAAGAAAGGAAGAGAGAGGACCAGGGGGACGGTAGATGACAGCAACACGTAGATGGAGGGGGGAGTAGAGGCGCACGGAGTGAGCCTCAAAGGTATGGAAGGAGAGAGAGGGGGGAGGAGAAATTGGTTGGAACTGACAGGATTTAGCAAGAAGGAGGCCCACCCCACCACCCCGTCCTTCAGGGCGGGGTTGGTGAGAGAAGGAGAGACCCCCACAGGAGAGGGTAGCAGGCGTGACAGAGTCCGAGGGAGTGATCCAAGTTTCAGTAAGGGCAAGGAGCTGGAGGGATATGTATGATAATAAATACACACACACGCACACGCACATGTGAAGACCCACTATTGTGGAGCTCATCAGTCGCATCCTCATATCTCCTATCAGTTGCTGCATATGTAATGACCTTTTCAAAACATGTTTGAATGATATAACTGTATAGCTATATTTTTAAAGAGATGTGGCAAGTTTGTCACCTGCACAGGACTAAATTGGTGGGGTAGACCTCCATTCTCCCTGTCTCCAAATTCTGGTCCAATACCCAAACACATTAGAGCTATCTTACAGAACAGCAAGTCTTATTTTTGCCCTAGCATAACCCTTTCTGACACCCAGGCTGGTAATGTCTGCTTTCATGAGACTGAAGAGTAAAACAGATCCAAAAATGATAAAACCCAAGGGCTCCATCGTGGAACCAGATTAATGTCAAATAAGCTTTGATATGGAGTGGGGTGGGAGCAGGAGATGAACCTGAAAGAGCACACAATCCAAGCATGAAGACCGTAGGCAAACCAATAGCACAAGAAATGCTGTTACAGAGGTCAAATATAGCAAAGACTGCAGCACAATTAAATAAAGTTCAACTTGTTTTCATTTTGCATTACGGAGCTCAGTGTTCACATTTTCCTTTCAGCCACAAAGGATTCCCCGTGCCCCATCTGGCTTTCCCTGTATGTTCAATAGCTACCTAATTGCCTGCTGTGACTGACCTCAGCCCACTGCCTTGTAGCCTTTAGCCTTCTGTAATCCATTTACAAATACAGCACATAATTAAAGCAAGTTATCTTATGAAATGCCAGCCATGAGTGTTTTAGAAATCTAATTCTTCTGCAGTGATAGAAATTAAGGAAGACAGCTGTTCTGCTATAGGTTTATAGCATTCATAAAAGAGGTGTGGTTCCATTTCCTAAACACCTAGAGTGATCTCCTAAAGACTGCTCTTAAGAAGTAGTCCCAGTCCAAGACATTTAACTTTCAAGCTGTAGTGGAAATAGAAATGTCACAGAATGAGATCAAGGTCTGTTCAATACTATCTATCTACATAGTCTTCAAAAAGCTGTAGTAGTCCCAGGGATGGGATTTAAGGATCATACAACATTGAGATGTCACTCCCTATACACTTTATGTTGACCAACTCATTAGTTCTATTGTTGGTAACCATCACTAGGCTCCTGACTAGCTCAGGGCTTGGGCCAAGAGCTGCCACGGTCTGTCAGGGGAGTAGGGATGAGGGAACCTTCTCTGCCAGGGGAGAAGGGGTGAGGGAACCTATAACTAGAGGACAACCATAGAAACAGCCCAGGGAACCCAGGTAGGGGAAACACCAGGAAGGGGAAACCTCTCAGCCGGTCTCTTGGGTGTTGAGACTGTTCTCATTCTTACCAGCCGGGGAACCCGGCCTCAGAGAACTTGGCTCATCATTGAGGTTACAGAAGCAAGAGAGAGAGGAACTCCAGAAGTGAAAGAGGGCAGAGGAGTTCTAAGAGCAACAAGAGGGGATACAGACTAGGGGGGAGCAAGGCAGGGACAGAGCCAGGGGGAAGGCAAGTCAAGGAGGGAACACAAACTACAGGAGGATGGGGCAAGGCAAGGCTAAGGAAGAACGTATGGCTATGGGGAGAACAAGACCAAGTGGGACTACGAGGAACCACAAAGCTATGGGGGGAGCAAGGCACAGCTACAGGGGAATACGGAGCTATGGCGAGAATGAGACCAAGCAGGGCTACAGGGGAACCATGGAGCTATCGGGGGGTGGGGGAGGGGGGGCAAGGCACACCTACAGGGGAATACAGAGCTATGGGGAGAATGAGACCAAGCAAGGCTACAGGGGAATACAAGCTATGCTTTTCTGCCTTTCTGGCAAAGCCAGGGTTGAAGCAGCATCAGAAGCAGCATCAGAAGAAGCAGGGAGGGTAGGTTCTGCTGGAGAGACCCAGAGTTCTGTCTCAAACATCCAGGGCTCCAGTCCCCTCAGCAATTGTTGGTGGCCTATTTTATAGCTAGAGCTAGGAGTAAAATGGTGACTTCTGATGGATTTCAAACCCACCTGTTCTGATCCAGGTCCAATGGAATACAGAACATCCATAATCCAGTCTCTGTTCTGTCAGAGATCAGGATCAGATCACCTCCCAGACTTTGTTGGGTTGTTGGGTTTTTTGCCTTTGGAACAGCATGCGGAGATCCAGCTTAGGGAAAATCTGCATCAGATCTACACACACAATTTTATATCTGAAGAGCTTCTCCACAGATACAAATGAGCTGATATGTTTCAACCCTATGGGGAGCTGAGACTGAAGGTGTTTTCAGATGTGATGATAGCCGACATTTCCATGCTTTGACCTGCATGGAACTGCGGGCCACCGTCACTTCTGAAAGTGCTGACAGATGTTAGCCCGGGCTGTTTCCTGGGTAATGTTGGCATTTATTTAATTTTATTTATTTATTTATTTCACAGCTTATATCCTGCACAATGCTTATATCCTGCCCAATGACAGCTTGGGCAGTGTACAATAAATAAACAGAATATAAAATACAATATAAAAACCATTAAAAAATTAAAAATCAAACAAATGTGGACTGAGTAACCCTATCCCCCCAAGAAAAAAACCCCACGCACTACCTGTCCCCCTCACTGAACGGCTGGCAAAACAGCCAGGTCTTACATTTTCTACAGAATTCTTCCTGGGTCATGGCACAGGCTAAGCACCAACACAGCTGGGAAATAGCCGTCGGATTTGGAGTAAAGCGAGCTTTCACATCTGAAAGCCCGCTTTACTTACCATGGTCTGGAGTAGCTGGAGGGTGGGCACCATGGTGGTTATCATTAGACATCATGACTGCTCATCAACCAGGGTCGGGCCACTTCACACAGCACAGGGGCAGGGCTTTGTGGAAACACATCAGTGTGTCTCCCCACCCCCTCCGTGGCCGCCATCATGTTTGTTCAGTGACAAGACCAGATCCCCGCAGGAGTAACAGCTCCCACCACTGCCCAGGTAAGTCCGTGACAGCAGCAAGAGCCATCACTTCTGTTTTCACCATGAGAGACAACACTCACGCATGTCCGGGTCCCTAGATGTAGCTTTTAAACTCACCAATTTTTTCCCTCTTGTTCTAAGAGCATAAGAATATAAGTAGTGCCATACTGAGTCAGACCAATGGTCCACCAAGCCCAGCATCCTGTCCTCTGACAGTGGCCAGCATCCAATGGTCCATCAAGCCCAGCATCCTGTCCTCTGACAGTGACAGTTCTCAAACACATGGAAGAAGAACCAAGAGTCACAGTAGGCAAACCATTCCCCTTTGTTCACTCCCAGCTCCCAACAGTAAGAAGTTCATCCTGTAACCTCCTTGCTTAATAGCCATTAATGGACCTACTGTCCAAGAACTTATCCAGGCCTTTTTTAAACCCAGTTATACTACTGGCCTTGACAACGTCCTCTGGCAAAAAATTCCATAGGTTAATTATGCGTTGAGTGAAAAGGTACTTCCTTTTATTTGTTTTAAATCTGCCGACAGCTAGTTTCATCGAGTGTCCTCTAGTTCTAGTACTATTTGAGAGGGTAAATAATCGTTCCCTATCTACTTGTTCCACATCACTCAAGATTTTATAAACCTCTATCATGTCCCCTCTCAGTCTTTTCTTCTCTAAGCTGAAGAGACTAGGGATGGGCGAACAGACCGCGGTTCATGTTCGGCCGTTTGTGTTCGGCCGTTCGTGTTCGCCCATTCAAGTTCGTCCGTTCGTGTTTGGCCATTTGTGATCACCCGTTCGTGTTCAGCTGTTCGGCCGTTCGCCGAGTTCGTGTTCGGCCATTAAAATCACACGAGAGCCAGAAAGCAAAAGTGCGGCACACTGGAAACCGGAAATTCATGTGCGTGCGGAGCTGTGTGGCGAGTGAGTGTGTGTTTGACTCGGTTTGTGTGTTTTGGCTGTGTTTGACTGTTTGTGACTTTGTTGGATTGGCTGACTGTGTGCTGTGTTTTGGTTCAGTTCGTGTGATTTGTGGGTGAGAGAGCGGGCCTTGTTTAAAAAAAAATTTAAAAAATGAAGAAGGCTGTGGTGATGAACCCCCGGCTGGGGGCCACCTTGCCAGTGCCACTCGAGGAGGAGGAGGAGGAGGTGGTAGTGGCTGCGGCACTAGTTGTGGTTGAGGCGGCTGCCCTGGCAGCTACACCTCCCGTGGCACTGGTGGCTTATTCCTTGGATGAGGAGGAAGTGGCGGGCTCTGGAGCTGCTGCCAGGTTTGTAAAAAAAAATTTTACTTTGAGGACAAGAAAGGCTCTATCTGTTGGAGAGAGCTCACTGGCATGCGTGTGGGTGCGTGGGTAGTGGGCATCAGTCGAGCACAAACAGTGGGCATCAGCAGGTGGCAGCAGATGTCTGCAACAGAGAGAGAGGGTACTGTAGTGTGGGGGGCTTTGGCACGAGCAGCACCCCCACCCAAACATGTGCCAGGCTAGCAAGGGCTCCACTCTCCAGTTGCCTTGCCATCCCATTCCCTACGCACCCCCAAATAAGGGGAGGCTCTTTCCTCCAGCCAGGGTTGTTATTATTATTATAATTATAATTATAATTAACAAACATTTATATAGCACCAGAAGTGTACCTGGCATGACATGTTTACAAAGTAATAAAATAGACACGGTTCCTGCCCCTAGGGCTTACAATCTGAGAGACATAGGAAGGGGAACAGAGGGAGAGACAAGGGGTCTAACATTCATGAAGATGCAAGGTCTCAGGTGCACGTGCTTGGCTTGGTTACGATGAGAATGAGGGTTACAATGAGGGTTCCATCTCCTGTTGCCATCCCTAGCACCCCAAGGAGGGCAGGATTTGCACATGCCAGCCAGGGCCTTCCTAGTTGTAATCTCAAGCACCACAAGGAGGGCAGAGCAGGGCAGGGTTTGGTTTGCACATGCCAGCCAGGGCCTTCCAGTTCCTAGTTGCACTCCCTAGCATGAGCATCCCCGGAGGGCAGGAATTGCACAAAATTAAATTTCTAGTTGCAATTCCTACTAGCACCCTGAGGAGGGAGGACTAAAGAGCCATCATCATAAATGCCTGATATTTATTTGGTGTTCTTATGTGTTCCCATTTCAGAGAGGAATCGGATTCCAGTGGCCACAGCCCTGCTGCTGCTGACAGGACAATGGCAAGGGGGAGGACTTGGCGGACACCCAGGCAGAGATCGCCGGTGACACCCCCAGACATTCAGCGCCAGTTGTCGGATGTCTGGAGGTTCTATCAGAAGGGCGACAGAACCGCCACATGCAAGGTATGGCACAGGGACTGGAACAACAGGGAATGAATTGCCCTATGACCTGTTAGGAATGGAAGTCCCCTGGAGTGGCAGAGAGAGATTGGATGGCCACCCAGTCCACTCACTTGTGGAGACAGAATGCAGGCAGGGCTTGTTGACAGACCATTGGTCTGACACAGTATGTCCCTTCTTATGTTCCTATCTTTTCCTGCTCTTTTTAGATCTGCAATAAAATCTTCTGCCGGCAGAGGGAGGGGACCACGTCGTGGTTCATCAGCCACGTTGAGAAGACCCACGGTCAGAGAGTGAGGCAGGCGTGTGAGGACTCGGAGGACTCTGGAGTGGTGCCCATGTAAGGAATTGGCTTGGGACTAAACTAAGATGCTAATCTCCTTGCTGCAATGTGACTGAAATCAGAAATGCTTCTTTGACATAAATATGCCAGAACATACATTGAATGTTATTGTAACTAACTTTGTGTTAAAGTGTAACCAAGAGTATACTCTGGAGTGATAACACTTTGAATGTAACTTGTGTAGGCCATTATGGCTGTTATGTAGGATTATACAGAATGTTAGAAATTAGGCAAGACCTCGTGTTCCCAAAACAAATTGGATATTGATCATTCACAGGAACATGGAGGAACTATAGTAGAAGGTCAATGGAACTGATAGCAGAGTTGAGCTGAACAAGCAAGAATATTTATTTATTTCTATAATTTCTATAATATGGCCTGTTCTGATAACCAGATGACTCTTAGAAGGATGTGGGCTAATCCAGGCCAAGGAGCCAGGACCTTCACCTCCGGAGGGAGGGGGGTGGACCAGACTCTGCTGGTCAGAGCAGCCCCACACCATGACTAAGCAAGGTACCCCAGATCTGGGCAACCAATGGGAGTACTCCACAGGCTTAGTACTGACAGCCCCTTAACATGGATAAGTAATAAGGCCAGGCTCTGGATCAGTTCCCTACCTTCCATGGTAATCAGTTGCCAGCTCTTATCAGAGCACCGCTGAGGTCGGTGGTTGGCCCTCTTCAGAACTTCTCCCTAGGAAGTTCTGCACCTTGCTCCACAGCTAGGTTCTTCATTCCTAGGCCTCATTTGGCCCCCTTCCTGCCTTATTCTGGAATCAGACCATTGGCCTCTGATCACGTAAGAATATGTGCTTTTGTATGTATTTTAAGTAGTTCAGAGCAAGATGAGAGCAGGATGTTGGATGCAAGTGTCTCTTTGGTAATTGGTATGCTAATTGTTCTGATATTATTGAATAAATGTCTATTTGACTGAACAAAAGACTCATTACTAGGAAAATAGCAGAGGAGTAATTCCCCACCCTCTCAACAGTAGTATTTCCACTAGACCCCAGGAATTGAAAGGGGCCCAACTTCACCAGAGTGCGGGAAAGTAGATAATCTCCCCCTCCCTTTCCTGGATGGGGACCTGTTTCACCCAAGTGCAGTAAAAGCAGCTGAAACCCTTTCTAGGGACCTGCTTCACCAGGTGCAGTAAAAAGCAGCTGAAACCCCTCCTGGATAGGGACCCCTGCCAGGGACCTGCTTCACCAGAGTGCAGTAAAAGCAGCTGAAACCCCCTTTTCAGGACCTGCTTCACCCAGGTGCAGTACAAGCAGCTGAAACCCTCTGGACAGGGATCTGCCTCACCCAAGGTGCAGAAAGACAGTTGAACCCCTTTCATATTCTTTCACCCACACTGCCCATGGAGTCTCAGCGCCAGAGGAAGGGGGTGAAGGCAACCCACAAAAGGAGGCATACAGGCCCTTCTCCTCCCTCCCCCTCCAGCCCCGATGTGGAAACCCCCGAGCCCCTGGAGGATGGAGAGGTGAAGGCCCTTCGGGCCAGGATGCAGTGGTGCACCCTGGCCCATGTGGAGGCGGTCCAGCAGTCCTCTGCTGACCTGGAGAAGGGTCTGGTGGAGGATCTGCAGTTGGTCCAGGCGGAGCAGCAGAAGGTGGTGGCATACGCCCAGTATGTCTCTGCTGAGCTCCGCCGCGTGCAGCTCTACCACTAGGCGCTCTCCAGGTGGCATGAGGTGATGAAGGAGGGCCTGGATCACTGCATCCTCAACGGCGTGCTGGGTGAGCACGAAGTCACCGGCCCTGAGCCCTGCGAGGCGTCCCTACCTCTCCTGCCCTTGGACTGATTCCTGGGGGATAGGCCCAGTGAAAGCAGAGAAAAAGACTCTTAGGTTTGTAATAAGTTTCATTTTCATGTTTTGTTTTGTTTTATTTAATGTTGTTGTTGTTGTTGCTTTGTTAAACTTATTGTTGATGTTATTAAAATTGTTATAATAAAAGTAGTTGTAATGTATTTCTTGTTACGAGCTTCGTTTGACCTGTCCAATATTTTATTTATCCCTTTGTGCTGCTGAAGTTCTGGCTGGCAGGTGGCAGAATCTCATACAGCTTGTCGATCTCTTCCAGCAGCACCTCCTCCCACCTCATGTAGCATAGTTATGAACCCAAAGATGTGCTGTGCCAGCAGCAGGGTCTCAACTAGCAGAAAACCCCCCAGGAGGTGCAGGGCTTGTGTTTGTGTGGGTAGGTGTGACAGAGAGAAAGAGAGACAGGCTCCTCGGCAGCAGGCAGCAGGCGGCGGGAGCTGGTGGTCGGAGGGGCTTTTAGTTTCAGCAGCCAGCTTCAGCGGGCATCCGCGGGTGGGTGCAGAGGAGTAGGCTTTTGGGGAGGGGGGCAGCTTGTACTTCGCCACAGCCCTCCCTGCGAGTGAAAACTCAAGAAGCACAAACTTCAGGAGTTCTGCGGATGGTAGGTCGGGTCGACAGTTTACGAAGAGAAACTTGATAGTGACACAGATGTACAGAAATCTCAGGAGGTGCAGGGCTTGTGTTTGTGTGGGTAGGTGTGACAGAGAGAATTAGAAAGAGAGAGGAGAGACAGGCTCCTCAGCAGCAGGCAGCAGGCGGCGGGAGCTGGTGGTCGGAGGGGCTTTTAGTTTCAGCAGCCAGCTTCAGCGGGCATCCGCGGGTGGGTGCAGAGGAGTAGGCTTTTGGGGAGGGGGGCAGCTTGTACTTCGCCACAGCCCTCCCTGCGAGTGAAAACTCAAGATGCACAAACTTCAGGAGTTCTGCGGATGGTAGGTCGGGTCGACAGTTTACGAAGAGAAACTTGATAGTGACACAGATGTACAGAAATCTCAGGAGGTGCAGGGCTTGTGTTTGTGTGGGTAGGTGTGAGAGAGAGAATTAGAAAGAGAGAGGAGAGACAGGCTCCTCGGCAGCAGGCAGCAGGCGGCGGGAGCTGGTGGTCAGAGGGGCTTTTAGTTTCAGCAGCCAGCTTCAGCGGGCATCCGTGGGTGGGTGCAGAGGAGTAGGCTTTTGGGGAGGGGGGCAGCTTGTACTTCGCCACAGCCCTCCCTGCGAGTGAAAACTCAAGATGCACAAACTTCAGGAGTTCTGCGGATGGTAGGTCGGGTCCACAGTTTACGAAGATAAACTCCTCTTCCCCCCCCCCATATGGCCCAGTTTTATCCAAGCCCCACATGCAGAGCTGGGAATAGGGCATCCCCAGCCCTGCAGCTGGTGGGGTCTGTGGCAGACAGTGGGCAGACAAGGTCCGATGTCTGGAGGTGGCTTCATAAGCATGAAAAATACGCCATCTGCACGGTAAGACACGGGGGCTGGAACAACAGGGAATGGATTGCCCTATGACCTCTTAGGAATGGAAGTCCCCTGCAGAGAGAGATTGGCCACCCACCCACTTGTGGAGACAGAATGCAGGCAGGGCTTTACACAGACCAATGGTCTGACACAGTATGGCACTTCTTATTCCTATCTTTTTATGCTCTTTATATTATCTGCAAGAAAAGATTCAGGAGGCAGAGAGAGTGGACCACATCGGGGCTAATCGCTCATATTGAAAAGCTCCACAGGGAGATGGTGGCTTGGCGGCAGGGCTCTAGCATGGTTGTGGAGCTGGAGCATCAGCGCCAGGAGAAGGGGGGGAAGGCAACCTGAAAGCGATGCCATCAAAGCCCTTCCCCCTCCTCCAGCCCTGATGTAGAGTCCCCCGGGCCCTGGGAGTCTGCAGCAGCAAAGGCCTTACGGGTCAAAGTGGAGAGACCTGGCTGCCAGATGATGATGGGCGTACGCACCATGGAGAACCGCCTTGCTGGTGTTTGGGAAGGGGAGGGGCAGCAGAGCTCCCCACCCCCTCAGGCTGGGTAGAAGCCTACAAGGCCCTCACCGATAATGAATTGAGACCCATCACAGAGGGTGCTGGGGCTAAGGTGGCAGCAAGCTTCTGGAACCTGTCCACAGCCCTCCCTGCCTGTTGGCCCCAGGACCCTGATGGTGGGTCCTTGGGCTAGAGTGGCATCTTCTAGATACAGTGGAATGAAAGATGGATAGACAGTGGATAGAAAGATGAATAGACAGTGGATAGAAAGATGGCTCTCTGTGAGTGGAATGACGGGCCTTTTTGAGAGGAAAGAATAATATGAGCTAGGAAATAATTATGTCAGCCAGCAGCAAAAGCTTTATTGATTAAAATGGGAGGGAGCCTCCAGGAAGCAAGTGTGCTCCCCCAGACTGAGCCACTTTGCTGGCTCTACAGAATCTCCTAGCGATATGTGAGGAGTTCTCAACAACGAGTGGAGACTTTATTGATGCCCCCATGCATGGGAGCCATCAGCACCTTGAAGTCCAAGAGCATTGAGGTTCAGATTAAGAATGATGAGGGGACAGGGGTAAGGGGACTGGGTAGGGGCAAGTGCCTGCTGGCTGGAGAGGATGGACATTCCCTGGCACTTTTTTGGTAACCTTGGCAAAGCAACAGAGCAAGGATCCTGGACTGTAGGAGAAGTTTAAGATTCTTTAGGATTCGGAATGTCATCTGTAGGGATGTGCGAACATGAATAGTCGATCCTAAGAGATAGGCGAGCGTTGTTGCGAAGGGACGGGTGATCGCCGATAGCCTCCATTTACCGCAGCCGATCGAAAGGTAGTCGGGTACAGGATCATCCTGGGCCAGCTCCAAATCGTCTGAAGGCAATCAAACTGAGTAAGTCATCACTGCAGAAATCCTCAAGGAACTCAGCATGGAATGCAGGTTGCACAACCGGATTGCGTAGCAGCTGACTTAGAACTTGTCCTAAGAGACGTGAGCCGGGCCCTTCCTGTGGATCGACACAGCTGTGGTGGGCATTCCCCGCCCCTTCCCTGCCCATCCCTCCATGCTGTCCTTAGAACCGGTGCGGACCAGGGGAATCCGACTGTTTCAGTAACTTCGGGATGAGGATTGGTTCTAAGGGCTGGGTGTTGCAGGCTCATCATCCGAGCTATGGCAGTGTACAAGAGGGTGGAGCCAATGGCTGACATGGCGTACTTCAAGCTGATCCCGGAAAAGCCGGCGGGAGCCACGGGGAGAGTTCTCATTTCTTTGTGAAGGGCAGCATCCTGGAATGGGATCGCCCCAAAACAGGTGCCCATGCCTTGGAGAGCTTTGCATTTCTGCCACTAGTCAGGTCTCGCCGGCCCTTGAAACTCCATAACCTGGCCCAGGGACAGCCGGCTCTGCTCCTGTGGATCGATCCAGGCTGCCTGGCATGGTTGGGGGAGCGGCAGAGGTCCGGCCAGGGCTCAGTATCTGGCACCCCTGCTTGGCCAGACATTGCAGGCTTCACTGCAACATACTCTCGAGATCTGAACAAGCTATTCTGCAAATTGGTCAAGCCTTGCCCAGTGGTGAATCACATGGCCACCCACTAGCACCCATTTGATTGCTCGTTCACAGAGCCCGTGGAACAGTGAATGAGCTGAGCAGAGGCATAATTGGGAGGAGCAGCAGCAGCACCCATTGGATTGCTGAGGCACAGAGCCCAGGGAACAGAGCAGAGGCAGCGTTGGAAGGAGCAGCAGCAGCACCCATTGGATTGCTCAGGCACAGAGACCATGGAACAGTGAGCAGAGGCAGCGTTGGAAGGAGCAGCAGCAGCACACATTGAACAGGCTTGTGCAGGCTTTTAGCTAGGCAACCTGGGTGGGAAGACAGGCACCTTGACATGGGAGGCCCCAGACCCATCGCGGTGGGTGCCGGGGCCGGAGTGGCTGCTTATGATTGCGGTGGAACGACATCAGATTGTGAGATGGATGATGGCCCCAGACCCATCCCGGTGGGTCCTGAGGCTAGGGTGGCAGCTTGTATGTATTGGCCACAGCCCTCCCTGCCAATAACTTGGCCCCTGCACCCAGACGGCGGGTGCCGGGGCCGGAGTGGCTGCTTATGATTGCGGTGGAACGACATCAGATTGTGAGATGGATGATGGCCCCAGACCCATCCCGGTGGGTCCCGAGGCTAGGGTGGCAGCTTGTATGTGTTAGCCACAGCCCTCCCTGCCAGTAACTTGGCCCTGGCACCCAGGCGGTGGGTGCCGGGGCTGGAGTGGCTGCTTGCTTATTATTGAGGTGGAATGACATCGCATTGTGAGATGAATGACGGCCCCAGACCCATCACGGTGGGTCCCGGGGCTAGGGTGGCAGCTTGTACATCTTGACCAGAGCCCTCCCTGCCAGTATCTTGGCCTCAGCACCCAGGCGGCAGGTGCCGGGGCTGGAGTGGCTGCTTCTGATTGAGGTGGAATGACATCGAATTGTGAGATGAATGATGGCCCCAGACCCATCATGGTGGGTCCTGAGACTAGGGTGGCAGCTTCCAGGTATTGGCCACAACCCTCCCTGCCAGTAACTTGGCCCCGGCACCCAGGAAGCAGGTGCCGGGGCTGGAGTGGCTGCTTCTGAATGAAGTGGAATGAAATCGCAGTGTGAGATGAATGACAGCCCCAGACCCATCACGGTGGGTCCCGAGGCTAGGGTGGCAGCTTGTACATTTTGGCCACAGCCCTCCCTGCCAGTAACTTGTCCCCGGCACCCAGGCGTCGGGTGCCGGGGCTGGAGTGGCTGCTTATGATTGAGGTGGAATGTCATCACAGTGTGAGATGAATGACGGCCCCAGACCCATCATGGTGGGTCCCGAGGCTAGGATGGCAGCTTCCAGGTATTGGCAACAGCCCTCCCTGCCAGTAACTTGACCCTGGCACCCAGGCAGCGGGTGCCGAGGCTGGAGTGGCTGCTTATGATTGAGGTGGAATGACAGCACAGTGTGAGATGGATCCTAGCCAAGTGTGTCCACTCTCCCTACCTTGGTCCATTCCAGCTGCATTCTGCCCACACACTTCTCTGGTGGGGGGAAGGGAGAGAGTGCGAGATAGCCGGATACCCCCACCCCACCCTGCAGAGTGTTTGCTCACTTCTTCTACAGTGGGTTCAGGGTCCTGCGGGATGTTCCCAAGGTTTGAATGTTGCTGGTTCCACACACCCCGCCCTATAGCACAAGCTGCCTTTTGTGTCTGCTTCTCAAATCTCCTCTAACCCCCACTCCTCCCCCAATATGGCCCTGTTTACTCTGAGCCCCACATGCAGAGCTGGGCATAGGGCATCCCCAGTCCTGCAGCTGGTGGGGTGTGTGGCGGCCCTGCTGGTGCTTGGGAAGTGGAGGGGCAGGCAGAGATCCCCACACCCTCAGGCTGGATAGAAGCCTACAAGGCCCTCACAGATAATGAATTGAGACCCATCACGGAGGGTGCTGGGGCTAAAGTGGCAGCTTCTGGATCTTGTCCACAGCCCTCCCTGCCTGTTGGCCCCAGGACCCTGATGGTGGGTCCTTGGGCTAGAGTGGCATCTTCTAGATACAGTGGAATGAAAGATGGATAGACAGTGGATAGAAAGTTGAATAGACAGTGGATAGAAAGATGGCTCTCTGTGAGTGAAATGATGGGCCATTTTGAGAGGAAAGAATAATATGAGCTAGGAAATAATTATGTCAGCAAGCAGCAAAAGCTTTATGGATTAAAATGGGAGGGAGCCTCCAAGAAGCAAGTGTGCTCCCCAAGACTGAGCCACTTTGCTGGCACTACAGAATCTCCTAGTCAAGTGTGTCCAGTCTACTCTCCCTGCCTTGGTCCATCCCAGCTGCATTCTGTCCCCACACTTCTCTGGAGCTGCTGCTGCTGCTCCTCCTCTCCCTAGTACTGGCATTGCCCGGGGATCGGTCCCTGCCTCTAGCAGCCGGGGTGGGATCCACCAGCTCTGGACTGCTGGGGATTGCCTCGGCTGTGGGGGACATTGGTGGCCCTGGAGGAACATCGGTAGAAGCAGCCCCAGCACCTACTCCAGCACCATCCACAGCAGAGACAGATTCAGTCTGAGTCTCAAGTCCTGCAGGCCTTCCAGTGCCCTGCGTGTCAGTGGAGGGCACTGCCAGGAGGCGTTGCAGAGCAGCCTGGTACCCTAAAGCAGGCCTGCTGATTTTGGGAGGGGGTGATGTGCTCTGCCTCTGGCTACTGCTGCTGCCTGCTGCTGCTCCTCGTGCACGGCCTCTGGGACGTGCCCCATTGCCTCCCCTACGGGCAGCAGATCGGCCTCTCCTTCCCTTCTCCATTTCTCCCGAAAAAAACAATGTTTTTTAATATATAATTTTTTAAAAAAATTTTATTGAATTTTTTTATCAAATATTTATATCTCTATATCTACACTAATAACTAACTAACTACCTAACTAATAAATGTATTCTAAATGCTATGAATAACTCCAACAAACCCTAAAGCTGAATCACAGAAAACAGTAAACTCACTCTATCAGTAAACCTTAAACTAAACTACTCAAACAAAAATGTATCGACCTAATCCTATCTATCTACCTATGAATATATGGGATGGGGGTTGGGGGGCAATCACAAACAAGACAAGGAGGGGTACAAAACTGAAATGAAACCTAAATCAATCTATAAATTAATAATATACTACTACTCTAATGAATCAAAAAAACAGGGGAAGGGAATGGGGAGGGAATATTCAATGGAGGGGGGAGGGAAGGAGGAAGATTGAAGATTGAACACAGGGAGGGATAAAAACAAAAAATAACAACTAAATCTATCAAAGCTAATGTAAATAAATGAGAATATGGGGGTAGATGGGTTGGATGGGTGAAATAGGAGGAGGATGGCAATGGATTGGGGAGCGGGAAAATGCTGGGTGAAGGAGCCTTCTGAAACGCCTGCTGCTCAGGAACAGTGACTAGCTCAGAAGGTATTGGGAAGGGGGGAGGCAGACAGTTTTGTTTCTTGCTGCGCCCGCCTTACCACAAGCCCCATTGGCTCTGTGCAGCCTAGCCCGTGGCCAATCGCAGACTGCCAAGCCAGTGGTCTGAGGTGAAAAGAGATGGTGATTCGGCAGGCTGGCTGCTACTCCAAGCCACTCTCCACCCATGGTGCCTGGAAGTCTGCTCCTAGCTGAGTCTAATGACTTCCCCCTCCCTGCTACATTTGGCCTTCCGGTGATCTGACAGAGTGACAGTGACAGAGTGACAGTACCACTGAACGCGATCCGAACTGACCGAAATGTTCGGCCATTTTGCCGTTCAGTGTTTGGTTCTGTTCGGTATGTTTGGCCATTTCACCGTTCGGTGTTCGGTTCTGCTCGGTATGTTCATGTTCGTGTTCGCGTTCGCATTCGGTAGTCCGAACAGGCCGAGTTCGGGCCGAACACCGAACTTCCGAACCGCGTTCGCCCATCCCTAGAAGAGACCCAGCTCATCAAGCGTCTCTTTGTACGGAAGCCGTTCCATACCCTTTATCATTTTCGTTGCCTTTCTCTGTACATTTTCTAGTTCAGCTATGTCTTTTTTGAGATGGAGTGACCAGAACTGCACACAATATTCCAGGTGCGGTCGCACCGTTGATTTGTATAGAGGCATTATGACATCCTCAGTTTTATTCTCTATCCCTTTGCGAATAACTCCTAACATTCTATTTGCTTTTTTGACCGCTGCTGCGCACTGGACTGAGGATTTCAGCGTATTGTCCACAATGACTCCCAGATCCTTTTCCTGTGTGTTAGCTTCTAGCTTAGTACCCAGCATTGTGTGCTCTTAGTTTGGGTTATTTTTCCCTATGTGCATCACTTTGCACTTGTCCACATTAAATCTCATCTGCCATTTAGATGCCCAGGCACCCAGTTTCGTAAGATCCTGTTGCAGTTCTTCACAGTCTGCTCGTGTTTTAACTACCTTGAATAACTTGGTGTCATCTGCAAATTTGATCACCTCACTCTTAACGCCCTTTTGCAGATCCCAGCAGTCCCAATACAGATTCCGGGAGCACACCACCTTTTACATCTCTCCATTGTGAAAACTGACCATTCAGTCATGCGATAAAAGCGGAACTGTGTATTTCTATGTACGTTAATTCCTGTGACAATAGATAATTGCCATCACGGATATCACCCCACCCCCAGTAATATGTGCAAGCACCCAGAAATAACTTTCCCCAAAGCACCCAGCAAGACCAAGATTTGAACTCAGAACTCCTGGTTCAAGGTCTAACATGATAGTCATCAGTCCGCATTTTCTCTTCTCTGTTTAATAATAAACCCATATTTAAAAATAAACAAACTCATTTTAATTAAACAGACGTTAATGTACACAAAAGATATTTCTCAGAGATAACACAGTAGGATAAAAATAATTCTGACTTCTGAAATAAGGTCTTTCAGCTTGTCAATAGATTCTGCCTTATCTAAAGTAAGTGTTCAGGTTCTTAGGTATTTTAAAAAGATGTGTGGTGTATGAAATTTCCATGAGCTATTGTTAGTTTCAACACTGCTGATATACTACCCATATACTTCCATTCCTATATTTCTTTCTCCTAAATAGAAAAAATGGGGGGAGAAAAATGTTTCCTCCATTGAAACGACGATGACCTAAAATGTTGAGGAGAACTCAGAAAAACTGAAATACTTGCTGTTCTAAAAAATATTTTTTTAAAAATACGATATTTCATCAATAATAGTTAAGTTTCCCAAGGTTTATAAACTAGGCCATGAAGAGAGAAGAGTAGAGGATTGGCCGGAGGCTCAAACATTTTTTCTAGCCAACAGTGCTGAATTAAAATCCATTGGAGAAAATGCTGCCAAGATGCTCTTTCAACTAGGTCATGAAAAGACAGCCTAGGTTTTCCAATTCAGTTCTCTCTGGGACACCAATCAATTGGAGGTTTGTAATACTACTGTTTTCTTCTGGTATTGTAACCTGCTGGCCAAACCTATCTTCTTCTTTCATAAGTGCAGAAAAAAAGTTGTATGTGTAGAAATGAGGGTTATATTTCTTCTCTGTGCTGGATTGGCCTTCTGCAACCCTGGGAGGATTCACACAAGGGAGGGCAGGCAGTGATACTCCTGTTTGTACTTTGCCAGGGGTTCTCTTGGAGAGAGCATCTTTCATCACTTCTGGGGGCTGGCAGGGGCTACTACAGTGGTGTGCTAAACAAGCACATTCCTAACCAGTCCTATCTGCTTTGCAGACTATGGTAACAACTAACTAGGGTCACCCCAGGCACAATGGAGGTTACAGATGTCTTTCCCTGTTGCAAACTCCTTCAAAGAAGATTCTGTGCTTCAGGAGGCTCTGTACCTGTTCACCATGTCCATAGTTTTAAAACCAGTTTTAAAACCAAGTGAAGCTGCAGAGGGATCATTAATGGGACTCGGAGGAGTACTTGAGTTTGCTGGCCCCAGCTGCAACATCCTCCCCGTTAGAGAAGGCCATCCACGAACCTTGGAGAGGTGCCTGGCCCCTCTGTGGGCGGGGATCCTTCCTGTCTGGGAGGAATCATGGGAAGGGGGGCCCATGCCATGTGCTAGATTGCTGTTGTTGCATACTGCCACCAGGATGCATGCTCCCTGGATGCCTGAGCTGTGCCAGCAGCCCTGACACCTCTGCCTTGGCGGGCATGGCAGTGTAGCAGGTGGGCATGAGGTTGCCTGCCCCTGACACCAGCTGGTCACATTCTCCTCATTGCTGATGGGAGGGTAGGGGCCCATGCTGTGCTGACCAGAGGGGAGTGCACAGGGAAGCAAGCCAACCCCCCTTCAACAGGCATACCTCTCCGGTGTTGTGGATTCTCCAGGACAGCCCCGAGTTTACACCTCTTTTGTTATCTGTCAGGCAATCATGGGAAATTGCTGCAGAGTCTCTAGGAAGGGAGGTGTGAAAGCCAACCATTTGCAAGCCATCAATGGAACAAATCAGGGATTTTAAAGCAGGGATGTCCTGAAAAAAAGAGGATACTTGAGAGGTATGCTGATGAGATGCTTGCTGTCCTCCCCAGCGCAACAGGGGAAGTGGCCGGCCTGTCGGGGACAGAAGTCCCCCAACCCCTCTCTCCCATCTGTCACCCCGGAGGTTGGTAGGGATGACTCACAGAGTGCCCAGATTATTATTATTATTAACAAACATTTATATAGCGCCAGCAGTGTACCTGGCACTTTACAAAGTAATAAAATAGACACGGTCCCTGCCCCTAGGGCTTACAATCTGAGAGACAGGAGCTGGGGGAGAGACTTAGGAAGGGGAACAGAGGGAGAGACAAGGGGTCTAACATTCATGAAGATGCGAGGTCTCAAGTGCACGTAGGGATGACTGACAGAGTGCCCAGATATGTGTCCCAAGTCCTGCCTGAGTCCTGAGCGTGCTGAAAAGCTGGAGAGACTCCAGGCATGAGGATGAGGCCATGGCGCAGACCCCTGGTGCACGCACCATTCCTCCTGAGAATGATGCCTGCCCTGAGGTGCACCCACTGGCCAGTCCCATGTCTCCATGTGCCACCTCCGTGTGTAGCCCCAGCTACCCCTCCTCCAAGTTCCCCTGAGGGCTCTAGTGTGAAGAGCCAGCCAGCCACGGAATGCTCTGGGAGGGCAAAACCTGACCCAGGGGACCATGTACCTACCTGTTGCTCCCTTTTCCCCACATCCAGGCCTGCCCCTTCCCTTTGGGGAAGAAAGGTGGTTGGGGTATGAGGCTGGGGAGGAAATTCAAAGACTGGTGGTGTGAGGTGGCCTTGCCACTGCCCCGATTGTGAGGTGGGGGAGGGAAGCCCTGCATCAGAGAGGGGCCCTTGTGCCCGCCTCCCTCTCCACAGGTGAGGCCTGTATCCCCATCCTCATTGACCCCCAACCCATGTCTCTGAGTTTGCTGGACCCTTCCCCTCCTCTCTGCCCCATGGGGTATCACTGGGGGTGGAAGCCCAGCATTCCAGGGCAGATGGGGGACCTGGTCCCAACCTCCTTCCCTGAACGGCTTGCTTCTTCCGGGCCAGGGATCCCGTGCCACTGGAGGTGTGTGTGTGTGTGGGGGGGCATCTCCCCCTTCCCATCTGGGCCCACTGTCCCCATTCATGACTCCCCATCCAGGGCTTGGGGCACCCTTCTGCCTGGGATGGCTTAACCTGGGTGGTGGCGGAAGAGAATGAAAAGCCAAAGCCTGTGATGGCTCTTGGCGGGGGATCACTTGACTCATGCATTGATGAAGAGTGCAGCTATCTGCGAGAATTAATGTGAATTGTAAGAAACATTGATCATTGACACTTTGAATGCACTTGCGGCCCTGGGTTCCTTCTGGGTCTATGCCTGTCTCAGTGTCGCTTGAAGGTGAATTGCCCTGGTGCACCGTTGTCTGTTTGTCCCTCTGCCCCCCCACCCCCCTTCTGAGGGAGGGAGGCAGGCCCAGCAGTGGTGAGGGGCATGGCTGGGGGTCTTCGCAGGCATGTCCCATGTGGTTGCCCTGACCCAGCGCTGCCTGCAGCCTGGCCCTCCTACCTCGGTTCCCCTCCCTGTTCTGAGCCTGTCACTGTGAACTCTTCTTCTCCTCTCCCAAGTTTGCTGGTCTCTTCCCCTCCTTCTCCTCCCCTCACCCCCTGGTGTGTGTGTGTGGGAAGACTAGCATTCTGGGGTGGCTGGAGAGGAGTGTGAAAACCGGTGGATTCCAGGATGTGGGGAGGGGGGAGGGTTCTGGGTGGAGGTCACGCCATTGCTCCACTGTGAATGGGGCCTCCTCTCTGGGAAGCCCTATGTCCTCCCAAGGCCAGACTCAGAGCACCCTGTTGGATGCCCCTGCCATACGGAGGGAGTTATGGGGGATCTCACAGAGGAGAGGCGAGCCCATTAATCCCTCCATTAGGAGGGTGCTGACAACTTTTCCCCCTTCCCTGCCACGAGAGGAATTAACCTGCCCTCCTATCTGACTTAGCATTGCAGGTGGAGTGGCACCGGAGAGTAGGTTGACCTAGCCTGGGAGTTTACCTGGTGTCCCAAAATCGAGCAGGCCAGGGAGGCCACTTGGAATCTCTGAGGGGGGAGGGGCTCATGGACGGGGCCCAGAGGCGGTGGTTTAATAGCAGACTAAAGACAGGGTCTGGGGATTGATCTGGTGTCTGGAAACCCTGAGGGGCAGTAAGGCTGCCCCAGAATGTCTGAGGAGGGTGCGAGAGTCATGGAGGGGGCCCCAGTGGGAGGAGGCTTAATAGCAGGCTACGGTTTGGGGGGAGCAGTCCAGGATCCAGGAAAGAGTGGTTGACTTTGTATCTGGAAATCCTGCAGGACAGGAAGGCTGCCTAGGATCTCCGAGGGGAGTGTGAGAGTCACGGGACGGGACCCCCAATGGAAGAGGCTTATTAGTAGGCTACTGTGTGGGGGCAGCCAGAGAAGGCTTAATAGTGGGCTATGGCTGGGGCAAGGGGTGGGAGAACAGCCGGACAAGGGTGGGTGTGAAGGCGTGTGCAGGCCCGGTTCCCCGAGGTATGGAAAAACCTCCCTGGATCCCCATTCCCAGGGCCTGGTTCCCAGGGCCAGGAAAGGGAGTGGAGGAGGGGGTGGAAAGCAGGGGGACCTTGTCCACTCCCCAGTTCTCCGTACCAGGCAGAGGTAGGAAGAAGTCAGGGGAACGTCCCTGAGTCATCTGCCCAGGACCTGCTAGTTCCTAGAGTCAGGCACAAGGCAGCAGTGGAAAACAGGGAAAACTGTGGATGCCTCCCCTCCGACCCATTCCCTGGGCCAGGCAGGGAGGAGGTAGGTGGAAGGCCGGGAACTCCCTGGCTCTGCCTGCTAAGTGCAGGAATTTTGGGGGGTGGGGGGGAGGATTCCCACCGTAGGTTCAACCAATGATTGTTCCCTTAGAACCTTTCCCACCCCACAGGAAATCAAGAAGGGGTCAGAAGTTTTAATAGAAATATATTTTTTTGTTTTGTTTTTTCTAAAAAGTATGATTTCACTCATACAGTCAGGTAATAGAAAAATGACGGAGACTTGGTCCTCCCGACTGCTGGCGTCATTTTGGAAAAGGGCTTCACATGCACAGAACAGCCCCAGCAGTCGTTTTCGCGCATGCCCAGTTCTTGTGTAATCTGAATCAGTTTCAGATTAAATCTGAATTTCCCATCCCTAATCTTTACAGTTCATTCATACACAGTCCTTATACAGTCTTTACCTATACAAATCTTTACCATTCACTGGTACAGTTAGGGTCCCTGGAGAAACCCCTTCCACAGTTAGCATTCTCCTTACACCTGTGGCTGAAGTACACACACATTAGTTCCATACAATTCATTTAGACTATCAGCTCGATCATCGGCACTCCATAGCCTTTCATACTCTGACATTAACACCTACAGTTCATCTCATTCTGGTTGCCTGCTCAATCACCTTTACCCTGCAGCCTTTGTCTCAGTCTATTGTTGCATTGGCTCAATCGCCTGCACCATGTAACCCCTCTGTACTTTCCTTGGGGTGGCTGGCTCTATCACCACCCTGCCACCAATTCTGGCCTCCATCTCCCTGATAGCCAGTCTCATCCACCCACTGATTATAAGCAATAGCCAGACCCAAACACTCTGACTATGCTGGTTCAAATGTTATTCAGGCTGCCAGCTCAGTCGCCTGCACCGTGCAGTCTTTAGTTCATTTTGGGCTCAGGAGTAGCCCCCTTGACTCTTCTGTAGTTCATGCCCCACTTTCTATCTCCATCTGACAGACTTTCCCAGCCCAGGCACTAATGGTTTTCCATAGGTTGCCTGCTTCATCACCCCCCTACAACCCACCACTTCCTATTTTAATAGCCAGGCCCATACCCTCTGATTATTCCATTCTATAACTATCCATCTTCTAGGCAGTGACCAGGCCCCATACCCTCTGGTTCTGTCTTCTGTCTCTCAGAGATCTTTCTTTAAGTTGCCTGCTCCATCACCCCCCTGCAACCCACAACCTCATTTATGGCTGAGACCCCTTCTACCAACTAAAGAAGAGGTGGTAGCCAGGTCCTCCCAGCCCTTCCCAGCTCCCAATCCTGGGACCTTACACACGAGTCTCCCATCCACCAAACTGTTGTCTTGTCCCTCTTACTATTTGTGACAAGAGTAACAGGCATGAAAACAGGCTCAGACTCTGTTATATAGGCTTTGGGTACTATCCTTTAAAGAACTCAGGCTTAAAGCCAACTGACAGTCAGCGGCTGCATATAAAAAGCCGTGAAAACACTCAGGGCTCTTTTAGACAAGCGGCGCTCCGTTTCGCGTCGGTGGCGCGCATATTTTGAAACCTCCGCTTGGTCTAATTAGACGAGATGGAAGTGGCTTAATATGCGCATATTATGGCGGAGGTGCATTTTTTAAGTGAGCAAATTAAATACCTCATAATCGAGGTATTTAATTCGCGCACTTAAAAAATGCGCCACCACCGTAATATGCGCATATTAAGCCACTTCCATCTCATCTAATTAGACCCGGCGGAGGTTTCAAAATATGCGCGCCGCCGACGCGAAACAGAGCACCGCTCGTCTAAAAGCGGCCTTAGTTTCAGGCCATTTTTAGATGAGCGCTATAAATGCGGATTGAAAGTGCGTTCTAATAACATGCGTTTAACCCCATTCCCCATTTATGAAGCCGCGAGTTGTTTTCAGACAACAGGGAACAGGCGCATTTCAAAGCAGGTGCATGCATGGGCGTTGCGTTAAAATACGCTTGCTGTGTTCACACAACGGAATGGAGACAGCGCGCAGTCGGCTTCCCAACTACTTGCAATTTCGTCAGCTGACACCAGAAGTCACCAGCTGACATCACCCGACACATGACCTGACACCAGTGAAAAGAGAGAGAAGAGAGAGAAAGAGAAGAGAAGTGATTCACAAGGGAGAGTCACACAGTTACAGCCGTGTGGCAATCTCATGGTTGGGTCAAGACAAAGCGGCTTTAATCCCTTGGTCGTTCCTGCAGCAGTCCAGACGGGGAGGGGGGATGAATAAAGGATCCAACAGCCTATGCTTCCCCTGTGTTTCCGGGCTACAATGCTGTAGGTGTGTGTGTGTGTGTGTGTGTGTGTGTGTGTCTATGCAGAAGTGGCATGACAGGGGTGAAATTGTGGCTATTCGCAGGACTGATTATGTGGCATTTAAGCAGCTTGAAATGGATTACTTTACTTTTCAGGAGTTTCATAGAGCACAGAAATGGAGAGACTGTTTTCTGCGAGACAGAAATTCTATGATAGACCGTGTAATTACATTTATACTTAAAACTAGAAACAATTGTTGAAAGAGACTGCAAAGTACTTTGGGGGAGGGGGGGAGATGAGAGGGTATGCAGAGCCTGCCCTGCACCCATCCAGACCCTGCTTCTTGCCCAACCTCTACAGGTGTGGTGGGTGGATGAAGAGACAATTTAAAAATAAATAGTTATCTCTACAAAAATTTTGTTATACGCGTTAACGTTTCTTCAAATAACTCTCCATTCCAGCATCCATCCTTACTTGGCGGATTCTCATCAATATGGATTGAGAGGCACTTTTGGATCTCCTACACGTCTGCACGGCATTCATTATGCTACTGACAAGGGTAATTCCAGGAATCTATGAATTGCACGCAGGAGATGCCGAAATTAATGGCCTGATCGCTCAAATACATATGGATCTCATGCGGGTAGTAGACATTGCGCACTACTTTATGAAGACAAAATGTGTTTCTAAAAAGGATGCTGCTGCAGAGCCTTATGGCATAGCCTTTGCGCGTGTTCTGTTTCTGCAATTACTCGGTTGCAAGTACACATGCACACACATCAAGTAAAAGTACACACACACACAGATCAAGTACACACACATCACTTCATTGTTCCACATTTCTCAAAACACCTCCTCACTGATAAAAACGCACTGTTAAGGACCACTAACAGATAGACACTGCAACTGCATCACTCTACTACCACTTTCGCTACAGCGGAAAATCCCAAAATCAGACTGCACACCCCTTTCACACCCTCACCGTTTTAGTACAAGCACCACAAGAATTGGTTTTATGCGGGGTGTCCAGTTTCCTATATCCACATAATTTGTCGGCCCATCAGGACTACGGCTTCCCCAATGCACCACACTTTGCTGGCCTGTGTTTACGCATAGAAGATGAATCATTCAAATATTAATTTCAAATTCAGTAATTTAATGTAGATGCTTGTTGTGATACCATGTATACTTAGGTGATACATTGAGGCAAATGTATATAAATGGACCATGCGCTTACTCTCACTTTTAATAATTGTTCCTGTTAAAATCAATAGTGTTTCTCGACGTTGTTGGCACGCTGTGCAGCAGGATCGGAGGCACTACTCGGGATGGTTGGAGCGTCGCTAGTTGAAATAGAGGGAGCGCTACCGACAGCACATGTAGCGTGCACTCTTCCAACGAGTGTTGGTTGGTGAGACAATGGGTGATTTCAGATGTTACGGGGCCCGTTGGCCCCGTACCGAAATCAACCAATTCATTCCCCGCCGGGATCACCCCGTCACGCCGTATCAGACGTGCCGGGGGGATCCCGGCGGGGAATCTGGGAGGGGGCGGGGCCGCGTGGTGCAACGTGCGGCCGCACGGCCCCGCCCCCTCCACACACCCCGCTGCCCGCCCTCCGGGGAGACGGGCGGGTGGCGGGGCCAATGAGGCCGCCGTGTCGGGCCGGATTCGCCATGGCCCGGGGTCCCGCTGGTGATCCCGGGCCGTGGCGCCTGACCAGACGAGACGCCGGGGTTCACCCCAGCGTGGAATTACATTCAACACACGGCGGCCGCCGGTCCCTCCGCTTCGGCCGCTCGCGTGGTGAATGTAATTCCACACCGTGGTAACATCTGGGGGGAAACATCCGTTTCCCCCAACAGACGTGCCGAAATCACAGCCACCACGCGGAATTGAGCGTGGTTGACTGTGATCTCGTAACGTCTGAAAATACCCAATGTTGTTAACGGGCCATCGTATGGAAATGATCGATGGATCAATGACTTTTGCATGCCAAAAGAAGTCTTCATGCCTCTCGTTGAGGCTCTGTGACTGGCACTGACCAGAGAGTTGACCATCATGAGACAATTGATTGCCCCTGAAAAAAGAGTGGCCATTCCACTGTGGAAACTGGTCACTCCTAACAGCTACTGTTCTGTGTAAGCACAATTTGGTGTGGGTGTTGCAATGGTATGTGTCATTGTTAATGAGGTATGTAGGGCAATTAATGTGACACTATCGAATAAGGTAATTGGTTTTGCAAGTATGGGGGACATAATGGATGGTTTCTCGCGCCATGGCTTTCCGCACTGCATGGGAGGTATAGATGGTAGCCATATTGAAATTTGTGCTCCTAAACTTGAGCCAGAGAAGTATGTTTGCAGAAAAAAGTATTGCTCTTTTGTACTGCAGGCAGTGGCGGATACAAACCTGCTATTTCGGGATGTGTATGCAGAATACAGTGGCCTAGCTCACGACTCCAAAATCCTCCACTCATTTCCTATTTTTCATAGAAAGTATAAAGGGATTTTTAGACCTGATCCAGTCATAATGATAGGGGGAGTACCTGTATATCCGGTGTTACTGGGTGACAAGGCCTACCCACTCATGCCATGGCTTCTGCATCCATACGATGACGGTGAATCCCCTGCCACTGATCATTTCATGCTGAGGTTCAGTCATTGTAGAAATGTTGTGGAGAGAGCATTCGGGCTGCTAAAGGGTCAATTTCAAATGCTTCTCAAGTGTGTGGACATGCAGCTAGAAAATGCTGTGGAGGCTGTCGTAGCCTGTTGTGTACTACACAACATCATCCAAACTGATGGTAAGGTGCTTGGATGGGATGAAGCTTCTGTTCCAGATGCTCCAGACAATGATATGCATGTACCGGCTGTCGGAACGCTACCTGGCGCTATAGGAGACTAGGGGTTTCGGTCAGGGACTCATACCGTGCTCACTTTGAGCGTGAGCTTAATATGGGGACACAATGGAGACCGCCACCACACTAAAATTTGATTGAACTTAAACATTTATAAAAATCAATCTCCTTCCTGAGTTATACTGTTTTGGGGTTACATATTAAAGCCATTTCATGAGCCTGTTCAGTTGAGCTTCGCACTCGTTGTTTAATCGATTCTTCAATTATGTCTATGTCCATGCCACTGTTTCTTCACCATATTTGAAAATAGAAATATGTATTCCAATAAACAATAAATGTATTTTGTAAAAAACACCACACTGTGCCAATCTCCTTTTTTACTTTGAGTGTAAATATTTAAAAAAACAACTTTAGCTTGTGGTGCTGTGCATGGCGTTTTAATGGCGTCTGGCGTGGCACAGGAGGGGTGATGGGTGTGGTGCTAGACCAGGAGTGCTGTGTTAAAATCTTGGGGTGTGAATGGGTTGGGGTTGGAAGCGGAAGTATCTCTGGGATAAGGGTTTTCAATCGTGGGATTCAAGGGGTTTGTGAGGTCAGAGGTATGAAGGTTGTGGAGCATTAGACCGGACGGGGGTGTAGTGAAAGCAGGGTTGGGTTGTAAGGTCAGAGGTGTGAGGGTTGTGGACCCATAAACCTGATGGGGTTGTTGTGGAAACGGGTGGAGTTGCCAGGAGGTGGGTGGGTGTTGACGTGCGTGGTTGATGGAGACACCATTCGAAGTACTGCCACAGCAAGTACAGCTGGTGCCAAGACAGTGAGCGTGGGGGAGTAAGAACTGATCTTGCTGCCATGGTTTACCCTTTGTTCAAAGTTGTTTTTTCCCTATCCCCTGTGGGTGATGCTTTGTTTCAGTGTAGCGTGCCTTGGAGAATCCCCCCATTTTATTTACACCAAATACTGTAAATAGTGTTTTCGTAGAACAATTAGCCACCGAACCACGGGGGTGAGGGGGGTTTCTACTCCTGTTGTGAAAACCACCATTTTGTTCACGGTGGTATTTTAGTTCATTGTGCAATATACTAGCCATGTGCTTCTAACAGTGCTTATGAACAAGTTAACTGCTATAATCATGTCTACACTCACTTTGCACTACAATCCATACATTGGTCGTCAGCAGTCGTTCTACTCAGCCAGTCTGGGTGAACAAAAGAACAACTTGAACAAATACTTTGCAATCATTATGTAAAGATCATGGTTTGTTTAAATGACAATCAAGACATTACGGGTGTTTTCAGTGATGTTCTTTGGCACTCGCTGTTGTTCTTGTTGACCTAAAGCTGGTGGCTATAGTGCATAAACACAGCTAAGAAGGGGCAAAAAGATAGGATAAATGGAACCAGAGAGGAACAACTAATGAAGCTGCAAAAATGTTTATTCATATGTGTACATGTTAGCACCCTCCTTCATTTATATTTTTGTTTTTCTAAATTAAAAATCCATTAATCTGTTATAATTTGGAGGGGACTAAAGACAGCATAGGGATCATAAATCGGGCACCTTCCATAAATATTAAGTTTAGAATTTATTTCTAAAAACTTCATGAAAACCGGAGTGATGCTGTAATAAGTAGTTCAGGGGAGGGAAGGGGTGGCAAATACTGCTCATAAAGGTAGTAAGGATTTTGCTATGCACTGTATGAAACTGTTCTACTTTTCAAGCAAGTGGGGTAGTAGAAAGGGTAGCAGGTAGCATGAAATACAGGAAATACTGGAAGGGAGGGCACTACCTCTTGGCAACATCTCTGGGTGAAACTAACATGAGGGGAGCAGAGGGTATTGGTGTTGATGTTGGGCCCTCTGCTCGCAAAACTTCTACACTTTATAGGGTGCAGCTGTCTGTGTATATTGAAATATTTAATACATGGTTACACATGTAGCTCGTTCAACCAGAGAAGAACAAAATAACACCTTTACCTCCAGACACTCCTGCTGCATCGGTAACTGCGGACCCATCAGCTGTGTGAATGGCCCTTTTAAATTCGCTGCTTGCTGCGTTTGTGTTGGTGTGAGATTTGCCAGCAGTGACAATGGCTTCCCTGGCATCAACGTTGGCTTTCGCAATGGCTTCGGCAAGGTAAACAAAGGGCAACGTGTGCCGTTGTCAGCACGGAAAGAAACCACGCCCCCTGTCATTCTTGCAGCAGCGATGGAGCGCCTATTAATGATTGGTAAGTTGACTCTAATTGAGTTTTAACTTCAAGTGTTTTCTGGGACTGCGGCAGACTTATTTATTGTTTATAGCTTTAATCTCCCGCTTTCAAAAAAGAAATAATTGCAGTTTAATTTTTCAACAGGGGAAGCGCTTTGGAGATGTGCCGGCCGCGTATACCATCGAGCGGCTGGGCAATATTGCAATGGTGCTGAGAGGGCTGGCAGTTCTCCAGGACCGGCTGGGTCACTATGACAGGCGTGCTTCGTGTAACTTAAAATGTGGTAGTATAATGTATGTGCTGTTGATTAATGTGCATTCCCATTTTCTTTTCCTCCTAGTTGAAAGAATTGAGCAAGATCGAGAGGCCTGGAGGGAGGAGACGGAACAGCTGCGGGGCCTAATGATTCAAACTCTCCAAAGACTCAAGCCTGCAAGGCAGGATGGCAAGGGCGAGGAGGAACTCGAGGGGGTTAATGAGCCCTTTGTAATTTTAATCCCTGATTAATGTAGCCAGCAAGATAACTCGTTTTATATTACTGTTACTGTTTGTGAATAGTTTTTAAATACCGGCCCCCAAAAGGGGAATTTTTAAATATGTTAATCTGAAAAAGTTGAGTTTTCTATATTTTCTTACATAGTTCTATTCTTGTATATGTTTTGAAAAGTTTTTTACCTGCTTCTGTATTGTTTTCTTATAATAAAAAAGTAGTTGAAGAGGAGTGCCAAGAATTATTTTTTTAAAAAAAAATTCAAACACATCTGGTAATGTAACTGTATCTATCTATGCATATACATATATATACACACATGTGTATATATATATATATTTGTATATATATATATACACATCTATAGGTGCATATATATATATGCACACACAGCTATATATATATACACACACATATTTGTATATATACACATCTATACGTGCATATATATATACATATACATACACACACACACACACACACACACACATATCTACACACAGGCATACACATCTATACATATACACACACACATACTCACACACATAAATACACATATACCTACACACACACGCACACATATACATAAACATATATGTCTACATATTCATATTCATATTCATATACATATATATAATATGTTATTGTGGAAGGGCCCTGCTTCCTGGTGAGAGCAGGAAGATGTGGGGTGGGTTGGAGAAGGGGCCTTTCCCTGGTGGCAGCAGGGAAGGAGTGTGGGGTGATGTAATGTTGAAGGAGTGTGGGGTGATGTAATGTGATGGGAAATACTGTAATATGAATATGATACTGTAATATGAATTTGTTAGGGTTATTAAAATGTGGATGGGTTTTTTTTTCTCTCTCTTTATATATTGTGGGCCCTTCAGACCATATTGTATTTTGTATTCTGTGCGATGTGCTGTTTCATTTTGTTGTGAGCCGCCTCGAGTTGCCTGTGGTGAGAGAGTGCGGGATACAAATAAAAAATGAAATGAAAAATGAAATATACACATATACATATGTATATAGATGCGTATGTATATGTGCATACATACATGCATACACATATACACATGCATATGTATACATGCATATGCATATATACATATAAACGTGTGTGTACATAAATTCAAGTATATGCATATACATTTATACATGCATATGCATTCCTATGTATAAATGCATATACATATATATATGTATCGATATATACACATATTGATATGCATATACATATATACATATAAATATACATATATTTATGCTGGTACATATATACCTACATTCATATATATATATATATATATATATATATATACACATGTAGATATATTTTATGAAGTAATGATTGAAATTAGGAAGATTTTGAACTGGTTCCTTGATCGATACATAGAACATACATATAGCTATCTTTACTTAAAAAGAAAAAAAGGAAATATTACAAACACATTCAACAAATGAGGAGAAATAAATGTGTATATATACACATAGATCACTATATATGTTTTTTCACAGATAAAAATTTAGTCTCTTCATTAAAAAACAGTTTCATCCTCTTCATTTTCATTGTATTATTATAAGGAACATTAAGCCAGGCCACCAAAAATTCTTAAATACCTGTGTTAGCCCAAGGCGCAAAACATGTTTTTTACTGTATGATAAAAACTATTCAATTATGTAACTATCCATAATATTTCCCCTCTCTAGTCATGACTCATAACACATATTTTATTCCATTATATTTTCTCTCTCTCTCTCTCTAGAGAGAGATATCGATATATATTCAGATATGTATAGATATAGAAATGTAGAGAGATATATAAACATATGCGTGTGTAGAATGATCGATAGATGGAATGATCGATGGCTAATTACAAATATCTATGTTAAGATATAAATTAACAAACAGAAAGTGACCAAAATGTGCTAAGAATAACACAAATAATTAATTATTTGCATAACGCTATATTCATATATATTTCAATCTAATAAAGATCACTATTAGTATACATAATGTACCAGCACAACTGATTTTTTGGACAGTGTAAGAAATCATGATGTTTCCTCATTGTCCCAAACCAAATCAGTTCTTTGGGGAACAGTTATCAAGAATTTGTGGGAAAATGCACGCACACACACATCTTTATGAATTGAATTGTTTATTGTTGGGCATTAGCTTTCGCCATGGCCCCGAAAATAAAAAACACAAATACATTAATACAAACAAACAAATATATAATAATCAATAAATCAAAGACAATAAACACTAACACATAAAGCCTTATTCGGTCGTTCCCCGGCTACACAGCCTTTGAAGAGGAATGTCACATTCTGATCTCTTTTAGATAATAAAATAGTTCCTAGCGACACACATAACCTATATCATTTGTACCTTACATCTCCACTTACATTACCAAGAGGTGAGTGTTCCCTCCCCATTCAGTAACCATCATACCTCATCTGTTCTAATTTTCACGGCAAGCTGCACATATGTAGCAACCGCAATAAGATCCTCTGCCCCAGACAGGTTCAACAGATACTTTATCCTATATATCAGAGCCCAGTACTCTTTCCCCTGCATCAAAGGCAGAATCCAAACTTCCCTTAAATTCCCATATAGTAAACATTTGAAGAGAATATGATCTATCGTCTCCATTTTGCCCGAACCACAAACACACTTACGACTGCTCCTAGGTAGTGCTTCATTATTATTATTATTATTATTAACAAACATTTATATAGCGCCAGCAGTGTACATGGCACTTTACAAAGTAATAAAATAGACACGGTCCCTGCCCCTAGGGCTTACAATCTGAG
>QEPC01011483.1:410123-423108 GCA_003113815.1 Sphenodon punctatus
CCCCCCAGGGATCGGGTCTATACTTACCGGCGGCTGCGGGGACGCCGCGGCCGCTGGTGCTGGGGGGTGGGCTCTTTTTTTTAACAAAAATCCAGGCTGGGCAGGGTGGGGGGGGGTCCCCCCTTCCACCCGCGCAGCCTGGACTCGGGGAGGGTTTTTAAAAAACTTTTTGGGTGGGACTTACATTGCAGCCATTCATTTAAATGGATGCAATGTAAAAAAAATCCGGTACCCGGAATCCGGTAATGGGACCGGATTTACTGGGTTGAATCCAATAATCCGGTACGCCCAGTACTGGCATTATCGGATACCGGATTTACCGGTATTCCCACCCCTAGTTTTTACACACACATTTCTCCTGAATGTTTGCTGTTACATCCTGAACTTTCTGTGTGTCTAAATTACTCACCCAGATCTTAAACATCCAGATCTTTGAACTTTTGTGTGAAACTTCTCCCAGAACTTTTGTGTGTAAAAGATTCTCCTGGTAAACTGCTTTGCTCCAGGGAGCTGTGGTCACTTGGTTTCCATGGCAGCCTGTCACGTTTTACAGCTGCGGCTACTTTAGACTGCCTCAGGGCAGTGTGTGTGAAAAATGCATCCAGAACTTACTTGTGCATTTGTAAACCCAGAAGATTGAAACATCAGGAACTTTTAACATGTGTTTAAAAATGTCCATAGGTGACTTAGGCAGCCACCTAGAGACCCACAGCTGAAGGGGTCCATGGCTTCTATTAAAGAAAAATGTTTAAAGGAGTAACACACACACACACAGAGCTAGCTATGCATGATGACTTTCCTCCTCACTTTCATACACACACACACACACACACACATATTGCTATGTCATGATGACCCTGCTCCCTCACTCTCAGAAGACACATAGCAGTGTAACTTTCCCCAAAATGTTGTGGAGGAGGTGGGGGCAGGGCAAGCCTTCCCGACTCACTAAATAACTGGTAGTGTGCACTACATCTCCCAGAATGCCATCTTTAAAGGCAAAACATCTCCTACCAGTGGGGGTGGAAGTGGAGACATCCTGTCTGGTGTGATTGAGGAGAGATGCTGGCATGATAGGAGAGAGAAGGTCTGAGCAGAATTGCTCTGGGGCTCCGCAGAATCTGCTAGAAGGAAACTAGGCGGACTCTCCATATTAATGCCTCACCTGCCTCTGGGAGGCTGCACCTGTACTGACTGCCAGTTTGGAGGCCTGTAACAGCTCCCTGAGGCCTGCCCCGGCCTTCACCCATCCTGACTGCCTGCTTTGCAGTGCCTGGACTGAGAAGGAGCATCTAATGTGCCTGAGGGAACTGTGAGTACTGGACCCTAGTCCTTTGCTGAACACTACCAAACTAACAGGTTTTGTTATCTTGAACCAGGTTCCTAGCAATGCACAGTTTGTACTACATTCAGTAGACAGTGGGAGCCATTAGCACCCCATTAATCCAGCTGAAGAAAGAGCTGGCTGGCTCACTGCCCTGGATGCTGTTACTTTCGTTTATTGCTGGGAATGGCACATCTTTCTTCACTTTAATAACAAGCTTGGGCTAAGCAGGAGGGAGCTGTGTGCCCACTGGGAGCAAGATAAAAACTAAAAAGAATGATGAGTTTGTGTTTGTGAGAGGTGATTCTTTAACATGCTGAAAGGGACTGTCACTGCTTCCATCTGTCATCCTCTGAGTGACTTTAGAACTAAAACTTTAGAACCATAGTCAGGTTTCGAACTGAACGACCGAACATCCGAACCGCGTTCTGTTCACCCATCCCTATGCACAACCCTGGGGGAGGGATCATTCAGTGCTGTTAGAGCCTAAGTCAGTTGTGTGTAGGTGTCCTAATGACATTTAAAACCCCTCCATGAATCTTATTGTAACAGGGTGGACTTATTGAATCTTATTGTAACAGGGTGGCCCTGTTATCGTCAGCCTGTGGCCCCTTTAAAACGCAGAGGTCAATCCATTTACAGAGAACATCATGGCGTGCACCTGTGGATTTAAGACAGGTGCAGGAAGAACAGAGCCAGGTCCATCAGGTAAGTGGTTGGTGGGGAGAGCTCAGTGTAGTTCTCAGGAAGCAGACAGCTCCCTAAATAAACATGTTGTGAGAGGTTGTGGAATCTAAGGACGGCAGGGCTCTGAGTGGGTAACTGACAAGCCCACAGTGGAGGCAGGTGACTTGAAGGTCTGATGCAAACCAGTGGTGTGGCTAGTGGCAGCTGGTGGGTTCTAAGACTGATGGGTCAGTGGGTGGGGCCAATGGTAGGCAGGGCCAAGCAGAATTTTGAAATTACTATGGAATCTTACAGCCTCAGTTCCCCATCTGTAGAAAATGGGATTGTGTGTGTGTGTGTCTGTCTGTCTGTCTCTCCCTGTGTTTCCCTCACCCTTGTTCTTCTTAGATTGTAAGCCCACTGTCAGGGACCTGTCTCCAATAGCCAGCAGCAGGCAATGTGTTCAATGGCAGGAGTACCATAATAGCTAGCCCAGATTTCAAACAAACCAACTAACAGGCCAGACTCAGAGGTTAGCAATAATTAACCTGGGGTTCTTTCCATTTGCCTTCAGTTTCTCAGCCAAACACTGCAGTCATGTTTTAAAGCTTCTCTCCACAACTTTAGGGAAACTTGCTTTCTTAGTGAAAGCCAAAAATTACAGGCTTATCACAACTCTCATCACTTATGGATTTTTAACACCCTTATGTTGCTCAACCTACTTCCCTGGGCAGTGGGACGTTCCAGGGGCAGCCTTGCTGGGCCATGTCTCTTTGAAAGGAGAGAAAAACTGGAGAGACTTACTGTGTGGTATAATAGTCCATTTATTTGCAAATGTCCCAGTTCCTCCAGGTCCAGCACCACAAGGGCTCCCAAAAAGGCTCTCTGTAGCCTTCTGCCCCTAAAGTCCAGCCCAAACCATTGTTATAAGTCATGGGGCTGGCAGACAAGCTTAGGTGTGACTGATGGCCCTGTACAATGACTTGCATTCCAGGAGAAATTAATCCCAACAGGGAATTGCTTTCCAGGGGTACCCCTAATCCATAACACTTACAAACATGAGGTGGCAACACTGAAACATGCAAACTCTTTTAAAAAAAACACACACACAAAACCCAAACCTGTAATTTTACAGCAATCAACCAACCCCAAAGTCCAACCTATGATAACAGCTTGGAAACTGCAGCTGGTGCAGCACATTACACCAGTGCTCCGCTCTCTGCACTGCTGCCGGTGGTTTTCCGGGCCCAATTCACGGTGTTGGTTTTGGCCTATAAAGCCCTAAACAGCCTAGGCCCTACCTACCTGAAGGGCCACCTCACTCCCTGGGTGTTGGACTGACCCCTGCGGTCATCAGGGGCACCCTGCTCGAGGTCCCCCGAGTCTTCCGGGGGACCACGCAGGGGAAGGTGTTCTCGGTGACCGCTCCATGGCTGTGGAACTCCCTTCCGGTGGAGGCCCAGTTGGTCCCGGATCTCCCCTCTTTTCATAGAAGTTGTAAGACCTGGCTGTTCCACCAGGCATTCGGCAGGGAGATGGGTGAGGGGGTGGGTTGTTGGGTAGGGGTTATTTTTCTTTTTGTCCTCCTTTTAGTTGTTTTAAATTGTTGTTATAATGTTTGTTTTGCGAATTGTAAGTTGCCCCAAGTTGCCTGTGGCAGGAGGGGCGGGGTAGAATTTTTTTAATTTTTTTTTTAAAAAAATGTTAGGGCCACTACAAATAAATCTCACCAAGTCCAGTGCACATTGGGGCAGGAGGCAAAAAGATCCCTTCACCCCCACCCCCATCTGCCCAGGGGGAAATACGAAAGGCAAATCCCTTCTCTCTCTCTGTGTCTCTCTTTTTCTTTTTTTAAAAAAATCACTTTTAGAAGCAGCAGGTTAGAAACAAGTGCACACAGGGTCACACATTTTAACCCTCCCCTACCCCCCCAATCTTCCCAGGGGAAACACAAACAAGGCAAAAAACAACAACAACCCTCTCTTTATTCACTTAAGAAGCAGCACGTTAGAAGCAAGCCCCCACAGTGCACATAGGGGCAAGCAGGGGACACAATTTAATCTTAGAGCACACAACTCCCCACAATCTGCCCTCCCCACCCCAGGCTTCCAATCTGCTCAGGAGAAGAAAAACAAATATTTAATTTAAGTGGAGCCCAAGGGCCCTGAAACTTACCAGACAGGAGCAGGCCGATGCACAAAAAGAGACAGGATGCAAGGAATGAGTTTAAAACGGTCGCATTCTTTATTCAAATCAAATCAGAATTAAAATTCATGAGGGAAATCACCTAGTGTGATTCGGGTCCAGTACTTGAACTCTTAAACAGACAGCAACTCAGGGGTGGTTTCGATTATACCCTCGATTACCACCCCAAACACAAACTCAAAACATCTCCCCCTCTCCGTGGCCCCTTGTCACAGGTGACGGGAACCAAAGTCTTTCCGGACCTGAGTATGGATGAGGGCATCTACAGGCGGGGGACCATATGTGTCCCTACCGCCCTCTTGGACATCCCTCCCAGGGAGGCTACCCCGCTGCTTGCCGTACTCTACTTTTGCGACTGGAGATGACTTGTACTTATGCTACTTCTAAACTACTCTAACCCGCAATACTGGACCCCACCACTAAGGGGTCGCCAGGGTACCCGGACGAACCCGACCCCCACCTCCTAAAGCTTTTCCAATATAGAAACCAACTTTTTCTTCAGGGCCTCCAAATAGCAATTGTTGCCTTCAGCTGACAGGTGCACCCCGTCCACCTGATACAGATCGGGGTGCTTATGCGACAGGGTGTGGGTGCTTATGCTCTCTCCTCCCAGGCCAGCAAGCCACCTGCCCACATCTCTATTACTAGTTCTTCTAGTCCTATTGATCTTCCTAGGGTGCACTCCTTTGCCCCATGTCATGCGCTCAACCAGATCGGTCCATATGATGAGGGTGGAAGGGAAAAGCTTTTTTATCTCCCATATGTCCTTCTTGACATTCCTGATCAACTGGACCCCTTTCAGTTGGGGTATATCATTCTCGCCCAAGTGGAAAACGAGGACATCGGGTGGGGGGCCCTCTTGAGGTGCCTGAAGTGCTGGAAAGAGTTGGTGCCACTTCATGCCGCTACGACCCTTCCACTGAATCACGGTTCACGCTGACAAACCGAGCTGGGTTCCCCACCTCGTTTGGCTGGCCGCCTTGCCAGCCCAACGCACCAAGCTGTGCCTGATGATCCAGACATGCTTCCTACAATGGGGGAGAGCACCTGGGGGAACAAAATCAAGCTCAGAACTGTTTCTGGGAGGGGGCCTGCCGAACATAAGACCGCTAAGCCCATGAGCGCCAACATCCGATGGCACGAATGTCCTGTTCTGACATGCCTGCCACCGCCGCAAAACTGGCGGCCCCTATACGGAACGAGTGAGTACTATATTCGGCCGTCGGCAAACCCAGGTGGGCCAGAGCAGCCCTCAGTACCACTGTAAATTGGTAACGAGTCAGATTTGTACCCCCAGCGTGCCTGAAGAAAGGACCGGGTACTGGGGGGTGCACCGCAAGGTATGCCTCGGTTGCCTGGACAGGACACAAGTCTGGTGAGCCAGCTCGGTACAACCTAACCACCTGCCCTGTTCCCCTCTGATCAGTTTTTGATTGGTGGATCCTTAGTGAGAGTGCCACTGGGTCGATCTGGATGTCGCTGAAATTAAGCGCCCTACCTGTGGTGTTCCTGGCTGATTCAACTACAAATTTCACTCATGCGGAAGGCCCCGAAGAATGCCAGTTTAAACACTGAACTAAATAGAGAAACCTCAAACTGTCAAAACATATTTGGTAGGGATGTGCAAACAGAATGCGGTTCGGATGTTCAGTCATTCGGTTCGAAACCCGAGTTCGGGTTCGGTTGTTCTGTTCGGCGGAGTTCGGTTCGGCTGAACTCAGCCAAACATCCGAAAATAACACTATCGATGCTGCTACCGAAATTGAACTTTCTTTTCTGTATCGGTATCATTTGGCCCTGAAACCACCCCTGGTCTCCACCCCTAGTGCCATGAAGTCTGCTCCTCAGCTGCCTCCCCCTTCCAGACATGTTTTTCCAGCCCAAAGTCACGTTTTTCCCACCGCCGAACTCATCCGAACTTTTCCAAACTGTTCGGTTGTTCGGTTCGGCCATTCGGTTTGGTCGCCGAACAGGCCGAGTTCGGCCCAAACTCCGAACATCCGAACCGTGTTCGCACATCCCTAATATTTGCGACAAAACCCTGCAAATGTACAGCAGCAAAGGTGGGGTGATAGAGGTTCTTTGATCTGGGATGTGGCTTTGTTCCCTAGCCCAGCTCTCAAGCAAGCACCTGGTGAAAAAACCCGTCGGGAGAGGGGTGACCAGCCAGATTGCTCATAAAACCAAGTGCCGCTAGTTTGCTGGCTATAGTACCTGGGGCAGCCCCCTTTCACCTCATGTGGAGGGTGAATTGGAGCATCTGGGACTCTGGGATTGTGAAGCCCTGCCCCCACCCTTGTCTCAGTCGGTATTGTTGGAACTCTCGGAACACTCAATCATAGGCAGCCCTCATGTGTGGTGCCAAGGATCCCTGAATGGCGGCGTACAGCTGTATGACCACACCGACTATGCTCCACACCAATGATGGCAGCGGCTCTGGGGTCACCCTGGCTCATGGTGCCAGTGAGCAGAAATGCTCCATCTGGAAGTGAGAAAGGGCATCAGCTACACTGTTGCCAATGCCAAGGATGTGCCTACCTTGAAACAGTATGTTAAAGTTCAAACAGCTGAGCACAAACACCCTAACAAGCTTCATCACCCGTGGGGACCGGGAAGACAGGGTGTTAATTATGTGGACTATGGCCTGGTTGTTGCACCAGAAAAGTACTGTCTGGTTTGCGAATTCCCGTGGCCAGAGGTGGACGGCCACCACAATGGGGAAGAGCTCGAGGAAGGTGAGATCCCTAGTGATTCCCACCTTGTTCCATCTGGGTGGCCAAGGGGCCGCTGCCCACCTTTCCCTGAAATATATCCCAAAACCAGAACCTCCAGCGACATCAGAGTGCACCTGGAGCTCCGCTTCCAGCAAACACTGGTCCCTCCAGAAACTAGTCCCGTTGAAACCTGCCAGAAAGGCTGCCCATGTTTCGAGGTCCTCTTTCATTTCCTTGTTGAGCCTGATGTGGTAGTGGGGCAACAGATTTCCCGCAAGCTTGGCATAGAGGCAGGACAAGAAGGCCCACCCTGGTGCCACTACTCTGCATGCAAAGTTGAGGCTCCCCAGCAATGACTGGAGTTGGCGGACAGTATTTTGGGCTGCACTCAGGCACTCGTTCATTTTGTTCTGCAGGGATTTCAGCTTATTCTGGGGTAGGTGCGACATGGCTGCAACTGTGTCCAGCTCTATCACCAGATAAGTCAGCCTAGTGGCCGGTCCCTCCATCTTTTCTGGTGCTAGGGGGATACACAGCTCCTCTGCTACCCTCTGGAATGTCTGCATTAGCCCCACACACTCTTCCATGCCAGCACGCCCGATGAAGAGGAAGTCATCCAAATATTTGGTGACCTCCCCACCCTTGGCCTGCTGCCTTACTACCCACTGGATCAGGGAGCTGAATTTCTCAAACATCGAACAAGAGATGGAGCACACCATCAGCATGGCCCTGTCATAATAGTACCAGCCATCAAAGTGGAAGCCTAGCAGATGGTAACTCTCCACATGGACTGGGAGCAGGCGGAAAGCCAACTTAATGTCACACTTTGCCAGGACCATGCCAGGGCCACAGCGCTCACCAGTGCCACCGCTGAGTCGAACAACGCATATTGAACCGATGTAAGTTCTTTGGATATTGTATTGTTGACTGAGAGATCCTGTGGGTGGGACAGGTGGTGAATCAAGCGGAATTCCCCCGGGGCTTTCTTGGGGACCACTCTGAGGGTGGAAATCACCATGCTAGGAAGGGGGGGGGGTCAGGAAAGGGTCGGCAATCCGCCCTTCTGCTCGCTCCCTCCCAATTTTTTCTAGGACCACATGTTGAAAGCCCTACTATAGACTTCAAGTTGGGGGCCACCCGCTGCTGCTGGACATTAAGTGCTGGTATCCTGAACCCTTTCTGGAAGCCTGCGATCACATATTCAACTTCCTCCCGATCAGGGTGAGCCAACGGGGCCCGTTCTAGCCGATCGGTCTACCTGGAGTTGGGGCTCTTACCTGGGGCGCTCAGATTGTCCCCTCATTGCTCGCCCCTTCCTGCCCCCTCAGGTTGGATTTTCCCTTAGCTCATGTTCTCGTCCGAGGGAAAGAGGAGGCTGCATGGTGCCCTGCGCAGTTGGGGCAGGTGTGCTGAAACCTGCAGGCTGAGCGGGAACACCTCCCATAATGACTGAACTCCCAACACTGCTCTGCTACACCCGGTCCTGCCTTTTTTCCCTCTTCGAGAAAAGAATCAGCTGTGGATGCAGCTCCCCCCACCCCCTTGCCAATAGATGTCCTCTGTCTGACCTAGGGGCATTGCCTGAACCACTCATACAGTTGAGCCACAGGTCGTTCACATGTAGGTCCCACCAAAGGCCCGGAGTGTAGGCTGCTCTATGTCTGAATGCCTCATTGTACTGGAGCCAGGCCCTGGAAGGACCCACCTCATATGGCCGCCATATGATGTCGGTGTACTTGAGGAGGTCAGTGACCCAGCTGGGGTATGCTTGTATCACTACCCCGTGGTAGATGCAAGAAGCTGCAGTCCAATTCAACCAGTTCCACTCAGTTTTGAGGCACTTGAAACATTCCTTCTCTTTTTTCTCGTCCTGTTCATCCGGGTCCACTATGGGATCGCTGAACAGGAGGGCAAATATGTCTATATATTCACCTCACCATATTCGTTCCCATGTGGCTGGGGGGAGGTGATCACCAATAGGGGAAGAGACATCAGTGTAAGGACACTGCCTGGCATCTATGGCAAGAGTGTGCGACACACGTGGCAGGGTATTCACCAGCTTGGGGGAGACAGACGGCAAGGCCCACACCTGGAGGGCCTGGCCCTTGAGGTCAGTTGTGCTCCTTGCTATGCTCACAGGAGGTGGCGGCCATGAGGGGGCAGCCCTGTCGCTGGTCCCTGGGGCAGGGGAAGGGGGGCAGTTACCAGGACCTATGTCCCGTTCCACCACAACAGCTGGGTCCTACCTGGGCCCAGTATTGTGCCTGGTTGCTCACCCACCACTGCTCTAGTGGCAATGCCAGGGGAACGCACCACCAAAGACAAGGTCTGGGCCAGTTCCCCTACACCCCCGCCATCCACCCACTGTGGGAGGGCTCTCACCTCACCTGCTCTGTGCTGCCTGGCCTGGAAAGTTGTTGGTTGTTGGTTGTTGGGCACGCTGCTGTGCCATCACCTGGATGGTGTACTCGATAGCCTCGATCCTCCAGCGGAGGTCATCTCTGCCCTGTTCTTGGGGCTCAGAATGCCATGGCTCCTCCCTATGAAATAGGAAAAGGGGGAGGGGGCCCCCGGGCCGCCTGGTGGGGGGGGCAGTCTGATGCCGCCACAGGTCCAGCCACCCGTTGGCCCAGGGCAGACAACACATGCTGGGTGGGCCCCCCATAAGGGACTCCAGCTAGAGGCATTCCTGCCCTTTGGGTGGGGTTCCCCCACTGGCCCCCATCTCAGCAGCTGCCGCAGACTCCACTGCTGCTACTGGGGAGGTTTCCGCCAAAGGGGTCCCCACGTCCCAAGTACTATCTTGTGGGACCCGCACACCTCCACTGGGGGCAGCCCGTGTAGGCTCCCCTGCCAGTTATCATCCCTGTATCATGCCAGGGGGTGGTCACTCATCTCCCCCACGGGAGCCGCAGGGCAGCCATGGAAGTCCCCGAATCTGCTCACTGTCCCTGCCATTGGGGGCCAGTGGGGGGAAGGGGAGCACACCCCCATCTAGTGGCCTGGGGGGCTGGGCCTGCCCCAGGACTGTTCCCCCAGCTGTGAGCTCCCTCAGCAGGGCCTTACACCCCACCAGTCTCTCATAAAGGGAGGCATCCGCTGCCCCTTCTACAAGCCCAGATGGTCCAGGGGCCACCTGACCCACCAGGACATTGGGAGGGCCTAGGAGGGGCTCTGCGCAGTGGCAGCGGCCTTCTTCTTAGCTTTCCCCATCCATGGGGGTGGAAGCAGTACTGCCCTACCTGGAGTCTGTTGGACTCTGCCTCTGTGCCAGCCGCACGGCCAGGATTGCGGGGTTTTTTGTTTGTTTTTTAATGCGGCAGCGGCTCAAACTGCTGCCATTTCTTCTGGCTCCAGCCCACAACTGGGACTGTGAGCTGCCGGAGCTCCAACACTGTGGACCCCGCCCAGTCAGACGAGACCCACGTGGTCCTATTCAACCTATCCTGGCCCTCCGGGGTCGCCTAGCAACCCCGGCGGGGTTTTAACCTCGGTTCGCCTAGTGCAGCCGCTTCCTTCTTCCCACCTTCGGGGGTGCGCCACCCCCCGAGGCGGGAATCATTGCTCGCCCTGCCCCCTCCTCAGGTGGATGTGGCAAGGGGCCTACCGCCCCCCCAGAGTGGAGGGAGCGGGGAGACAATTGCCATATGCAGAAAACTGGCTCCATTGAAACTGCAGTCTGGCTCTGCTCACTGGAGGGAGGGTGGGAGGAGAAGTCAGAGGGTCTTCCCTGGGAGGCATTTTTTCAAAGTGCCCTGCCAGGCTATTGATTCTAATGGCTGCTGGGCTCCCATTGGAACCCATTGCCTGCTGCTGGCCACACCTCCTGGACATGATGCTTTGGGTGTTCACTCTGGAGAGAGACCCACCTCACATCACAGCCAGTCAGGCCAGGCCAGTCAGGGCCAGAAGAGAAGGGGAGGGAAGGAGCCAGGAGCAGGACTGCCTGGGAGGCATGATTCTAATGACTGCTGGGTTCCAATTGGAACCCATTACCTGCTGGTGGTCACACGCTCTGGCTGTGATGCTCTGGGTGTTCACTCCAGACAGAGAGTGTTCTGCCAGCTGGGGGGGGTGTCTTCAGGGCAGCAGGCCACACACAGGTGCAGCAGTGTCAGAGGCAAGATAAGAGGTTTGGGGGATGCGGGTGCAGGCTGGTGGGTGCCATGGAAACAAGGGGGGGTCACTGCCCCCAGTGCCCATATGCACCAGCTGCCCTTGGTGTGTCATTTGGCCACTCCTACCCCAAAGAGAGCCTGTTAATTCCCTGAGGGGGGCAAGGCAGCGTGGAAGTCCAGCGCGAGCCGGTGGTGCGGTGTTCAACCACTTCTACCCCCAGAGGAGCCCGTTAATTTCCTGAGGGGCAAGGGGCTTGTAAGTCTGGCACAAGCCAGTGGAGAAGCCAAAGGGGTTTAATAAGAAGAATTTTAGTTACCAGCTAGGAACTCATCCGTCGGGAACAAAAGAGGAGAGGGACTTGGGGGTTATAACTGATCATAAAATGGCTATGGGTTGTCAATGTGATGCAATTGTAAAAAAGGCAAATGCTATCCTGAGATGTATTAAGTGTGGTACTGCCCGCAGGGATAGGGAAGTATTGTTGCCTCTGTATAGGGCTCTGGTAAGACCACATCTGGAGCATTATGTTCAGTTATGGTCACCAATGGTTAAGAAGGATAAACTTAAACTGGAACAAGTGTAGCGTAGAGCTACCAGGATGATCAGAAGGGACTTCTGTAAATCTCATAGGAACTTACCCTATGATATGAGGCTGAAGGAGCTCGACTTATTTAGCCTATTAAAAAGAAGGCGGAGGGAGATAGGATTACATTGTATAATTATATATCAGAGGAGTTAATGCAATAGAAGGGGAAGATTTCTTCAAACTAAAATGGAACGTGGGTACAAGAACTAATGGATAAAAGCTGGTTATCAATATGTTTAGGCTGGAAATTAGAAGGTTTTTACAATTAGAGCAGTGAACTACTGGAATAAGCTCCCAGGGGCAGTTGTGGGAGCAAAGAATCTGAATAACTTTAGAATGGAGTTGGATAAATATTTGCCATATATCTTGTGTGGAGTTTTTATTATTTGATGCTACAGGACGAAGTATTGTTGCCCCCCTCCCCCCCCCATAGCATCAAAGTTGTCTCCTGCTGGATACAACACATCAAGGCGTTAAATATATAAACACACGAAAGAGAATAACACCCCTCCATCATCACCTGCATCACACAAACTCAGAGCATTCTGAAGTCTGGGTGCTATATTGTATATCAGGTGTCTTGCTGGTGGAACCTGCATGCATACTCAGGGTCTAACTGATTGCCATATTTGGGGTTGGGAAGCAATTTTTCCTCTGGGCAGATTTGCAGTTGACTCTGAGGGTTTTTTGCCTTCCCATGCAGTATTTATTTATTTATTTATTTTCAACATTTGTATACCATCCCCTCCTTCCCAATGGCAGCTCAGGGCTGTGAACAATAGGGCTGATGCGGCAGCAGCTGTTACCGCTCCGCGATTCCATTCCTAAACCTCGGCATCCCAGGTTGCGCCTCGCAGAATTCCGCACAGTACTCCGCGATTCTGCGTTTCTTTCGCTACAAGAATTCGCAGATGCGGAATGTATGTGTTTTGCCGATTTCTTCATCATTACCGTTGCCGTATACAATCAGTGCTCTTTTCCCGCGTTCCGCCAATTTAATATATGAGACACAGGCATGAGCACTTATCGCGGTTCCGCGAAGGGAGTATAAGTCATACTGTACTATTTTGTGCTGCCGCTGCAGCGCCGCTGTGCGAGTGACGCACGCTGTCACGCTGTCGCTGAGATGCTGAGCTGACTGCTGCTACTGCTGTGCTACTGTCTGTGTGTCTCTCTTTGTACCGCAATAACCGCTCATTCTTCTCAATACCTACATGCATGTACAACATGTTCTTTTTGGGAGTTGAAGGAACGGTGTTTTTATTATTTTTCAAATTGTTTTTTTATGTAAAGATCTGCAAAGAAAAGTTTTTTGTCCAAACGTCATGTTTTTAGTTGTGACCTGTGTAACTTTAAAATCACCACTTAAGC
>QEPC01011483.1:427215-455699 GCA_003113815.1 Sphenodon punctatus
AATTGTATTTATTTCATTGATTTCAATGGGGACACAGTGCCCCATTGAACTCAATGAAATAAAACCGGTACCGGTATACCGGATTTAATCCGGGAATCCGGTTCTTTGAGAACCGGAAACTGGTAAATCCGGTATCCGGTATTTACCCCGGGGTCCCAACGTTACAAAATAGTAGTCTATGATAGAATAATTTAAGAGGCCACTTGTTTCCATAGTTACCAAAGTAAGTAATATATGCTCAAGATTTTTGCATTGGTCATAAGAGCATCTTTCAGAAAACTAATTTTCTATCTTTGCCAGTTGCCTGATTCTGATTGATCATATGATAAATGTAATTTGGTGTAAATGTTTTACTTGAGGTTATTGATTTCTGATCTTTTTTTAAAGACAGTATTATGTGAGGACTTGGAATATTAATCCGTTTCATTCTATTAATGCTGAAATTTGACTTTGCTACTACAAGAGAAGAAGTGATCAAGGTCAAAGTGATTTTTCTTTGATTCACTCTTCACTATTCCTGGATTGTCAGATCCTCTTTAACTGATTCTGATTTATCTCATTAAAGAAAAACTCTCTCATGCCTTACCTTAGTCCGATCTTGTATCTGTTTGGCTGCCTAGAATGTAATGCACTTACAAAGATGGATTTCCAAAAGAGACTTGCTTCCATTTAGACAGCTAAATGCTCAGGATTTCATAGTCTCAGCACCCAGAAGCTCAAATTGTTCTTAGAACAATATAGGGGAGTAAATAATACTCCCAATCCAAAAATAGTAAAAGAATATCACACCTTCAACCAGGACCAAGCTCCTAGAAGAGCTAGCCAGAGGTCAACAAACAGCTCAAACTGATGCCAATATTCAGCAGCCAGCACAATCTGAATTATGGACATGAGATGAAGAGGGCCTTGGTAGCACTGATGGAGGATCTCTTGTTGTGAAGAATGAATCAAAAGACCATAGATGGACAGCCTCATCCTCCTTGATCTTTCAGTAGCCTGCAACATTTTCAGCCACAGTATACAACTGCTCTGCCTGAAGGAGGTGGCAGGGAGTCTGGGGAATGCAATAAGGTATACAGCTATTAGGAAAAATGCATGATTTTCACCACAGACAGATGATTTTACTGCTGCCTCCAAAATGGCCCAGTGCTTGGATGAGAACAGATCATGGATGAAGGTGAGCATGAGCAAAATGGAGGATATGTTGGCGAGAAGAAAAAAGCAGTTTGAAGGGTTTGTAGCCAGCTGAAAGTACACACTCGCCTTCTAGCGTATCCATTTAGCAAGGAGACAGTTTCATTCCATACTGGGAGATCAATGTATCTGATACAGAAGTCAGGCTGTAGTTGAGGCCGGATACTACAGTCAGGGTTGAGATGTCAGAGTCCGAGCTAAATCCATGTCTCAGTGAGCTCAGTGACAAAACTCTCAACAAGTAAAATGAAAACAGGATTTGGCCCTTTTGGACAGGGAGCTTAAGTACTTCACAGGTCCCCCTGCAGGCCCCAAATGAACAAAGTAGTGCAGAGTATTCTGGATCAATGAGTACAGTTTCCAAATCCATAACATTCCATTCCACTTTTATGAAAAATAACTCAGCCTGACAATCTTCCAGTATTTAGTTTGGTACAAAACTGTCATATAAGAAATGCATCAACATTAAGATGAGTGCTGTCTTCACCAATCTTTGGCAATGACTTGACATCCCCTAGGGCTCAAACTATTACCTACAGCTCCTGAGCCCATAACATTCTGTATTTTAATGTTATGGCCACGGTTTTCAAGTGTGATTTCTGATTTGGGGTGTCCCAGCTGAGACACTTCCAAAGGGCTTGATTATCAGAAGGCAGGAGCTTTATGAAAATCAGGCATCTTTAAGGTGTTTCAAGTTGGGCACCCAGCATCACCCGTCTCTTGAAAATCTTGTCCTAAATAGCAAGGCAATGCAAAGAGGGAGAGAATAATAGGTTAGGCCTCCAAAAGTTGAATGCCTCTCTTCTTGAGGGGATAAAAGCAAGTCATGGATGGGGGAGTTTGGTTCACCAGGAGATGTGTGTGTCCGAGGTGGAATGCCTACCACATTCCTGAGAGGGTTATATTGGAGAGGGGTAATATTTGAGTAGGGTAGCAAAAAGATGGTTCCTCTAGGAAAGGTAGGCTGTCTTGGTAGCGAAGGTATCTGGGGAAAATGGAAGACCTTGGGGTCAGCTAGTGGAGAGGGATGAGAGAAAGGGTGTTTTCACACAGACATTTAATTAGGAATTAGAATCCTAGTTTATTAGCTAGTATTGACAAATTTCCATTTAGTCACATGGACATTTTAATCTTAGCTAAAGTTAATTCTTATTAGTCCGTGTGACTAGAACCTTGCTGTTAATCAGGATTAAGAGTTTCCTCCAGGATTAATTTCAAACCTGCGGTGCTTTGCATACGCAGTCAGTGTGATGTTTTCTGGGTCTCCCACATCACATCCTTTCTCAGCAACGTCACTTTTGAAGCGGCCAACCCCCTCCCCCCCGTACATGAGAAGAACTTCACTGAAGTTCCCCCACCCACAACCAGCATAATTTAAAGAACCCCTCTGCTCTGTACCCCAGCGGTTTCCCCCGCCAGCCTGAGTAGTGCTCACTCCGATGTGTACGTGGCCAACGTCTATTCAGGTGTGGCTTGGGTGCTGTTCCCAATAAGGACCTGCTCCTGCGAAGACTGACCACAGCACCCTGCCAAAAAGTAGGATCACTCAGATACTTCTATTTACAGGGGTTGGAAATGGGATCTATAAATCTGCAGCAGAAAAGGCATAGAGGTAAAAGTAAAAGTTTGCAGTACATTTAACACAGCAGGTTAAAGGTTTTGCAAAGTATTATTTCACTCCATCTCAAAATCTCTCTAAACCTTGGCAATCAGAGAAGATTATCAGTACAGACAGCAGCCTCATCATTAGACACAGTTTATTAGCAGGAAGGTACAGAATACTAATCACAAGATTTTCATCTGCAGTGACAAGGGCTGACCTAGCATTCATCTCTGACAGTAGAATCGCTTCCCTGGTGGTCTCAACAACACACTGTGCAATAAAAACATGTTCTTTGTGCAAGAATTCATCAAAGGTAAGGATAACTACATCACACGCTATTGAGTTGTGCTGCTCCCAGGGGATCCCTGTAGTACCTTAGCAGAGTCAGTTTGTTTTGTGTGTAAAGTGTAAAATATCCAGGGGGCACTTTACATGTTAAACTACAAATACCCTACACTCCCATCTGGAACTGCAATGATCTGAACAGCCTACACCTTAACTGGTTTAATTGACTGTAAGCTAGTACTTTGGATCAATACTGCTACTATAAGCATACAACAAATATATATGTATAAGTAGGTACATGGAATAGATGTTAGCCATGTTACTTAATGCACTGTTGGAAGAGGCTGCAGTGATGAGGGCAGTTGAATAGAATATCTTCGGGCTAAATTTTTATCTCATTTATCACTGGGTAAATCCAGGGTATCTCCACTGGTTTTAACTCCAGTTCACTGATGTAACAGATCACAGTCTGCTACCTATTCCATCTTTAGTAGCTGTCAATACTGATGGCATGTATACATTGCATTAAACTGATGTCCCTTCAGCTGTCAAAGCAGTTAAACAGTTTGACTTTCAGACCCCATTTTTACATCTTTTCATATGTAATTTTAAAAAAACAAAATACCATATAATCTTGAGGACATATGCCTCAAGGACACAGAATCTTGAGAACACATTTCCATTTATGGGTAATTTCAGACGTTACGCGATCACAGTCAATCACACCGAATCACAGTGGATTCGGTGTGGTGGCTGTGATCACGCGAACATCTGTGGGAGTCCCACCAGATGTTCACCATGGTGAATACCTGGCGTGGGTCAATGTTAACCACGATTCTGGAGGTGAGGCCGGCCTCTCCGAGTCATGCCTAGTCCGGGCCATTGAGGAGTACCTTCTAGTCCATCCCTCTTTTTCTGGGGATCTTTTTGCAGCATGTGGGAGACTGGACGGTGCCCCCCTCATGCAAAATACCAATTGACGGCCACCCATTGAGCATCTCGTCCTCTCCCCACCCCTGACTATGGCTCCCATTTCTTTAGAATGGGGCGTCTTCCTTTGCTGCAGTCGCTGGCCTCCCAGAGCAAAACATACAGAATGGGGGCCAGTGGTGCTCACGGACATTCTGAACCTACGTCCAGGATCCATCGCATTAATCTTGTTTTCTGTTTGTGTACCCAGGTACCACAAGGTCCTCCGCAGAAGTCTAATTTGGATCATCGACCATAGCCTTGTCCGGGCTGGGAAGGCTCCGGGCAGATCCGCTGGGGATCTCATTTGGAACTGTCTGCCCGAATGGTGATTCATCAAAAGGGGAGGAGCGGGATGCAGTGGCACCAGTTGCTCCCCACCCTTGGGCAGAGGTATCAGGAACTTCACTGGACTTGTAGTAATTCACCTGGGTAAAAAATGACATACCGTGAAGCGATGAGACTAATAGTTAACATTTAGACATTTAAAGGTCGAGTAGCTTTTCCTAGAACTGTAAGTATCTGGACCAACCTGGTCGACCGGATTAAGTGGGATGAAGTGATATGTCCCGGAGAGTTAACAGGATTCAGCGTAATATTAATAGGAACATTGGGAAGTGGATCTACCTCCAGGGAGGCAACAGATCTCCCATCACAGGATCTCGCATTCGAACCCTGAACTCATATCGCCTTGATGAGGAACACTTGTCCCTTGAAGGGAATGTTTGTTATTTGGCTGCGTGGAAAGCCAAGTTGGTTGAGGTACTTGAAAGTACTTTAGGCATGGGTGGGGGTCGGGCCCATCCGATTAAACATTGGCAGTCTCTTTGTGGCAGGAGTCCAGTACTGTTATGCTGTTTTGTAAGAAGTAAGTAGTCTTCGGAGTCATCTCCTTAAGAGATGGGGAAGCGACACCTGGCCCCCGTTGGTCTTGGATTGTCTCAACTCCAGTCACAGTGCCTGGTGGTCAAACCGGACGTCATGCAGAAGAGGGTCTAGCTCATGGCATCCTTTACCGACTTGGCCCCGACAATGCTGACGTAGAAGGCCCCTACAAAGGCTCTCTTAAATGCTGCAGAAAAAAGTATAGCCCCAAGGCATAAAAACAGATTAGAAGGAGGGAATTGCAGATCCTGAGAAGGTGAAGGGTCATGGGAGCCCTACTATCCTCGCTCGGTGGCCCAGACCCAGGACCAGACCTCCAACAATCTCCGAGTGAAGAAACCTCAGGGGGGGTGGGGGGAGGGGGGAGAATGACCAGCCAGGCTGCTCATGAAACCCAGGACCAACTGTAGCATCTGCCACCCATCCGTGTTGGGCACAACATTTTTGAAATTTCCTGGAGGCCCTGGTGTATACTGCCTGGGTTCGCACTGCCAAGCATCCTTGTATGATATTGAACAGATCCAGAATCCAAGGCTCCACACCATTGGCGGCAGGGGCTCTGGGGTCAGTCTGGCTCCAGGCACCAAGGAACGGAAACGCTTCATCTGGAAGCTCCATCCTTCATCAGCTATGCCATTACTAATGCCTGGTGCTTTCTTAACTACAATCAATATGTTATGCTTCAGGCAGGCCAAAACAAATGCCCTGCCAAGTCTCATGACATGGGGGGATCTTGAAGACAGGGAGTTAATCACATGGACAACCACCATGTTATCACACCAGAAAAAAGGACAGAATGGTTTGCAAATTCCAGCCGACTAAAGGTGCACGGCTAGAATGATAGGAAAAAATTCCCAGAACATAAGGTCCCTGGTAATACCTTGCTCTGTTCATTCCAGAGGCCATGGGGGTGGGGTGGGGGGTGAGGGGTACACCACCTATCCTGGAAATATGCCCTGGAGCCAATGCCTCCCACCATGGACCTGCAATTCCACCTCTAGCAGGAGCTGCTCCCACTAAGAATTGACTCCAATGAACCCGACGAGGAAATCTGCCCAGGTATGGGGATCATCCTTCATCTCCTGTATGCCACTGACATGATGGTATGAAGGGGGGGGTTACACCCCAGCTTGATGTACCAGCAGGGCAGGAAGGCGTAGCCAGGAGCCACCACTCTGCAAGCAAAGTAGGCTCCATACTAGAGATTGGAAACCAGGGAGATGGAAGCTGTCATGGTGGACTGGGAGCAGATGAAAAGCATACCCTATGTTGCACCTGGCCAACTTGTTTGATTGCTTGCACTGCTGTGTCAAATGGGACACAGTGGACCACTGTGAGCCCCATCGGATGGCGTCATAGACTGACCGCAGAGGGGGTTGTAAAGGTGATGGATTAAACGGAATTCCCCCGAGGCTTTCTTGTGTACAACCCCCAGTAGGGAAACCACCAAGTTCGGGAAGGGAGGGGCAATAAACGGGCCTGCCACTCTACCCTTGCCCACTTCCTTCTCTAGTTTGGCCCGTACCACCAATTCCATCTCCATTAAGGATTTCACATTCAGGGCTAATCTGGCTAGCTGGACATTAAGGGCAGGGATCCATCCCGGAACCCGCTCACTACATAGGACACCTTCTCCTGATTCAGGTACCCAGCCAGGGCCCATTCCAGCTGATCCACCTTGACCAGAGTTGGGGCCCTATCCTGTGCCCCCTGCCATGGGTGCCACCTTGATTGCCCTTTTCAGGGGCCTAAGAGCAAGCAAATTCCTAACACTGGGCCGCACCCAGACTTTGGACCCTGTGGCCCTTGTTCTGAAAGGGATCATTGCCTGGAGGGAACCCCTCCCTTGGCTAGCACAGGGCCACCTACAGCCAAGTCAAAAGTCATGGACATGCATGTCCCACCTTAGCCTGGGGGTGACTGACACCCTGTGATGAAACACTCCATTGTACCAGAAACCCGGTCCCAGGGAGCGGGGCTGAATTGTAAGAACAGCAGAAGACATCTGCCTATTTCATCAGCGTGTAGGCCCTATCTGGGTACACCTGCACCATGGCCTCTTGAAATATTGAGAAGGCAGTGGTCCAATTGGACCAATTCTGGTCTGCCTTGGGACGTAGAAAACGCTCATCTTCTTTCTTATACCCCTCACCTCTAGATTAGACGATTGTAATGCACTCCACATGGGGTAACCCATAGTGATGGCTAGAAATTGCAGCTGGTGAAGAATGCGGCGGCCCATCTCTTAGTGGGACGGGGCCGCCGGGAGCATATTACACCAGTGCTCCGTTCTCTCCATAGTTTTCCAGGCCTGATTCAAGGTGTTGGTCTTGGCACTCATCCCTTGGTACCTCGTCCCTGCGAGAGCGGAAGGTGCTTCCCCATGCCCCCCCCCCAGCTAGGGAGGAGCTGGGGAGGTGGCACCAGAGCAGGCCCTACTCTCAGAGAGGGAACTGGTCCTTTTCCCACCAAATCCCCAACCACTACAGAGACTGGTACCTGAAGCCCCCCAGCCCAAGGGGGTGGGGGCAGGGAGCTGCTGCGTGGGTCCTTCGCCCCAGGGGCCTCATTGTGGTATCTAGGGAGGGCACTGCAGACCTGCCACCCCTTCTAGAGGGAACCCCTCACCGTACCTGGGGTGGCAGTGGGGATGGGACCCTGCCCAGGGGCAGGCCCCAAGAGAACATTGGGGAAAAACCTTTGGTCAGTTGCAGCAAGTGGTTCCATTCCCCACCCCCTCCCCCGGGGCGCTGGGCCCAAAGCAGCAGGAACCAGGCTGGTGGTCCCATATGGATAAGGAGGGCCACTACCCACAGTCCTACTGGGGGCGGGTCCTGCCACTTCTGGGCCCTGAAAGCTCATCTACCTCCCCTGGGGGACCGGGAGGGGGCACGCTTTGGGGCCGGTTTCTCCAGCTGCCTTTACTTTGTTGCCTTCCCTTTCTAGGTTAGGCATGGAGGCCCTGATAGGCCCCACCAATGTCAGGCTTGGGGGAAGGCCCCACCTGGGCCATTGCTGCTTGCTGAGATCCGCTGGGAAGTGGTGGGGAGTGCATGGAGGTTGGGGGCTGGAGTAGAGCTGGGCTATACCGCACTGGTGGAGCAGCTGCCCAGCTGGTAAGGAGCTCCTCAGAGGTGAGGGAACAGGGCAGGAAACAAGGTCCCACCCGGGCTGAAACACCGGAAAAGACCTCAGCCAGGAGACACGGGGGAGGGGGAGCAATGCGCCAGAGAGACCCTGCTTTCCCCATGCAAACAGATCCCATTCCCACTGGTGGCTGGAAGGAAAGGAGCCGCCCCTTTTGTCCCCATCCCAGGCGGCTCCCCTGCTGGGGAAAGTGAAACCGGTCTGGAGAAAAGGGAAAAACCCACACCACAAGAAGGCTGTTGCCTGGCGCCCAGTCTGCAACAGGCACAACAGCAGCTTCCATGGATGGCTTCAACCTTGGAATGAGGCTGGAGCCTCAGAAGTGGCCGGAGAACCCCCTCCCCTAAGTGGAGGGCCCTCCCAGCCCACGCAATTCTTCCCGCTGCCCTCCCAGTCCACAAAATCCTTCCCGCTGGTAAGCCCTGTTGTCAGGGCGACTCTGGATGGGCCCAGCTTTTTCCCTCCTGTGGTCCAGCTGCGTTCATTCTAACTTCCTGCTACAAAAGCTTTTGCTGCAGCAGGCAATGCTGACCATCCTGCCTTGTCTCCTCCTCAAGGGAATGAGACAAGGGGCCCTGATGGTTGCCATTATTGGCAGGCCAAGGGCTAAAAGCAAAGTACTCTGTATACATGACATGAGCCTCTTTTGGGGAAGAGGGGAGATCCTTCTTGACCTGACACAGCTAGACAGAAGGCAGCTCCAATTTGTGTGCTTACACCTTTGGAATGCCTGCCAGCACTCTGGACTCTATACATCCCCAAAGTGGTGAGTCTGAGTAATGTGGGCTTGGGCTCTTCAGAGGAAACCAGCATCCTGTAGTCAGCCCAAGGTTTTACACTAACAGCAACGGATCCCCCATTCCTTTAGGTAATACAGACAACTCTATATAGATCAGTATGTACGTATTAACATCGTGGAGTATTTCTGTCCACATAATTTCAAAGAAAATAGAAAATGAATTTGCAGCACCCCTGTAGACTTGGCAAATTTTGCAGAATAACTCTCCATTTTAAAATTTAGCCCTTTCACTTCGTAGGCCCATTTATCTGCCGTACTCTTGGTATAGCTGTGAGGCTTGTGTTCCTCCCACTGTTCAGGAACAAAATTTTCAGCTTCGCTTCTCAGTACTTATTTATACTAAAAAACATGACAAGGAGCCTACAACGAGCACTCAGGAGAGAAGGGGAAATATCAAGAATATCAGTCATTATCTTGTAACACCCACCCATCCACCCACCAAAAAAAAACCAGGAAAGAGAATATAGAGGCTATGTGAACTGACCAGTGTGTAAAGGAAAATTTACAGGGAAAAGATACACAATAATTGTTCCTCTCCATGACAAAAAACCCCACTATGGCCCGTTTTGACCTGATCTGGCCCAGACCTCACCTGCGGCTGTGACCCTGGAAATTCTCTGACTCACAGTCCGAGCTAAGCTCCACTCAACTGGGGCAAAGCAGGCCACAGGGGGCTATCATGTCTGTTGTGGCCCACTATGATCCGGCCCGGATTGGGTCTTCCATGCGCCATGGCTGGGCACAGCACAGGGGTGGAGCCACCAGCCACACATTCATCATCTCCCTGCCCTCCCCATTGGCACATTTTTTCAGCAGCCCAACCCAGTTCAGACCATGTCTGTGGTGCTTTCCCCCCCCTTGCCAGGTAAGGCAGTTGCCGAGCTGGCGTCACATCTGTTATTGCCCATAGTTGCTGACCAAATATGACCTGACAGTTTTGTAAGAGTCAAATATTCTTCTGTTATCTTACGAGGATATGGCACTTTTTCCAGGGGCTGGAAGCTGGATTGTTTTTCTGTCTAGCACAGAAGCTGTGTCAGAGATAATGTTAGTGATAAACCATTTCATAAATGTCTTTCTGATTTTAGGGATAAAGGGTGAGATACTGCATGGATTCATAGCAATGGCAGATTCTGTGAACCAAAATTTTCAAGCACCCTGATGGATACTCACAAAACATTTATGAGTGTGTCATGTACCTCATATAAAAAGCATTTTTTTTAACCGTCTGTGTTTAAATGTATTGAACGTTAGAATAGGCCTTTGAATGGTGAACTTCTAATGAACTGTCTCTATAATGACCTTTTTACTGAACTCTTGACCATATACTGAGAGAAGAGATATGATCAGTCTGTCTCTAAAGGATTGCATATCAACATTTTACTGTTTACCAGTGTCAAGAGACATGATTCCCTGTGCAGGGCAGGAAAAGGTCTTGTTTGTCTGGAGATGCCTGCCATCTTGACCATTGTTAAATCTTATCTTGTTTACAACTTACTTTGAAACCTCATTGTAAGCCGTCTTGACCTGACGTCATCTAAACTGACTTATAAGCATTTTCAAACCATAAAGAGGGAGAGGAAAAACTGATTTGGCAGAAAGCTCCTCCATTCCCTGGAGTTTTTCTCACCTTCATATGGCAGTATGGGATACAGGACTGGGTGAATATGAAAGTACATTCTTTTGATGCATTGAGCCAACAATACTTAAAGCATATGTTATTTCTTATAGATGTTAAGATCTTTGAGCTTATAATAGAACTGTTTCGCTGAACAGAAATGTCTTTTTAAATCATGTATTTGTAACTGACACTGTTTCTCTTTTATACCATGTTTTTATTTGAAATTAAGTAAACTATGCTTTATATTTATAACATTCTTTGTCTCATGGCCTCATTTATAAATAATATTGTCCTTACAATACTTTGCTGAGCTGATTGGCTTTTAGCACAGTGTAGACTGAGTTTCCACATTTTGGAAGATAGTCACCCTATATCCAGACCAGATTATGTCAGGCCTGGACCACTAAGCGCATTTTCCCTTTGAGAAAACTGAGGCACAACGCGACACGTGTATTCATGAAAAATACTAAAAGACTTTCCTGAAAACAATGTTTTAGTAATGTTTAGCCCCACAGAACTGACATGTTGCAGTCAAGTTTCAAAAGTCAAGTGGAGTATCCATTCTAGGTGGATTTAGCGCCCAACTATTATAAACATGTGCTGCTATAATCCTTTCAATTAAAGTCTATGATACATGGTTACAATTCATGATTTCTTTGGGTGTTTTCATACATGCACAGAGGTGTTCACCCCTGAAACAAGTCCAAGAATGCACCCCCACATCTGTCTGGGGAAACCCTTGGCTGAACTGCTTCAGCCATCTGACAAACAGATGGCCAGCAGTCCCTCCTCTGGCTAGTGCCCTAAGATTGGGCTGACCACTCCTCTGGCATTGCTCCTGGATGTTCCAGAGCACTGCCAGAAGGTCTGCCCCTGAGCAGGGACAGCCTGGCCTGTCTCAGTTCCACCTGCACATCTGGTGGGCCACCTTTTAAATGGACGGCCCACTGTGGGGGAAGTCGGGGCAGAGATGTAGCTGCTGTCCATGTGAAAATGCCCAGTCGAAGTTCAGCTTGTCTATAGCTGTTATGAATTTCCCTGTTAGAGAATGATTACCTCCTCTTGGACATCAACATGAATCCATAAACAGCTGAAGCTGAGGAATTGCCAACCATAGATTCACACTGTTTAAAGTCTGAAACTGAGAGAGACTGAAGTACATTACTACTTTTAGCAAGTCAGGGGGGTCACTGCTTAATGTATTTATTTTTATTGTGTTTTATGACTGATGGCAAATCTACAGTTCTTGAGCTTTAATTTGCTATATAATATGTACAGATTATGCAATTGGCAGTACCCAGAAAATTCTTATACAACCAACTCATCTGCTTACTAATGTACAGATAATGACACACAATGGTGCTGCCTATTTTTTACCACAATATCATGGGAAAAGTGTGACTGGGATTTTGAGGTTCCCCTCTCTCTGGCTGTTCCACAAAGGACCACTGGACCAGCCACAACTCAATTACCCTGCTTACAGTAACCACTAGGCACCACTCTCCCCAGAGCCTGCCGGCTCGTAAGGAGTTAATCCTTTGTCACCTGTGTCTCAAGGCTCCACAGTCATTAGAAAAGTAAATCTGTTAGGCTCATCTTGGTGTTAAACAAACACCGTTTTTACACAAGCATGGCTGGGTGGGTGGTGTCCATATGTTACGCATGGAGTGCACAGACACTTCCGGTGAGTGGGGGGCATTAGATGGGCCAGGTGTATGTCTCTACCCACGCATCGCCCACTAATGCACCTGCATGGAACATCCTGGATTTTTCCCTGATGCTTCATGCATGGGCATGAGTGGGCAATTCGTGGGTCACAGGAGCGAGTACCCACACACTCCACCTTCAGACAGGCGTTCAGGTGAGTTGGGGATGGGTGGACCTCCATGGGCGTGTCGTGTGTGAAAATGGCCAAAGATTTCCCAGTCAGTACACAGTGCCAGTAACCACACAAGCTTTATAATAAGGTTTTATATGAAAACTAAAACAGATAATACAGGTTCAGAGTAAATACAGAAGGTAAGTAAGAAAATGACTGAGGTGCATGACACGAGTAGGCAGGAGGCTGGAGCGATGCTGGTGTCAGACTCAATCTGACTCCGACTGACTTCTCCATAGGGCCCATTTGCGGTCCTATGTTGAGGCTGTGAGGACAGCGAGGAAGGAGTTCCTTGCTGTCCTCATAGCGTCTGCAAAGTCACGTCTGGTGGAGCTGTTTCGGGTGGTGCAGGGGCTGGTCAGTTCGGCCTCCCTCCGCCTGGACGGGGACTTCTCCCAGGCCTGCTATGAGGAGTTTGTCAGCTACTTCGCAGACAAGATCGCTTGGATTCAGAGTGACTTTGACGCTGGATTAGGGGCAGTAAGGTGGAGAGCGCGAGGTGCTGGAGGCCCCGTCTGGCCCAACTTTGTGGGGGGAGTTTCAGGAAGTGATGCCAGCTGATGCGGTGGATGTCTTGGGGTCTGTGAGAGCCACACGTTGTGAACTTGATCCGTGCCCGTCCTGGCTGGTGAAAACCTCCAGGGAGATGTTGGGGATGGTGCTGGCGAGGGTGGTTAACATGTCCTTGCAGCAGGGGAGGCTGTCGCATAGTTTCAAGGAGACTGTGGTGCACCCCCTGCTGAAGAAACCATTGTTGGATGTGGACACACTTATCAGCTACCGACCTGCCTCTAACCTCCCCTTTTTAGGGAAGGTTATTGAGCGGGTGGTGGCGATCCAGCTCCAGGCGCATCTAGATAGCATTGGTTTCCTGGACCCTTTTCAATCTGGGTTCCGCCCCAGCTATGGCACCGAGACGGCATTGGTGACCTTGGTCGACGATCTCCGCTGGGAGATGGATGCAGGATGTTCGACATTTCTCATCCTGCTAGATCTCTCGGCCACTTTTGACACCGTGGACCATGGGCTGCTGTTGAGATGGCTGCGTCACCTGGGGGGTATGGATGGGACTGTTCTTGAATGGTTCCATTCATTCCTCTCATGGAGAAGTCAGCGGGTGGTGTTGGGAGCTGAAACATCTTGCCCCCACGCTTTATCCTGCAGCATTCCGCAGGGTTCCATTTTGTCTCCATTGTTATTTAATGTATATATGCAGCCCTCAGGGGAGGTCGTGAGAGGGTTCGGGGTGCGATGTCACCAATATGCTGATGATACTCAGCTGTACCTCTCTTTTTCAGCTGACCCAGACCCTGCCGTTTCGTTGCTATCCCAGTGTTTGGAGGCCGTGGCGGAATGAATGTGGCAGAGCAGACTGAAGCTCAACCCCGATAAGACAGAGGTGATGTTGGTGGGGAGGGCGAGGGAGATGTCGGCCCCCCTGATTGAGGGGGTTCGCTCTCACATAGCTCAGCAGGTTCGGAGTCTGGGGGTGATTCTGGATGCAGATCTCTGCCTGAAGTGACAGGTGGAGGTAGTGGTGAAGGCCGCCTTCTGTCAGTTATATCTGGTGTGGAGGCTACGTCCGTATGTCTCTGGCCCGGACCTGGCCTCCCGTATCCATGCCTTCGTCACCTCGAGGCTGGACTACTGCAATGCGCTCTACGTGGGGCTGCCCTTGTTCCTGGTTCAGAGGCCTCAGCTAGTGAAGAATGTGGCGGCCCGTCTCCTGTCGGGAGGCGCAAGGTAGGCGATCCCTGGGTGGGGAGGTAGGGTGATCCCTGGGTAGGGAGGGTGTTAAACCACCCCCCACCCCAGGGATCAGGCTAGTACTACCTGCTGGTGTGGGCTCTGGGTCGCCGGCGGCAGCCCGGAGCCCACACTAATAGGGACTGGAGTGGGACTTAAAAAAAAAATATTTTAAATCCAGGCTGGGCAGAGTGGGTGGGGCGTGCCCCCCCTTCCACCCGCGCAGTCTGGGAGGGGGAGGGGGGAGGTTTTTGTTTTTTTCCCCATTGATTTCAATGGGGACAGTTCCCCATTGAAATCAATGGAACAAATCCGGTACCGGTAAAGCGGTACAATTCCGGGTTTCCCCGGAAGGTCTAGTAGCGCTGAAGCCAGCAGCCACAGCCAGCGCTGAAGCCGCTGCCGGACCGCCGCCGCCACCCAGAGCACAAGGTAGGTGATCCCTGGGTGGGGAGGTAGAGTGATCCCTGGGTTGGGGGGGGTGTTAAGCCACCCCCCACCCCAGGGATCACCCTAGTACAGTACTAGTACCTGGCTACCTGCTGGTGCGGGCTCTGGGTCGCCGGCGGCGGCCCGGAGCCCGCACTAGCAGGGAATTCAGGGGGAATTTTTTTTAAAAAAAATCCAGGGTGGGTGGGGGGTGTCCCCCCTTCCGCCCACGCAGCCTGGACTGGGGAGGGAAAGTGGGGGTTTTTTGTGTTGTTTTTTTTTACATTGCGGCCATTCATTTGAATGGGGAATCTGGTAACTTACACCGGATTACTGGGTTTAATCCGATACTGCCGGTACACCAAATACCGGGCAGTATTGGATACCGGAAGATCCGGAAGTCCCACCCCTAATTACCTATCCCTTGTTCCAGATGGCCAAAGTCTTGTCCCCGATGTTCTCAGACAATCACGCTGCATCTTAGGCCACGTTCAGACATGGCCTACCGTGCATATTTGGGCTGCGAGGGGGAATGTGCCGTCCAAATATGCGCGGGAATCACTTGGTCTGAAAGCCCCCCCTTCCCCGCATGCCTTTGTCGGCAAAGACAAACAGGGATGCAGAGCAGGAAATCAAGCTCTGCATCCCTGTGCGTCTCTGCTGGCAAAGCTGTGCACATGGGTGGGGGGAGGGAGGAACTTTCAGATCGGCCGATCCCTGCGCATATTCAGGCTGCACATTCCCTCCCGCAGCCCAAATATGTGCGCGCGGGGGGGGGGAGCGTGTCTGAAAGTGGCCAAAGTCAGGAGCAGTGATCTTTACATACTGATGCTGTCAAGAGTCTCTTCCTTACACCCTAAGCATGCCTTTTTTAACTCTTCAAGTCACCTTGCTCTGAGTTTTTTATTAACTTCCATTGTTGGTTATTTAGCTATTATTCAGCCTTAACCTAAGTTCAAACGGATGGGCACTATCACCTATGTAGGCTGATTGTCCTGGGTCTTGATGTTTTACAATGCTAATTTCCTGGCTAAGGTTCAACTACCTCAAGCAAACTCCCCATTCAATATGTTTTCCTCTGGTTTATACAATCTACTGAAAAGGGAGTGAAACAGGGCTGTGTAATTGCCCCAACCTAATTCAGCCTGTACATAAATGACCTGGCCCCCAAATTACTAAATAACCGGCACCATCATCCCAGGATAATAGGGGGAGAGCTGTTTTCACTTTTCTATGCAGATGATATGGCCCTTATTACTCAAACTAGAATTGGCTTACAACGTATACTGGATGAGCTAGCCAATGAAAATGCACTCAAAATTAGTATACCCAAGTCGAAGATCATGATGTATGGGTCAAACAAGCCCAGGAGCTGGTTTATAGGGGCAGAAAAATTGGAGGTAGTGTCACCATTTACCTACCTAGGTCTTACATTGAATAAAACGTTAACTTGGTCATCGCATATTCAGAAACTTGAGCTGAAGGCTGCCCAGGCAGTGGGAGGCATTTTGGCCTTCTATGGACGTTGTGGGAAATGTCCCTTAAGAGAGGCTTTAAGGGTAGCAGAAGTAAAACTGGATGCCTCTCTTTTATATGGCAGAACTGTGGGGACTGGATCCCGTGGCTCTGGAAAAGGTAGAAATGGTTCAGGCCGGGCTCCTTAGAAGACTGCTGGGGGTTCAAAAATCTACCCCCCGAGCTCTGGTCAGGTTAGAAACTGGCGTAACAAATGTAGCAGCTAGGGCTAGACAGCGTGCAATGGTATACTGGATCAAGCTTCAAGCTCTGTCTCCTAACCGTGCCCCAAAAAGTATGTACATGAACTTGATGGACCAACCAAAAGGGAGGAAGACATGGGTAACCGAGATTTGACAGGAATTTGAGAAAATAGGGTTAGGATATATTGTTGCAACATCAGATAGGTTAGTGATCCCTTCGAATAAAGAACTCATGAAACACGCCTGGAAGATATTTCCCTTCAGGAAGACAGGGCTAAAGTCTGTAATGTAAGGTACATTCCATTGAGCTATTGTAATGCCCCACTGGAAATGCCTTTTTATTTAAATTTGTCCTCTTTTCGTCTGAGATGGGCTATCACAAGGTTGAGATTCGCTCAATTAATTTCCAATGTTCAGGAGGGGATATGGGCTGGAATCCTCATGAATCAAAGAGTGTGTCTGTGTACGGAAATGAAAGTAGAGGATATTACGCATGTGTTATGGGACTGTCCCCTTTATGAGGAGGAGAGGAGGAAGTGGATGCCTATTAGGGAACTATGATATCAAATACAGGGACCTTGACAAAAAACAGCAATGTTGCTTCAAGAATCGTCTTTATACATATTGACGAACTTGGGAAAATTTGTCTTAGCAGCACAGGCGAAAAGAAGGAGAGTGACCTTAAACCTGAACTCTACAAAATCCTGATGAGTTTTTTTGATCCTATAAGCCATGGTGATGGTCGATGGGTCAAAAATAAGCTCTGTGATGAGAGCGTAGATATGTGGATAGTGGACTTGGTTTTTGACACTTATTTGTGTTTAGGTTCTTTCTAGTGTAAAATGTTTGGGAAATCTCTGTGATGTATTTGTAAGGAAATGGTTTCCCCTCATATTTATATTTTGTGTATTTCGATGGTATTTTATTTTTTTGATATGGATATAATTTGGCCAAATGGCCGTAAATAAAATCTATCTATCTATCTATCTATCTATCTATCTATCTATCTACAATCAATGGTTAATACAACTAACATCTTTGACATCATGACCTTTCCCATGCTACACCCGAAGGTTGCACAACATACATCATTACTGGGTTCATAACTCCCCATGACAAAATGGTCCTGCCATTAAATGATATCAGTGTAAAGCTGTTTTTCTAGCAGTTGTGTACAGCTAGATGGCTCTGTATCTTAAAGTTAAGGGCAGAATGTTGTTTGGAGATTAAAGCTCCTAAACAAAAGCTGTGCCCTGGCTTAAACCATGTGGAACCCCCATTGATTTCAAGAGGGTTGCATGGTGTGCAGAATTTGGGTCCTTCCCTCAACATGCCTCATCTTACCCATTTGTCCAGTGGGTATCTATAACTATGTACTTTAGGCATATTAGGAGGAAGCCAAATTAGTTGCTTTCAAAAGGTTTTGAGAACCCTGATTAATGGTGGTATATAAGCAGGATTGCACAAGTTAAAATTTTGAATACTCTGCACTGTTTTCAAATGCACTTTTACAATCTTCATTTTACAGGTTCCCTCCCTTTACCATTCTCTTGATTCAACTTCTCCTAAACCCCATCTGCTCTGTAAAAATTAAAAGACCTCACTCTACATTTTCTTTTCTTCTGGTAGCAGTTTGAAGATGTGCCCTGACTGTAAATTATTTCGTGATACCTTGAATATGAAAGCCATTACAGAAAGCCATCTAGTGCTGTATTATATTCTGTTTGAATGAGTTTGGGTGTCTGTACCACAGACAAAGAACAGCTGTTACCTTATTGCAGAGATGGGATTGCTGATTAAATTATCTTATCTTTTTATTTAAGCTAACACAAGAATAACTTAGGGTTATTTTTTTTTCTACCAGTACAATAATTTAGGACATCCTAAGTCTTTGGAGGGGAAAAATAAAGTAAGTACCATGACTTCTGTAACCAAGCTCACCATTTCCAGGTGTTAAAATCTTGGAGGGGGGATGAATTACCTCCACAAATTATATAGAGTCAGATCCTTCAGTGGTAGGCCTAATGATACACTTCCAAAGGCAAAAATGGCACTTAGGCATCCAGTTTCTATTGACTTTCAATAGAAGACAGATGCCAAATATTATTTTAAAAAGACCTCTTAATTTTTACTCAGGGACTATTCATAGAGTAAGTTACATGTGAAAGCAGGAGAAATGGTTAGCAAAGTTGCAACAGTTTGTGACAAAAGGGGAAGAGAGGTTAGTCATACATGACATCCATTCATGTGTTTGCTGCTCCAGCAGAATCATTTAGTGTGTGGTCTCTAGCTGCCTCAGGTTCAGTCTCTTCTCTCTAGAGTTGAAACAAAAGAGTAGATTTTGTACTTAGGGGTGTGCATTTCGTTTATGTTTTCTGTTTAACTCAAATGAAATTTTGTAATTTCATTGAAACAGAAAACAAACAATTTAAAAAATGACAAAATTTTGTTTAAATTTCATTTATGTTTTCCCTGACAGTGTTTGCAGTGAGGCTGTGTCAGGCAAAACAAACACGGGTATCAATTCAAGCCAGGGGGGAGGGAGGGAGGGAATGAGGAGAGCATGATTGGCATCTCTGCAGGGCAGTTTGGCTCACTAAGACATCACGAAACAGTTGACACACCCAGAGAATTCCTGTGATAGGGGCTTTGTTTGGTGATGCCAGAACTTGGAGTAGCCAACTGACTCTGTGAAAGCCATATCAGGGGAGGTTGGCTACAACTGCTGGTTCTTCAGACTGTTTTGCAGAGCTAGTCCGCCTTCATTTCCAAATAATTTAAATCTCCTGTCTCTGTATAATCCTACTACATCTCTAACCCATCCATTAGAGAAGTGAGTACTGGCAGGCATGAGACAGACAGACAGACAGACACACACACACACACACACACAATGGCAGCGTATGGGCAGAAGAGCAGAGACGTCCCTGCATCTTGCAGCTTTGCAGCCCTTTTCCCTCCCATCCAGTGCTCATCTGTTGTGCCCCCACCTCCGTGGGTGTTAGATCACACTGCTTTCTCCCATTCCCCAGCATGCCCATTGAAATGAATGGAAAATGAAATTTTAAACATAAATGAAATAAAAACTAAATAATTTTTTAAAAAAACAAACCAAACAGAAAAAAAAGTACCCTCTCTCACATCCCTATCACAGATATTGTTAGAATTTTTAGATACTTGTCCACAACCAAAACGGGTTTCACATAGTCATTTATTCAGGTTTCCCCTTACAGTTACTTCATTTATTTTGATTCAGTCAATTCATTATTTCGGTTGCTTTGGTTTTGCTGCTGTACATGTACAATAGCAACAATAGTGCCAAAATGAAGTAACAGAAATAAGTGAAATGGGTATCTTATGAAATATAAACAAATACCCTTTGCTTTGTCAGTTTCAAGTTGAATAAAGTAAATTCCAAAGACTTATTCATTGGCACGAGTATTTATTTCATGTCTACTTTGCTCCCTTGTTTCTTCCCCTTTCTCCCCCCATCTGTCCACATACTGCCTTGGTTACCTTCCTTTTTTCCCATTCTGCTTCATCATCTTTGTTCCCTGCTGTCCTATGCCCATGTCATTTCCCTGTGCTTCTCTGCTTCAGCTCCCAGGCTTCTCCCTCTCCCTGTACACTGTGCAGCTCGCTCTTCTTCCCAACCTCTACTGTCAGGGGCGGCCCTTCCTGAGTGGGCAACAGGATGGAGAGGGTGTGCACAAAGATGGACAGAGCTAGTAGGCTGATGGAGGATGGTGTCTGCAGGGATGAGGTAGATTTTAGGAGGATAACTGACCTGGAGGTTGGCTAGAAGATGATAGGACTGGAGGATAGCAGGATTGGAGGATGGAGCCTGGCAGGAGCTGCAGGTACACTCATGATGACAGTATGGAGGATGGCAGCCAGGAGGTAAGTGCATTCAGACAAGGCAGAGCCCCCGGTGGTCTGGAATTTGGTGGGGAAGTGAGAGCAAGATACAGCCATAGCTGGCCTCAGGTTCCACAGACTGAGCTGAGGTGTGCTCAGATGACAAGCTTGAAGGAGACCGTCCGACTCTGGACTTGCTTTATGGGAAGTGTAGGTGCTTAAACCTCTCCCCTTGGATCCAAGAAGAACTCTGGTTGATGAAAGCTGTAGCACACAGCCTAATGCTGGTGGTAACTGTGTGCCAGCACTCAGCAGATCAGGGGATGGAGTCTTCCCAGCAAGTGTTATCTGTGGTTCAGTGCTGGTGTAACTGGAGGATGCTGTGAGATATGCTGTGGCCAGTGTATTGCATAGGTGCCCTCCAAGCCCACAAAGAGTTGTGAATTCAAAGTGTGGGGAGTTTTGGCGGTGGGGGAGATGCTTAATTTAACTCATTGGGATTTTTTTGGCTGCAAATGGTGCTCTCTCCTCAAGTGCACCTATTGCAAAATTTGGGGTCTCTACTTAACTTTGGGTATTCTGACCTTTTACTAAATTTGGCCTGTGGGCTCAGCATTTATCAAGGGGAGTGCACGCACGCACGCACGCACACACGCACACACACACACAGAGGTTACATAAGCCAGGAGTGGGGAACCTTTTCCTCCCAGGGGACACTGAAAATTTAGTCTAAGCTCCAAAAGATGTTGTAGGTGGGGGTGCTTAAGAGGTGCACTCAAGAAGAGGAGGGTCCAGATTATGGATATGTGCCAATCTGTTGTGTGTGTATGCCCTCATCTCTGCTCCCTTGCCCTGAGCTCAGTCTTTCATTGGTTGGGGGTAGGAACTGGATACAGGGGTCAGATCCAGGAACTGGAAAGAGGTCAAATCAAAACAATCCACAAGCCATATTTGGCCCCCAAGCATGAGGTTCCCCACTGCTGCCATAAGCTCTCTCTGTCCATAGAAAACTGGGTTAGAATATTTGTAATCACTTGTGTTTTCAATCAATGTTCTTTGGTTAAAAATAAAAATCTATTCCTTATATGCAATAGAGATTAGAAATGTATATTAGCGGGGCGGGGGGTACACGTTTCATGTGGGTAACTATTGGGAAGGAGTGAGTCCTAGTGTAGCAAACTAGGCCTAAAAAATACAAAGTGTATGATGTCTTGTGGACAGTCCCTAAAGCCATAATCAAGGGGGGGGGGGGAAACTGGGTGCTACATGGGTTTAGCTAGAGCTGCATCATCTCATCACATCCCTGCCAATGGAGCAATACTCCAACTGTGGTTGAAAAAAGCTACTCCAGAACAGCCCACCCTCCTCACCACCGTTACCACCGCCTTTCCCAGAATGAAATCAATTACGCCTATGCTCTCTGTATCTATGAGAACCATCAGGAACAACATTATAAGGGGACGAGAGCGTCACAGTATCTTGAATGTGAATGGGGGGGAGGGGTTGCAGGTAGGCCAGTTTATGTAGACTGGTCACCTTTATTCTTTGGAAGGTGTTCCACAGACTTTCCACCCCAAGCTCTCTCCTTCAAGTGGGTTTTTGGAGTGTAAACTGTAGAACTGAGTTTGATTCTGGAGAAGTTTTTGAACAGAGAAACATAAGGGAAAAGGGCCTGGAAAAATGCACCTGTCAATCACACATGCTGGTTGCGCTGACCAGGACAAAACTGTCCCTAATCATCGTTATTTGAAACATAATTTATTTACAGGAAATATGTCTCATCACCTTACAAATTGGTTTGACACTTGAAGCCACATGCAAAATAGAGCAAATTATGTGTAAAGGCAGCTAAAGATCCCACCCAGCATAACCAGAAACCCTGCCACTGCTCAGCATTGACACCGCTTTTAGAAAAAGCCCTGCTCTCATGTTATACTGGGCTGAATGATAGTCTGTGAGCATTGATGAATGCAAGTGACAAACAGCCAAAGGCCAAGGAAAAGGAAGACACAACATAATGCTGAAGGCATACATCAGGTGTGCATGGTTGCAGACTGAAAGGGAATAGCACTGAACACGTGAGGTGGGCCTAATGGATCTATTGTGTGTGTCTGGCTTTCATGAGAGAGCAACCACCTAAAAAGCATTCTCTGCAGCCAGCTAATAGTCCATGTCAGTTACAGTTTGATTGAATTGCCTGGAGTCAGGTATATACACTGAAAAGATACCATTTAAGGTCATTAGCTAACAACAAATACTTTGTTATGTCCTGATTTTTAATCTCAGGCGCACCCTTGTAATTTCATTTATTCTTTGATTTCAGTTTGTCTATTAGTTTAAGCCAGGGGTCCCCAAATGGCCCCCTCTTCTCCTCCTTCCTCATGGCTAAATTGTAATTCATAGTCACTTTCATGAGCCAGATGCTGAGACCAATGATGCTGATGCTTCAGTGTATTTGAATGTGATACTGCTGTGATTCGACAGGATACCTGGCAGGGTAGGTTGGGCTGGAGGAACTGGGGTATCAGTATCAGGACCAGCAGGAGGTCCTGGGGCAGAGGAAACATCTCAGGGCTCTCTCTCTCTCTCTCTCTCTCTCTCTCTCTCTCTCTCACTCTGGCTGCTTCCCCCTCCCAGTTCAGCTACAGCTGCTAATGGATCCGTCCAGTAGAAGTGAGAGGCTGTACCTGTTGCTTCCTGCGTCTTGGCCATGGTCAGCTCCGCTGCTGTGCTTGCCCAGAATGAAGCTGAGGTTGGCAACCTGTCTCAACTCCCAAGCTCATGGGATCCAAATAGTTCCATCAGGCCCAAATAAGGTCAGGTCAGGTCAGGTGATCTGTCTATCCAAGATTCTCAGGCAAAGGCCTGGCCAGGCTCCCTCGCTGCAAGAGGCTTCTACAAAGTGTTGTGATGTCAGGGTGCTCTGTAGGGGGAATGGTCACGTTGGAAAGGGCAAAGATCACCTTAGCCCCACCCCTTTTCCAGTGTAGTCCCCTCCCCTTACAGAGTATTATGATGTCATGATACGCCATTAGGTTTGCCAGATCATTTATAGGGAATTCCTGAACACAACGTTTAACCAGGAAAATGTCACATGGGTAGCCTTTCCCTCCCGGCTCCACATTCCTGTACTGTGTTCTTTGATAGGCAATTAATAGGGTCTCCATAGAGCACAATTTTTTCTTAGTTTGAATCAATATACCACCTCATCAAAAACATGTAGCTGACACTTTTTTCAAAATTAACTTAGCATGGAAAAAGACAATACCTCAGTTATTTGTACATTAACATCATACATGGTCGCAATATAAAAATGCAACAATCAAACTGACTGTTCTTTCCTCAACCAAGTGTGATGTACTGTGTGGGAAGGAGGAGGGTACTATATAGGGAAGATCACATGATTGCCACATCAGTCAAGGTTGAGGAAAATCAGTTAAGGTTGAGGAAAAGGCACAACATTGACAAATGCCAAGTGGTTTCAATTTGCTTTTATCAGTGATTCCTCACGTGGCTGGCACCTCCAGGGGCTGCTTTCCTAGCCTCCACTCCTGCCCTCCCAGAGTACTGTGCAGGGCAGGCAGATGGAGCTGCTGTGGCTTCTTTTGCCTGCAGTCCATTGGTGTGTGTGTGTGTGTGTGCGGGTGTGTGTGTGTGTGTGCTGGGAGAGGCACGAGGTTGGGGCTGAATGCCTCCTTGTGTGTTTGGTTCCTTCACCCTACCTGCTGCATTGCGACAGTGGGATGGATCCCCACCCACCCAGGGTTGTCCGCCTGTTCTGTGCTGCATGTCAGCCCAGAGAATGGTAGCTGTCATGGCCCTCCTAGGGCGGCCCGGGGGGCCGCTTGGCTCCCTTCTCATTTCTTTTCACCCATAGTCTCTCTCAGATATAACCCACTGAATATGCAGACTGATATTTTGACATTCATAAATATTAGGAATTTAATAGTCCGTGTTGACTGAACACAAAATTTTGGTCCACTCTAATCTAAGTCTGATAGGGTTTATTGATGCTATAAAACTGTGTTGGAGATTTTCTGTGAAGTAATTAACTCTTAATTAGTTGTCTAAAGGTAAAATTGTAGTGAAGACAAGGTAGCAAGGGGAGATATAACCCAACCCCCCACCTGTGCTTTACTGTGACTTGTGACCTTAAAATAAAAAACTCCCATATGTCTTGTCCCCCAGCCCGAAAGAAGACACGAACACCAATTTGTGGAGTAAATCAGGCCGCACCATACTTTATTATTAGCCTTATCGGGGAGGAAGGGGCTATGCCCTTCAGGGTCCTGTCAACCTAGACTATTCCTAACTTAGGTAGACTAAACTTAAGGCGATCTGATGTCCCTCAGTACCGTACCATGTTACCTATAGCTGCTGCGATGTCACACCTGCCCAGCCGCCCCCGGCCGGGTCAGGCGGTCTCCACCTACCGTGACCCAAGGAAGGAATGAGGGCAGGCTGCGACAACCCTGGACCGCCCCTGTCCTAGGGTCTTTCGCCATCCAGCCCCCCTTCCTGGGTTCAGCGCGATGCTGGCTGGCAAGCTCTAGCATTCGCGTGTACCCCATCTCTTTAAGGAGATGACCTGGCAGCAGACTATCCCTACCTAACTTACTGACTTGCCGGACCCCTGCCACTAGAGGCTGCCAGCATCGCTTGGCTGGCCTCGCTCCCCCCTCCCCGATTAAACCAGCAACATGGTCAACTTCTGCTGTATTTCTATCAAGTACAGCTCAAGTCCTTCATCTGACAAGTGCACTCCGTCAGGCCGAAATAGTTCCGGCCGAGAAAACGTAATCGCTGGGTGCCTGATCGTATGTCCCCCCAAATCTGCCACCAACCTCTCCACTTCCTTATTCACTTTCTTCCTAGCCTTATCCACTTTGCTTGGGCGCACGGCGTTCCTCCAACAAATCCTTTCCAGCATCTCAGACCAAATCAACTTGGTATTGGGGAGAAGTCTCCTCACTTCCCAGAGGTCCCTTTTTATGCTGGTGGCCAGGTGTAAACCTGTTTCCACCGGTAAATTATTCTCCCCAAGATGTATTACCAGTATGTCTGGATGAGTCGTTCTTGCCAACTCATGGACTACCGGTAGAAGCTGAGCCCATCTCATGCAGCGGCATGAGATGGGCTCAGGTCACTTCGGCAAGATGCCCCAGACCCAGCTGGGTTCCCCAATACAAGCGTCCGGCTCGTTTTCCATCCCAGTAGACCATACTGTGGCCGACGATCACGACCCTCTGCTGCCGTGCTGATCATTCCCCTCCTGTAGAAACAGACCTAGTTAACAAAGTCATCGCTCGCTGCCTCTGCCCTATCACAACCGTGGGACCTCTACCCTTCACAATGTGACCTTCTGCACGTACGCACGGAAGGCACTTGATTTCCATCGAATGATGTTCTTTACCTGGTCTTCGGATAAACCTGCAGCTGATGCGCTACTTGCCGCACCTATTCTAAATGAATGGCTGCTAAATGCTTGTGGAGGAAGGTTAGCTCTCTTAAGAGCTTTCCTCAAGACTGCCGCGAATTGGTAACTAGATACCCTTGCCCTGGACCTGTGAATAAACAGCTGGCCAGGCCAGGGGGGATGCACAGCCAAGTAGGCCTCAAGTGCTGCCACTGGGCACAGCTGAGCCTCAGCGATGCGCACCAGTTTTACCTTCTGTCCCAGACGCCGTTGATCTGTCTTAGACCCTCTAAGCCAGACGGCCAGGCCTTCCGCCCCGACTTGGATATCCTTAATGCCAAGTACGATTCCCCCTTTTTCAGAGGACCTAGCGACCACGATTTCACTTACCCGAAATGCCCCAAAGAATGCCAATTTGAACATGCTGCTAAACGTTATGGCCTCAAACGATGAAAAGCACACTTCGGGCAGCTGCCTGCAAACTAGCTGCAATACCTCAGGTGTGATAGGCTGCCTATTGTGTGGCCCACTGGGGCATTCCCTTTGCCACCCTTATATCATTTTTCTAACTAGAAAACCCGCACTCGGGGATGTGAATCCCGCTAATTTATTGTAGAAAGCCAAAGCCGATAACTTTCCGGATATCATCCTGGGGGCCAGGCCCTTCCATTTTAAACTGATCTCAAACTGTATAGCCTGCACCCCAGTTATCGGGAATTGTGTCCCCCAACCTTTATCTTCACGGAAGTTCTGGAACTCTCCTAGGGCATGGGAGTAGGCCACTCTCGTGCGGGGCGCCAGTGACCCCTGCACTGCTTGGAACATCTCTACTGTCCAATGTTCCATATCCTGTGAGGGAGTTCCTCCGGTTCTTGTCTGGCCTTGGGCGCCAACTGCCTGAATCGCTCCATCTGCTGGCGAGAGAGTGCGTCAGCAATCCCGTTGCTAATGCCCGGGACGTGCCTGACTGAGAAGAGAATGTTACTGCCGAGGCACTGGCGTACCAACGCTCTCACCAGCCCCATTACCCTTCTGGAATGGGAAGACATGGCATTTATAACTTGGACCACCACCTGGTTGTCGCACCAAAACAATATTGTTCTGTTGGCGAACTCCCTTTCCCATATGTAAACTGCCAATATTATGGGAAAGAGCTCCAGAAACGTAAGGTCCCTTGTCACTCCCTCTTGCACCCACTGTTCCGGCCATGGTGCGGTGCACCATTTGCCAGCCCAGTATAGCCCAAACCCAACGGATCCGGCCGAGTCAGATTGAACCTGAAGCTCAGCTTCCAATAACCACCTCCGCCTCCATATACTAACACCGTTAAAGTTATGGAGGAAATGGCTCCAAGTCCTAAGGTCCTCCCTCATTTCCGCAGTGACCCTGACGTGACGATGCCCGGGTTGATTACTGCCCACCTTCTCATACATTCTAGATAGGAAGGCCCGCCCTGGTGCTACCACCCTGCAGGTGAAATTGAGACTCCCCAATAACACCTGCAACTGTTTCACTGTTACTTTTGCCTTACCAGCTACCCAATCAACTTCTCTCACTAGGGCTTCTAACTTGTCCAGAGGCAGGCGTGACACCTGTTCGTTGGTGTCCAGCTCAATCCCTAGGAATGTTAATACTGTAGCCAGGCCCACCGTTTTTTCCGAGGCCAGAGGGACGCCCAGCTCACTAGCCAGTTCTTTAAATGTTTCTAATGCCCTTTGGCACTCTCCCGTCCCAGGACCCCCAAGGAACATAAAATAATCGATATAGTGAATAATATATCATGATCGGGTCCTTCGGCGTATCAACCATTCCAGCAAGGAGCTGAAACGCTCGAAGGCAGAACAAGAAATCGCACACCCCATAGGCATCGCCTTATCATAATAGAATTGGCCTCTGAATTGGAAACCCAGAAGCCTGAAGCTGGAGGGGTGGACCGGAAGCAGGCGGAATGCTGATTTAATATCACATTTCACCAACTGCGCTCCCCTCCCACACTCCCTCGCCATTCCTATTGCCGTATCGAGGGAAGCGTAATGAACCGAGCACAGCTCAGCCGGGATCGCGTGATTCACCGACCTCCCCTTTGGGTAGGACAAGTGGTGGATGAGGCGAAATTCCCCCCTTTGCTTCTTTGGGACTATGCCTAAAGGGGATACGTGAAGGTTAGAAAAAGGACGCACTGCAAATGGGCCCGCTATGCGACCTTCGGCGAGTTCCTTGGCAATCTTGGAGGCTACCAATTCTTCATTCCCCTTCGCAGAGCCAACTTCTAGTCTTGTCAAAGCTAGCCAGGATGATGAAGTCATCGCAGAAGCCCGAGATCACATAAGCCACCTCATTCCTCATTGGGCAACCTCTTAGGGCATGCTCCAGTGCCTCATAACTGACTGGGGTTGGAACCCTTTCCTCCTCCTTGTTGTTGGGGGCTGCCCACTCCAGGCTTCCCAGGCTGTCGGCCTCGGGAGGATAAACACCCCATTACACTGAACCCCTGGGTGCCCTCCCCCACACTGAGAACAGGCGTGCCTAAATCGGCATGGGGAGCGGGCGCAACCCCCAGCCTCATTGTAGTCCCAACAAATCCCTTTCTTTTGGTTGCTACGGCGCCCTCCTGACCGAAAGGGTTCATTCATAGGGGCTACCCCTCCCTTTGCTAGGGTGTGGCTGCTGTCGGTTCTATGCACCCCTGTTACATTGGACATACACTCCAACCAGAGGTCCTGGGCATAAACGTCCCACCTCAGTCCTGGAGTTATTGCAGCCCGTTTCCTAAACCCCTCATCGTAACACAGCCATGCCCCCGGGTTGCCGGTGTCAAAGGCCCTGCGCATGATGTCCTGATATTTTAAAAGTTCAGCTGCCCTTTCTGGCGAAGCCTGAACCATAACCCCCAACAGTACTGAAAAGGAAGCCGACCAATTGGTCCAGTTTCTTT
>QEPC01011483.1:456271-468841 GCA_003113815.1 Sphenodon punctatus
CAGCCTGGGAGGGGGAGGGGGGAGGAATTGTATTCCATTGATTTCAATGGGGACACAGTGCCCCATTGAAATCAATGGAATAAAACCGGTACCGGATACCGGATTTAATCCGAGAATCCGGTTCTTTGAGAACCGGAAAACCGGTAAATCCGGTATCCAGTAATTGCCCCGGGGTCCCATGCCTAGAGAATACATCTACGTATTCCCCTTTCCAAATCTTCTCCCGGGTATGCTGGCTCCGCTCGGGCTGGCTTTGCCGTCTCAGCCCTATGGGAGCACGTCAGGCAGGCCCCAGTGACCAGGTTATTGCACCCCGTGCCTTGGCTTGTGCTAGCCCCGGTATCTGAGACCGGCTGGGGAACCTCCTGTGCTCCTTGCCTGGCCAGGGGACCCAAGCCCCTACCCAACCAAGTCGCCTGGTAGCCGCTGGAGCGGCTTGAGTGACCCTTTCCTTATCACCTCCCGCTTCATGGCCACACTGGCAGGTGATACACTGCGAACACCTACCTGCAATTCCTTGGCTGGTGCTCGCACCCCCGGTCGATGGCTCCCCTGCCACTGGGCTTGGCTGAAATCCCCGCCTCTGTTCCACTGTGCTCCCCACTCCACGCTCCTCTGTCCTGCCTTGCTCGCGGGTGTTGTCCCTAGCTGCTACTGCACGGTGCTCCCCCTCCATTTCTGCTACACGATCCTCCAGAGCCGCGAATCGGCCCATAAACGCGTTCAGCGTTTCAAGGATGGCAGCCAGTTGGCCCCACCACGCTCGATGGGTTGGCAGTTCTTCCACGTTGTCCCTGCTGGGCGATAAAGGACGCCTTACCCCCCACCGGGACGGGGAGGGAGGCCTGGCTGGAGGCTGTACCCCTCGCCCCATTGCTTCTGAGTGCCCACCCCTCGCATTCATACCCTCACATGGTGGTCCCTGGCCCCTTCGAGGAGCTCCAGGGGATATATCCTCCCCATCCTTGAACCGGGCAGGTGGCTGCACGCTCCCCGTGCTCACCCTGACCCTGGTCCCAGGTGCCTCCATCTATCAGCATCGGGTTCCACCCAGTTCCCCCCCGAGCTTTCCTCTCCCACCGAGTCACGTGGGCTAGGTCCCCCCAATGACCCCTCAACCCCCACGGACACCTCTTGTTCCATTGCCCCTAGTAAGTCTGGTGCTCCCCCCTCATGGGGGGCTCCTACCTGCTGTACGTCCACCCTTTCATCCCTCCCCTCACCAGATGCTAAGGTGTTAAGGATTCCCTCACACCCCGACATCCTGGCTTGAAGGGATTCGAGCACCTCTTCCACCCGCTGGGCCAAAGCCTTTTTGGCTGGGCCTTTCCCTTTTTTGCCCCTGCCCCCTTTCTTCATTTTGATTGAAGGGGGGGAAATAGGGCGTTTTCTTTCCTTCCTACCCGTCTACACCGGCTCGTCCGATCGTACCCCCCTGTTGATGGGGGCGACCCCTGTCCCGCACGGGACTGTCTCTCAATGCCTCCTGAATTTAACCTGGGGTGTATCTCACCCCCCACTCCGCAGTGCCCCCGTGGGTGATGATCCCGCCCCAACTCAACCAGTAGTGAGGGGGAGGGGGAGAGGCTTGGCCAGGGGACAAGCCCCAGAGTTCTAGCCCCACTATTCAGCAGCCCAGCTCAAAGGCTGGACGCGTCACTGTAGGTAAGGGGATCCCACCCCTCCTACCTATTTGCTCCTCACTAAGTTCAGCCCGGCACTGCTGCAATGCAAACCGCTCTGAGCCCCGTTCCCAACCACGCTGTTCCCTCGTCGACGGTCTAGGCGTGAATGGCCTTCTTGCGCTCACTACAAGATGGTGGCCACGAGCTCCCGCACCTCGCAAGAGCTCGCTTCGCGCCAATTTCTCCCCCAATGCCGTGCGCCGCCCCAGCAACGTGTCTATCTCTGGCCCAGCGGCGGGAGGACAACAGCCACCGCCCCCGAGCCACCCCCCTAATCGGGGGGGGGGNGCCCCCGAGCCACCCCCCTAATCGGGGGGGGGGCGGGTAGGCGACGAACATTGTCTTCAATAAAATCTTATTTTAAAACAGGGTAGGGGGGCCTGTGGGTTAATTACAGCCCACGATCTTTTGTTCTATAGTTCTTTTCCAATTTATGAATTAGGGCCACAGGCACTGCCCTTTCTTTTGAGCGTGCATCTCAGCACCTCCCTCTCAGCTTACACCCTCATCTTTAATTTCTTCTCATGAGTAGACTCCTTAAACCCCTCTGCTCTGAACATGCCCACTACCCCTCGCCCCCAACAAGTTCGTATGCCCCTATCTGGACCAAGTGGCCCATGGAGGGGAAAAGTTCCCCCTGCCTTACCTTAAAATAACTATTTGAGCTAGCTCCCTTACAATGCACATACATTTTCTATCATAATTTAGTTGGCAAATGAGAGCTGTACCTGATCATGGTAGAATAGAGGGAAGGCTCAGGAAACTGATTCAGCAAAGCATTTGAGCTCAAGCTCTATTGCATCCCTATATACCAAAGCTACTTATTAAGTACATGCTTACCTTTAAGTATGTATTTTTAATTCATTTCATGATTAAAGTTAAGCATGTACCTAAGTTGTTTTCTGTTTTGTTCCCTCCCTCCCCCTTTTTCTTAATCAGGCCTATACTTTTTCTGCCAGATCCTTGTCGGCCCCTCAAATGAGACAGGACACAATTACTGGATTTTATATGGTCACACCCTTTATTCATCCAAATTACAAACAATTGAATTGATGAGGGGGTGACATCGCCTATTGCAATACACCTATTGCGATAACTTCAAACTCAAGGGAAGCCTCGATATACCCTCGACAGCCTCCCTAAACACCAACTGTCTCCCCTTCGTCCAGCGCCAGGCGCGCGGCCAAAGGGGACATATGTCCATCCATACTTGAGTAAGGATTAAGGTGCCCGACAATGGGAGGCCATACAATGCCCTTGCCACCATCTCAAGTCCCCTTTCCCAGGGAAATCCACGCCCCACATGCCATACCCCGCGTTACGCGTGGCTTCCTCATCTTTTATGGAGATGACTCCTATGTTTCCTTATCCTACTTTAAATGATACTGGACCCCCGCCTTCAGATGGGTCCGAGCCCCTACACCCATCCAAGAACTTCCTCTAGACCGGCCTTCGGAGCTCGGAGGAAGACCTCATTACCTGCCGGGGACAGCCCTAAATAAACCTAGCTCCCTATGTGTAATCTGACTATGCCTAATTGTTCCTAAGTTGATTGTACCTAACCATTTCCTAATCTCCCTATTAATTGTTTTCCTGGTCTTGTCTATTTTCTTGTTCGGCACCCCTTCCCCCCAGTTGACCCTACTAACTAACTCGGTCCAAACTAGCTTAACTCCCAAGAAATATCATTTGACTTCCCACAAATCCCTTTTCATATCTCTAATTAACTGTACCCCTGTGAGCCCCGGCAGGTCGTTTTCCCCTAAATGTATTACCAGGATATCTGGCCTGCCACGTTTAGCCAACCCCTTCAGCACTGGGAGGAGCTGGCACCACCTCATCCCGCTCCTCCCCTGCCAGTTTATCACTGCCCTTTCTGACAGACCCATCTGGGTTCCATGTGTGGTGTCTCTTGCTGCCTTGGCGACCCAACGAATCAAGCTGTGCCCACAGATCCAGATACTCGCCCTCCGGTGCACAGGGTGATCTGTCAAGGGAAGGACATAATATGGTTAAAACATGATGGAGGCTGGATCCCGGCGCACATAGGTACAATAATCCATTGACCGCCAATGACCGATTTCTTGTATATCCATGACTGACATCCCCATCTGTGCTGCAAACGTGGCCACACCGATCCTGAAGGAACGTGACCCATAATCCCCGGGGTGGAGGTTGAGTCCGATCAGCGCTGCACGCAAGACCGACGTGAACTGGTACCTGGTAGCCGGTGCCCCATTCAAGTGACAGAACAATACCCCCCCCGACCGATGGTCAGATTGCCAAATACTCCTGCACTGCCTGAACTGGGCATAACAATGGAACCCCTGCTCGTGCTAGCGTAACCGTCCTCCCCCCCCCCCACACTGGTCTGTCTTTGATACCCATAATCGAATCATGACCAGATAATTATCCCCTTCTACATCATTAATCTCTATAGCCCTACCTGACCTGTCCCTGACTGACTCGGCGACCAACTCGCTCACTCGGAAGGCCCCCAAAAATGCCACTTTAAACATTGCGGCAAACATGAATTCCTGGAATTTGCTATAACAGACCAATTATAATACATTCACAACTTGAACAAGGAGGGGAGGGTGATGGGTAACCTGGTGTCCCTGGCAACCAGCCACTTGCGTGCCCAAGACTCCAGAAGCCTGCAGGCAAGGAAACCTTTCTCAGGGGGTGGGCAACCAGCCAATTGGCTCATAAAAAGTATTTAACATAGATTGTTTTAAATTGTTTTTATATTGTTTGATGTTTCATTGTTGGAAGCCACCCCGAGCTGTGTACAGGAGGGGCGGGGTACAAATGTCTTAAATAAATAAATAAATAAATCCAAAGGCAGCTAACTTTCCTGCTATCGTCCTGGCTGCCAACCCCTCCCTCCACAAGGTCATCGCAAACTGTAACACCTGCACCTCAGGGATGGGAAAACCCATGCTCCTTCCCCGCTGTGCCCGGAAATCCTGAAACAACTGAAAAGCCCTCTGGTAAGCTGTTCTGATACGTGTGGCTAACGCACCCTGTACGGTGGAACTTAACTCTACGATCCAAGGTTCCACAGCTCCACTGGCATAGGCTCTGGTTGGCCTGCAGCGCCAGCAAGCAAAAGCGTTCCATCTGGAACCAAGAGAGAGCATCCGTAATCTCATTCTCGAGTCCAGGGATGTGCCTGGCATGGAACAGTATGTTGTGTTTTAAACACGCAACACCAGGCTTCTGACCAAGCCTATGACCCTTGGGGAGCGGGTTGTAAGCGTGTTGATTATATGGACCACTGCCTTGTTGTCACACCAGAACAGTACTGCCTTGTTGGCCAGTTGACAATGCCACAATCGGACTACCACGACTATGGGGAACAATTCTAGGAATGTGAGGTCCCTTGTGATGCTTGCTGCTACCCACTCTGATGGCCATGGGGTCGCACACCACTCATGGCAAAAATATACCCCAAAGGCTTGAGCACCTGCCGCGTCCAAATGGACTTGCAACTCGGCAGTCGATAGGAGTTGTTCCCTCCAGACCGTCACACCATTGAATTGTTCCAAGAAGGTTAACCATACCCGTAGAACTTGCCGGATCTCATTGGTGACCCTGATATGATAATGCAGCAAGGGGTTCCCTGCCAGCTTACCATACAGNTTGACTCGGGGAGCGTGACTTTAAAGGAGCGGTCAGAGAGGTAGGAGGAGAACCAGTCAAGGACAGAGCCACGGAAGCCCAAAAGCGAGTCCAATAGAAGCAAGTGGTCGACAGTGTCAAAGGTAGCAGAGAGGTCAAGGAGGACGAGAATGGAGAAGAGGTGCTTAGATTTAGTGACAAGTAGATCATTGGTGATCTTGGCCAGGGAAGTTTCAGTAGAGTGGAGGGGATGGAAGCCGGATTGGAGAGGGTCCATGGAGGAGTTGGCAGAGAGGAGGTCCAGGCAGCGGGAATAGACGACACGTTCCAGAAGCTTTGAGGCAAAGGGAAGGAGGGAGACTGGCCAGTAACTAGAGGCCTCAGATGGGTCCAGGGTGGGCTTTTGAGGATGGGGGAGACAGTGGCATGCTTGAAGGCAGAGGGGAAATTGAATCATGACCTGATCATTATCCCCTTCTATGTCGTTAATCTCTATAGCCCTACCTGACCTGTCCCTGACTGACTCGGCGAACAACTCGCTCACTCGGAAGCCCCCCCCCCCAATGCACTTTAAACCTTGTGGCAAACATGGATTCCTCGAATTTGCTATAACAGACCAACTGTAATACATTCACAACTTGAACAAGGAGGGGAGGTGTGATGGGTAACTTGGTGTCCCTGGCAACCGGCCGCTCATGTGCCCAAGACTCCAGAAGCCTGCGGGCAAGGAAACCTTTCTCAGGGGGTGGGTAACCAGCCAATTGGCTCATAAATCCCAAGGCAGCTAACTTTCCTGCTATCGTCCTGGCTGCCAACCCTTCCTCCACAAGGTCATGGCAAACTGTAACACCTGCGCCTCGGGGATGGGAAAACCCATGCTCCATCCCCTCTGTGCCCAGAAATCCTGAAACAACTGAAAAGTCCTCTGGTAAGCTGTTCTGGTACGTGCGGCTAATGTACCCGGTACCATGGAACTTAACTCTACGATCCAAGGTTCCACATCTCCACTGGCATAGGCTCTGGGTTCCGGTTAGCCTGCGGTGCCAGCAAGCGAAAGCGCTCGATCTGGAATTGAGAGAGAGCATCCGCAATCTCATTCTCGAGTCCAGACATGCCTGGCGTGGAACAGTATGTTGTGTTCTAAACATGCCAACACCAGGGTTCTGACCAAGCCCATGACCCTTGAGGAGCAGGATGTAAGAGTGTTGATTATATGGACCACTGCCTGGTTGTCATACCAGAACAACACTGCCTTGTTGACCAGTTGACTATGCCACAATCGGACTGCCACGACTATGGGGAATAATTCTAGGAACGTGAGGTCCCTTGTGATGCTTGCTGCTACCCACTCTGATGGCCATGGGATCGGACACCACTCATGCCAAAAATATACCCCAAAGCCCTGGGCACCTGCCGCGTCTGAATGGACTTGAAACTCGGCAGCCAATAGGAGTTGTTTCCTCCAGACCGTCACACCATTGAATTGTTCCAAGAAGGTTAACCATACCCGTAGATCTTGCTGCATCTCATTGGTGACCCTGATATGATAATGCGGCAAGGGGTCCCCTGCCAGCTTACCATACAGATGTGACAAGAATGCCCTCCCAGGGGTGACCACCCTGCAGGCAAAGTTGAGGCTGCCGATCAAGGACTGGAGCTGCTTCACTGACACCTTGACCACCGACTCACACTCCCTGATCTTAAGGATTAGAGCAGCGACCTTGTCCTTGGGCAAACGAGAAACGACCCCTAACGTGTCAATTTCGATACTCAAATAGGTGAGCACGGTGGAGGGGCCCTCAGTTTTCTCGGTTGCCAAATGCCCTGTTATCCGTTTAAACAACTCCACCAGTTCCAGGCATTCCTGGAATGCCTGCGTGCCCAATGAAGAGGAAGTCATCAAGATATTTTGTGAAGGCCCCCCCCCTTTCGCCTCATGCCGTGCAATCCATGCAACAAGGGAGCTGAAATGCTCAAAAGCTGAGCATGAGATTGAGCATCCTATGGGCATGGCCTTGTCATAATAGTATTTGCCTTGGAAGTGGAATCCCAATAGGTGGAAGCTGTCTGGGTGTACTGGCAAAAGGTGAAATGTAGATTTAACATCGCATTTTGCCATTAACGCCCATAACCATATTGCTTGACCAGCTTGACTGCCATGTCAAAGGACGCGTAGTGCACTGACGTCAGGTTCTTGGGAATTCTGTTGTTGACCAAGTGGCTGCGGGGATAGGAAAGGTGATGGATGAATAGAAACTGCCCAGGTGTTTTCTTTGGTACAACCCCCAATGGGGAGAATATCATGCCCGGAAATGGTGGGGAATCAAACAGACCCGCCACTCTCCCTTCCACCATCTCCTTTCGAATCTTCTCAGCCACCACCTCCTCCATGCCCACTACAGACTTTAGGTTGGGTGCTACCTTGCCCTGCCGCACCTCACCAGCTGGTATCCTAAATCCTTCTAGAAAGCCTTCCACCACATACCTTACTTCCTCCCTGTCTGGGTGCACGAGCAGGACCACGACCAGCCTATCTACTCTCACCAGGTTACCACTCCTCCATGCTCCACCTGCGCTGATACCCCCTTGGTTGCCTTTGCCTCCCCCGCCGGCTGCACCCTTCGCCCTGGTCCATGACTTGGGTCAGGGGCAGGAGGCCGCCACGTGAAATCCCCCACAGGAGGAGCAGGTATGCCGAAACCTGGACGTGGGGCAGTTACAGGCGCCCAAGCGGGAAAACTCCCAGCATTGCCCCACGGTTCCCACGGTGGTCTGCCTCCCCCTGGTTCTGTTGGGGTCATTTGCTGCTGGCCACTATCGGCTTTAGGGGCACCCTTTGCATCACTCATGCAATTTAACCATAAATCCTGCGCATGAATGTCCCACCTAAGCCCTGACTTAAATGATGCCCGGTGCCTGAATGCTTCATCGTATCGAAGTCAAGCTCCCAGAGGCCCCGTTTCATACGCTCGGTGGATTATCTCTGCGTAATCCGGGTACATCTTTAATTGTACCCTGTGATAGATGGCATAAGCCTTATAAGGAGTCTGTGATAGATGGCATAAGCCTTATAAGGAGTCTGATAAGTCCGCATACCCACCGCCCATAGGTGTGGGATGGCGTGGACCAGTCTCTCTGTACCAACCTTGCCTCACTTGTGGCTGAGCCCATACTTGCGGGATTGGCTGCCCTGGTGTCTGTCCAGGAGGGTACACAACCCCCATACTCCTGAGCATATTGCCCTGCCATCTGAGCGACAGCTTCTTGGGGCGGTGGGGCCTGCCCCTGGAGTGCTTGTAGCCCTTGTGCCTGCCCAGTGTGTGTGTGTGGGGAAATACCCATCATCCCCTGCTCCCACAGCCCTGTTGTCTGTGTGACAGCGGTTTGGATCATTGGGGCCCAGACTTGGAGGGCCTGTTGTACATGCGACTTTCCCGTAAGGGGAGCGAGACTCCCATTCCTTGCCCGAACTGCCCCACCGCCTGTGTGGTGGCACTCTGCGTTGATGGAGTCCAGACTTGCAGAGCCTGTTGTGCCTGCCACGCAGGGGGCGCGGGACCACAAGGCCCTTGGCCCCACTGCCCCGCGGCCTGTATGGTGGTCAGTCAAACCACTGGGGATGTAACCTGTACCTATTCTCCATTCCACCATAAGTACTGCGGGGGCTTCCTCACAGGGGGCGGCCTAGTCCCCCCTCCCCCCAGCTCTGAGCCTCGGTTCAGGCCTCACTCCCAGACCCATAGTCCCATAAATCCCTGAAACCAGTGTCCCCAATGCTGTGCAGGGAGAAGGGGCCTCCGCCGTGGGGCAGGGATCCCCGCCTCCCCATGGTTGCTTACCTTGGGGTGCCATGGTGTATTGGGGGGGTTCCAGGATGCTCTGATCCCTTGCTGCCAGGGTGCGCTCCAGGGCCTCAATCCTTGCCAGCAGGCGCGGGTCCTCACCTCCATCTGGGGCCGCTTCCTCCCTGGGGCCTGGAATTATACTGAGAAGGGGGTGGCAGCCCCCTCTGCTGCAACACTATGTCATTGGCTGCAACCGACCCAGGCTCCCCTTCGCCATCCCCCATGTGCTGGGTCCTTGGGGGTGGGTTGACCCAAGTGTCCCCTTGGGGGATCCCACGTGCCTCACCACTCAACTGGGGACCCAGGGTTTCCCCGTCCGCAAAGAGGGCTGGCAGCACAATCCGCCTGCCGCCCCACCTGAGAAGCCTCTCCTCCGCTGGGGGCCCCAGGGTTTCCAACGCAGGGCCTGGTCATTCCCATGGCCATAAGCCGGGGCACGGCCCCCGCTGGGAGCCTCAGGGCACAAGGCCCTGCTCCAGGCCTCCATTACAGGTGCTGGGGTACAGGCCTCGGCCCCATTGCTTCTGACCCCACTCACCCCCGATGGTCCTGGCCTAGTGTCCGTGGGGTCACCTTGCTCTCCTCCCCCCCTCAGGCCTTCCACTCAGGGTGGGTGTCTCCCCCCCAAACATAGTCGCCTCATATGCCACCAGGTGTTCCCAAGCTCATCTCGTGGCCACAGGTGGTGGTGGTAGTGGTGGGGGGACGAGCCCACCCCCCCTTTTCCATTTTTGCCAGCGGGGCCCGCCTCAGCTCTTGCAGAGGTTTCTACGTCCCCCCCACTTTCCCCCCACCTTTGTCACCTTCTGGGCCTTCTCAGCCTGAGTTTTCACCCCTACCCTGGGGCTGCGCTTCTTCCCCCGCGCCATCCTCCCAGCCTCACTCCTGGCTCGATCCGTGCCGTGCCCGTGCTCCTGGATCGCACGTGCAGATCTCTTCTGCTTCTCTGTTCCCTGCTCTTCCTAGAATGAGCAGGGAACGCTGTCTGCCTGCCGCTGATTGCACTAAGTGACTGTCGGGGCCGATCAGCAGCTTTTCTTTTTGCGCCATCAGCAAGGGCAACCCTCGCCCACAGCTCCTTCGCAGTCACTGCCCTGGGCGCTGCAAACACTGTTTGCAGCAAGCCCCAAGCTGTCCTGCCCCATTTGCTAAAAGGGGAGGGGCGCAACAACCTCCCCACCGCCGCAATTATGGCGGAGGGCAATTCTCCTGGGCTAAGCAACATGCAGTCTACATGCTGAGATTTAACCACACCAAACTTAAATCTAAGTTTATAACTTCATAGAAAACCAGAATTTGTAATAAAAATATTGCATAGTACAGCTTGAAATTGTGAATGGTACAGTCTAAAAGAGAATGGGATAGGCGTGTGCATTAAGAGGGGACTTTACAAATTAAAAAACTGAAAATATTTGCATGTAAACAATGGTCCTGACTCTATACTAAGGCTGCTTTAAAAGGAATCTAACAATGTAAAGGGGCTTTAATGTAGGTGAAAAATTTTAAAGCCACTTTAAAGCTCTTTTAGGTAGACAGTGATGCAAAGCAGTATTACCGTTAAATTTTCAATTTCAAATTCGTTTATTAATGCATAACTAAAAGGTCATAGCAAACCTATTTATCATATACATAAAACCGTTCAATATATAAAATTAAGAATTGGTGAAGCAAAAGAGTGGCACTTCAAACATATGATCGTCTCCCTCATATACATACACCAATAGAGTAAAATAGATAAAAATTAAACTTTAAACTTAAACATAAAATTAAATTTGTATCAGGGGGCCAGTCCCACCATCATCCCGACCCCCACTCTGGTCACCCTAAATGTTATATAGATATTAAACCATCCATATAAGGGGATAGACCCTAATAATTACGGGAGCCCAGGATGATTATAAGCAAAAGTATATTTGAGCAAGTGTCATGACCCAAAATATGCCCCTACATTGGAAGTTTAAATTTCAAGAACTTATTACGCAAACAAAATGCATGCCGCAAAAAAGCGGCAATAGTGGGGGAGGTATCAGCAAGAGCTGTAATAATTAAGCTGGCATTTGATCTTCGGGGACATCTGTTCAAAAAAGGTTCCCGGTACTGCACTTTCAATTGGTCGTATAAGTGACAGTGAAATAAAATATGCTCTGTTGATTCCATAATCTGGGAATCAAATGGGCAAAGACGCTGCGCATAAGGCATTTTTGAGTGATGGCCCTAGCCATCGCTTTGACCACGTGCATCCTCTCCTCTCTCCACTGGCTCCCTCTTCCTGAGCGCATTCTGCACAAGCCCCCTGTATTCACCTACAAAGTCCTTCACAACCTCGCTCCCCCCTACCTCTCTGTCCTGATCTCCCTCCGAACCCCTGCTTGAGCACTTCGCTCCTTCTCCATCTCCTCCCACACCTCCCTTGCTCCCCCAAGTGCCTTCGTCCCTTTTCCCTCCCTGCCCGCATGCCTGGAACTCCCTCCCTGCCCTCGTCCTCCTTGCCCCACCCTCCACACCTTCAAGTTCCTCCTCAAAACCCACCTCTTCCACTCCACCCTTCCTAACTCCTACTAACCATTCCCACCCAGGATTATCCTCCACCTGTTATCTGTAAACTCCCAATTTACTGCAATCAAGCCAAGAACATGTACCTGAGCTCTCGCATCCTCATGTATGTCTCATCCCTTGTCTCTCACTCTGTTCCCCCTTCCCTGTCTCCCCTTCCCCTGTCTTTAGACTGTAAGCTCTCGGGCAGGGACTGTGACTATCTTATTCTTTGTAAAGCACCAGGTACATTGCTGGTGCTATATAAATGCTAATAATAATAATAATAATAATAATAAATTAATAATTAATAATAATAAAACCTTAGAAGGGAGGGAATTAAGCCAAGCACAGAGAAACAGATACTTAATACGAGATGATATTGAAAGGGTTAAGTAGTTTGCCATATGTCCAATGTCTGGGGCCCACTGTGCATAACCTGATAAGTAGGCTGTATCCATTATAATCATTATATTCCTCTGTCTATCCAGGTCGCAGATTCTTTGGGAGATCTCGACTTTAGCTGCTCTCAAGTTTTTATTCAAAAAATAATCTTTGGAAAAACCCAAATTTGATAGATATTAGATAAACAAAAAAGCCTACGGTTTTACAAACTTAGTTAAGGCAGATTCATACCAAGCAAACTTTAACAAACATAGAAATTGTGTGTTAAGGCTCCCACCTTAATTTCCACACCATGTAAGCAGTAAAGATGTTGTATGGCTTCGCATACTGTGCTCACTTACAACTACTTAGGCTCCATGCACCCACACTTTGCCTTGGTCTTTCAGTTCCAATCCATGTGGAAGTTAAGGCCTTAACACACAATTTCCAGGTTTGTTAAAGTTTGCTTGGTATGAATCTGCCTTAACTAAGTTTGTAAA
>QEPC01011483.1:468941-487751 GCA_003113815.1 Sphenodon punctatus
AAAGGTAGAGAGCAGAATTCCAAGCCACTGCAGTCCAGCTTTTTTGACCCAACTCAGGTCTTGTTGCTGCCATCGGGGTACCCGTTAGGACTCTAAGAAAGGCTTGGAGAAATGTATTCTGAGGTAAATTTAAATTATATGATGTTAAAATAGTCCATATCTCAGCTCTGTATAAAAACTGAGCCCTAACTTTAGTGTTGAAAACTTTTATGGCCAGGTTGAAAGCCTCCTTTCCTGACCAGCCAAAGAAGCTCAGAATGGCTGAAGATGAACCTTTGGCACAGGTCAAGGCTGAGCTATAGTGAACATTCCATTTGCCCATAGACTGAAAATTAATCTCTAAATATTTAAAATTTTTAGCTTGGCAAACCGGATGTCCATCCAACTGCCAGCTATATATCAAACAACTACCTTGCATTTATCATAGTTGATCTGTAAAAAAATTAATTTTACAGTATTGAGAGAAAGTGGCCAACTGTCTTTTTAACCCTAACCTAGTTTGGGAAAGTAGGACCAAGTCGTCTGCATACAAGAGGCGACCAATGAAATGAGATGCCAGTTTAGAGGGAAAATATTTATGTTGTGCCATTATTGGAACCAGATCATTAATAAACAAATTAAACAGAGCCGGAGCAAGAATACATCCCTGTCTCACACCTGTAGATGTACCAACATTATCATTTACATGTCCAGCACTATCAAACTTAACCACCAATAAAGAGTGACTATGCAAAGCTTTAATAAGAAACAATAAATGGCTATCTATTGATGAATTACCCAGTTTTGCCCACAGAAGATCTCTGTCTACTAGGTCAAATGCCGCCTTCAAATCCAGGAAAGCAGCAAATATCCTGTTGTTACGTTTTATATATTTTTCTATGAGATGGAAGAGAGTAAACATTGATCTTGCACACTGATGCACAATGGGAAAAATAATCCAAATTCCATATGAGTACACAATGCTGGGTACTAAGCTAGGAGTTACCACTCAGGAAAAGGATCTGGGAGTGATTGTGGCTAATACACTGAAATCCTCAGCCCAGTGTGCTGCAGCAGTCAAAAAAGCAAACAGAATGTTAGGAATTATTCGCAAGAGGATAGAGAATAAAACTGAGGATGTCATAATGCCTCTATACAAATCAATGGTGTGACCGCACCTTGAATATTGTGTGCAGTTCTGGTCACCCAATCTCAAAAAAGACATAGCGGAACTAGAAAAGGTACAGAGAAGGGCAACATAAATGATCCAGGGTATGGAATAGCACCCGTATGAGGAGAGGCTTGATAGGTTGGGGCTCTTCAGCTTGGAAAAGAGATGGCTGAGAGGAGATATGATAGAGGTCTATAAAATCATGAGTGGTGTGGAACTTGTAAACAGGGAATGGTTATTTACCCTCTCAACTAGTACTAAAACTAGGGGACGCGCCATGAAACTCACAGGTGGCAGAGTAAAAACAAACAAAAGAAAGTATTTTTTCACTCAGCATACAATTAGGTTGTGGAATTTACCGCCAGAGGAGGTGGTCAAGGCCAGCAGTATAGCTGAGTTTAAAAGAGGTTTGGCCAAGTTTCTGGAAGATAGGTCCATTAGCAGCTATTATCCAGATAGGATTGGGGAACAAAACCCTTTACTGTTGGGAGCCTGGGCATGACCCACAGGGAATGGATAGCATGGTGACCTGTTGGATGCTTCTCTCAGGCCCCCATGATTGGCTACTTTCTGAGACAGGATGCTGGGCTTGATGGACCGTTGGTCTGACCCAGTATGGCACTTCTTATGTTCTTATGATCTATCATTGATCTCCCTTTTCGAAAACCAGCTTGCTCTGGAAAAATCACTTTGCTATCTATAAACCAAGTTGTCATTTTATCCAGCAGTGATTTTGTATACAATTTACTCACAACACTTAACAGAGTAATAGGTTTGTAATTTGCAGGATTATCTCTAGGACCTTTTTTAAATATGGGGATGACTACAGCTTTTCCCCAGTCCTCTAGCACAAGCCCTGAGTTATTGATGGCAGTGAAAAGGACTGCCAAAAGGGGGACCCACCAATCCTTATAACATTTTAAGAACTCAATTTGGATCAGGTCCGGGTCTGGCACCTTATGATTTTTAAAGGTGTCAATGAGAGAGACTATCTCCAGTTCAGTGACAGGGGGCCAAGCTGCTAGGCTGGATTTCACTTCTATAGTATTTATGAAGTCATGCTCCTCAGAATTAGTAGAGAATAACTTCCTAAAATAACCCTCCCAAACCTGTTTGGGAACTGGAAATGCCCATGATCTCCTGTGATCTCTCTTTTTAGACTTTGTTCAATTACGATATAATTTCTTAAGTTTAAAGTACTAGGTTGGCAGTATGCTTAAATCCCCCATACAATATGCTCGATAAATTACAGCTAATTCTTTCTTTACTCTTCTACATTCTCAATCAAACCATATATGGCCAGTATGCACTCTCCCCTCTGTGCTGATGGCTGGGACACCCCTAGTTAAATATTGTTTGATATGGCTGCTCAATTGGTCATAAGCTTCTGTAGTAGACCTATCTGAATCTGCGTCCACAATTGCCTGTCTTAAATTGAGACAGTTCTCTTATTTAAGTACAGTCTAATGAATGTGCTAGAGAGTCACTCAATTTTATCACTTGGTGACTATCCAAGCAAGGTATTGAAGCATCCATATTGTCTATTTGGGCCACTAATGCTGAACTATCTAAATTCAGGTAGACCGGCAGAGGTAAATGATCACTGACCTGTGAGTCTCCAATATAAAAACCGTTAAGAAGCTGAAGAACATTAGGGGTTACTACCACGTAATCAAGAACACTGGAACCGTGAGGTCCCAAGAATCTGAATTCTCCCTGTTCAAGATCTGTAAATTCAATCCACCTACCAAATTGGAAAATATAATGCCTGATGAGTTTATTACTTGGTCTTTTGACTGCCTATAAAATAGACTAGTGGCTGCATCACAATAGGGGAGCAGTGTCTCATCATCGGGTCCCAATCTTGCATTAAAATCACCCACCATAATAGTTATCCCTTGGGGTAATCTATCAATAAGTCTTTGACTATGGATTCAAGGCGGGACCATAAATGGCTATCAAAGGTTTTAGCAGTGATGGGTGGGATGTATATAGATAATAGAATTATAATATAAGCACCCAATTTTAACACTAAACCCTGAGCAATAGGAGAAGATTTTATTACTGAAAGCACTATTGTGTTCAAATCTTCTGCTGTCAGGCACACCAGACCACCACTAGAGCGACCTCTAGCTTTATTAGAGATAGCTGGGATAGAATAAGAGGTAAAGCCCTCCAAAACAATAGGATCCTTGGCCCAGGTCCCTTGTAGAAGTACAATTTTAAATTTACTTATATATGAGATAAATGCCTCATCGTCCAAGTGAGCATGCCAACCAGCTGAGTTCCAAGAGCATATTGAGAGGCTATTTGGATCATGACACTGTGCTTTTCAGCTATTCATTATATTATCTGGTCCTATGTTTAATGGTGAACCATGGTGAGCAATTTGAGCAGGAGGTATAGATATTCCTATAGGAATGGCTATTGCTTCAAAGATTGAAGCTTCCATTAAACTTACTGTGGGATCTTTAACTAATCCCTGGGTAGAATGCATTGGATGGGACACTACTGCCGAAGATATTGGTGGAAGGACAGGATTAGGTAAATTTGACACTGCAGTATCCAGTACGCTAGCATCAATTGATGCAGAATGAATTAAAGAAAGGTGCACTAATTTATTATCAGCATCCAAAGTCTTAGACTGGAGATCTAATAATTGTTGCTGTTCCATTGCTATAGTAAGTAGACGAACGTTAATATGCTCTAACTTCTGTCCATTGTCTACAGGATTAGGGGTAATATAGGACTCCTTTCTTTTCCTATAAAAGGTTCTATGAGTGGAATTCCTCTGTTTCTGAGAGGTCTGTGCCGGAGAGCTAACTGCTACCAACTGTGCGGAAAAGATGTTAACGTAAACTTATCCAGCTATTACCCCCCAGGAATTAAATAATTCAAAATCGGAGAGAATCCTATTTGCCAGCGCTGGTGTTCAAAAATGGACCACTAGTCGTTGAAGATTCTTAGATGGTGGCAGTCTTTGAAAGGATGCTATTTGCCACAAAGGGACATTAGTTCTCATAACATTTCCAAGAAGCCGCTAAATGGCAAATGTAGAAGTCCATCCCGGAAAGAAACCATTTGGGAGTGGAACATTTTAAAAAGAAACAGCCTTATAATTAATCTGCAACTGGGGAGATTCCTGGATATCACCTTGCTGTGCTATCTGGAACTGGTGATTTAAAGTTGAATATGATAGATTACCTTGATCACCGGAGTTAGCTCCTAAGGCCTCTGTGGGAGTTTGTTATTTGGGGACAGCGTTATTACCAAGAGACTGCCTTTCAGCGTGCCAAAGCACGCTTTGGGATGTATGTGGGGCTTCAATTGAGATTTTCCATGCCCTAAAGTTGGATACAAAATCAGTGATCACCTTAAACTGAGATTTGTCACCCCCCACGTGGGGGGACATACCCTCGACCTGATCTTCGGTTCTGGCGGGGGGTCCGGTTGTGGGGGAGTTTACAACAGTGCCCTTGTCATGGACGGACCATTATCTCCTTCAGGCCGGTCTTCTAGCGCACCCCCTCCAGAAGGGGAAGGGACCACTTAGGATGGTCCTGATCTTCGGTTCTGGCCTTGAGGCGGGGGGTCCGGTTGTGGGGGAGGTGACAGCGGTGCCCTTGTCGTGGACGGACCATTATCTCCTTCAGGCCGGTCTTTTAGCGCGCCCCCTCCAGAAGGGGAAGGGACCAGTTAGGATGGTCCGCCCTCGGAGGCTGATGGAACCCCAGCGGTTCCAGGAGGTCCTGAGGGAGCTTACCCTGGATGTGGACGGTCACTCTGTGGATGAGCTGGTCCGGCATTGGAACATCTTGCTGGAGGAGGCCATTGACAGGGTGGCTCCGAGGCGCCTTCTGCCTCGGTCTCGTCACCGCAGGACCCCTTGGTTTACTGAGGGGCTGCGGTGTATGAAGCGTGTGGGCAGGAGGCTAGAGCGACGCTGGCGTCGGACTCGGTCTGTCTCCGATCGTCTTCTCCATAGGGCCCATTTGCGGTCCTATGTGGAGGCTGTGAGGACGGCGAGGAAGGAATTCCTCGCGGTCCTCATAGCGTCTGCGAAGTCGCGTCCAGCGGAGCTGTTTCGGGTGGTGCGGGGGCTGGTTAGTCCGGCCTCCCTCCGCCTGGATGGGGACTTGTCCCGGGCCCGCTGTGAGGAGTTTGTCACCTACTTCGCAGACAAGATTGCTCGGATTCAGACCGACTTTGACGCTGGGTTGATGGCAGTAGGGGAAGAGCGCGGGGGGGCGGAGGGCCCGTCTGGTCCATCTTTGTGGGGAGAGTTTCGGGAAGTGACGCCGGCCGATGTGGTGGATGTCCTGGGGTCTGTGAGGGCCACGTGTTGTCAACTAGATCCGTGCCCGTCCTGGTTAATAAAAGCTTCCGGGGAGACGTTGGGGACGGTGCTGGCGAGGGTGGTGAATGCGTCCCTTCGGCAGGGGAGGTTGTCGCCTTGCTTAAAAGAGGCTGTGGTGCGCCCCCTGCTGAAAAAACCATCGTTGGACGTAGACGCGCTCGCCAGCTACCGACCTGTCTCTAACCTTCCCTTTTTAGGGAAGGTTATTGAGCGGGCAGTGGCGCTCCAGCTCCAGGTGCATCTGGATAGCATCGGGTTCCTAGACCCTTTTCAATCTGGGTTCCGCCCCGGCTATGGCACCGAGACGGCGTTGGTGGCCTTGGTAGACGACCTCCGCCGGGAGATGGATGCAGGATGTTCAACATTTCTCATCCTGCTAGATCTCTCGGCCGCTTTTGACACCGTGGACCATGGGCTGCTGCTGAGGCGACTGCGTGACCTGGGGGGTCTGGGCGGGACCGTTCTTGAATGGTTCCGCTCATTCCTCTCGGGGAGGAGCCAACGGGTAGTGTTGGGGGAGGAGACATCGTGCCCCCGCGCTTTACCGTGTGGCGTTCCGCAGGGTTCGATCTTGTCTCCGCTGTTGTTTAACATCTATATGCAGCCCTTGGGGGAGGTTGTGAGAAGGTTCGGGGTGCGATGTCACCAGTATGCTGATGATACTCAGCTGTACCTCTCTTTTTCTACTGACCCAGACCCTGCTATCTCGTTGCTGTCCCAATGTTTGGAGGCCGTGGCGGAGTGGATGCGGCTGAGCAGACTGAAGCTCAACCCCGATAAGACGGAGGTGATGTTGGTGGGGAGAGCAAAGGGGGTGGTGGCCCCCCTAGTTGGGGGGGTTCACCCTCCTATAGCTCAGCAGGTTCGGAGTCTGGGGGTGATATTGGATGCGGACCTCCGTCTGGAGTGGCAGATGGAGGCAGTTGCTAAGGCTGCTTTCCGCCAGCTATATCTAGTGCGTAGGCTGCGTCCGTATGTCTCTGGCCTGGACCTGACCTCCCTCATCCATGCCTTCGACACCTCGAAGCTTGACTACTGTAACGCGCTCTACGTGGGGCTTCCCTTGTTCTTGGTTCGGAGGCTGCAGCTAGTGCAGAATGCGGCGGCTCGTCTTCTTACAGGGATGGGCCGTCGGGAGCATATTACACCTGTGCTCCGAGCTCTGCACTGGCTGCCGATAGCGTGCCAAGCCAAGTTCAAGGTGTTGGTGATGATCTATAAATCCCTACACGGTCTGGGCCCCTCATACCTCAGGGACCGCCACGCCCTCCACGCCCCAGAGCAGCTCCTGCGGTCTGCGGGGGGGTGCCTTCTTGGAGGTCCCCCATGTTAAGCGGGGGGCCACAATGGAGAGGGCATTTTTGGTAGTTGGGCCGTGGCTTTGGAACTCCCTTCCAGATGAAGCTCACCTGGCCCTCAGCCTGTTAACATTCCGGTGAAGTTGTAAGACCTGGCTGTTCTCCCAGGCCTTTGGGAAGGAGGGTGGGTAGGGAAGGGTGTTTTAGCTCTCCCACCTACTTTGGTTTTATATTGTATCTTAGTCCTGTTTTAATATTTTATAATATTTATGAGAATTTTAATGATTTTATTGTATTTTAATGTTTTGGAAGCCGCCCCGAGCTGCATGGCAGGAGGGGCGGGGTATAAATGTATGAAATAAATAAGAAATAAAATAAATTTCTGAGATTCAAGAAGATTAGACACCCCAGCCAATTTCCTAATCAGTTTTTAAATTAAATCCCCTATCAGAAAACATTGGTTACCTAGCAGATCATAGGGGTTAATGTCTTCCTTGTCCGAGGTCGCTGATCCATCACTGAAAGAGGAGTCCCCTTCAGAAAAAGAGAGAGGGTCAAAGGGGCTAGTAACCGATGGCTTAATGAGCCTGTCCTTATTATATTTATTTATTTATATTTATTTTATACATTTGTACCCTGCCCCTCCTACAAGCAGCCCGGGGTGGCTTCCAACAATAAAACAATCCAATAAAATACAATTTAAAATCATCAGTACAATATAAATTATTAAAACAGGGCTCAGGGCCTTCATGATACATAATAAATAATGGATCAGGTGGGGGAGCTAAGAAAATCCCCTCTTACCCCACCCTCCCCAAAGGCCTGGGCGAACAGCCAGATTTTACAACTTCGCCGGAATGTCAACAGGCTGGGGGCCAGCGAGCTTCCTCTGGAAGGGAGTTCCAAAGGCGCAGCCCGGCTACCGAGAATGCCCTCTCCATTGTGGCCCCCCACTTAACACGGGGGACCTCCAAGAAGGCACCCCGGCGGAATGAAGGGACCGTTCTGGGGCACGGAGGGTGAGGCGGTCCCTGAGGTATGAGGGGCCCAGACCGTGAAGGGCTTTATAGATCAACACCAAAACCTTGAACCTGGCTCGGCACGCTATCGGCAACCAGTGCAGAGCTCAGAGCACAGGTGTAATATGCTCCCGATGGCCCGTCCCCGTAAGGAGACAAGCCGCTGCATTCTGCACTAGCTGCAGCCTCTGAACCAGGAACAAGGGAAGTCCCACATAGAGCGCGTTACAGTAATCCAGTCTCGAGGTGACGAAGGCATGGATGAGGGAGGCCAGGTCTGGACCGGAGATGAACGGACGCAGCCTCTGCACCAGATACAACTGGTGGAAGGCAGCCTTAGCGACTGCCTCCACCTGCCGCTCCAGGCGAAGGTCTGCGTCCAATATCACCCCCAGACTCCGGACCTGCTGAACTATTGCTGTTCCATTGCGAACTCCCCCAACCATTATTATGGGGATGTGGAGGAGTGGGAGATGGAGGTCTAACTCCCCCTTTAGCACCCCCAACAGCTGAAACAATATATGGATCGAGTTTAAGTTGTTTAGAGTGAGACTGATCTCATGAAGCAACTAGCCCGTCTTCTCCTTTTGCGAGTCATGGTTGGAGGGGAAAGGAAAGCAGCTGTGAAATATTGCCCACACCTGTTCTCACCAGGGGACTATAGATTAACCCGGTTTAGCTAGCTCTCTGATCTCAGCACCTCCCCTTCCTGCCTAAATCGATAGAATATCAGAAAATCAGGCTGGGGAGGCGATATTGAGGTCCTAGATTATGAACAACAAAATAAGTAATATCTGAGACAATATGGGACAATAGAGGTGGATATCAATCACTGACAAGGGTTTCTTATAACAGAATCCCTTAAGGAGTTGACAGTAGGCGTATCCTCTAATCCCGGTTCTACCACCAGGAGGGGCCAGAAGTTGTAAGTAGCTAGGCAAGTAAAATTCTAACCAGTGGTGACCAATCAACCCTTATTGCTTAATCAAAGTTATTACAGAGATATGATGAACTAGTCCTAGGTCCTCATGGACCCTCAAGACCCCTTATGAGCCACACCTTATGGCTTGCGTCCCTTCAGCACGTGGTCTGTGATGGAGCCTCTGTTTGTGGTTAATGAAGCCCCGCTGTACTGGGCCACTGACGGGTCAATCTGACCCCTCCCCCTCCTATAGTTGGAACATAGGAGGGAGGAGATGGCCAGGGCCCTCTGTAAAGGGGTGAGCAACAAGTTCCCAGCCCCACTGATCACTCCTCTGCTAGGCAGCAGATACTGGAACCTTCCTCCAATGTTATCCTCATAGTCCAAAGTGCTGATAGAAGATGGCTGGTCACCACTGCCGCATCTGCCCACTAACAGCACACCAATGGGTCGTCGCCCTTTGGCAGCAGCCCCCTTGTATAGTGGCTACCTGGGGGGAAGGGCAGAAGAATTAGCACTGGTGGGATGGTCCCAGGAGTCCCCAGCCAACAGCAAGCCTTTCTCCCAACTCAGCCCAGCCACACCCCCTGGGCAGCAGCCCCCTTGTATAGTGGCTACCCCTTGCAGCAAGATTTTAAGAGACCAAGAGTCACTCTAAGAAACAACCTCAAAAAGACAAACCAACCTATTACCATTAATGGGAATTCAGCACTACAGGTGTGTTCAGACCTGACAATAGCCCACAATTCCATGCTTTGACCCTTGTGGAATTCCGAGCCACCATCACTTCTGAAACCATTAGCCCAGGCTGTTTCCCGAGCAGTGTTGGCACTTAGCTCAGGCTGTGACTTGGGGAAATCCCCGAGTCACAGCCCGAGCTAAGCACCAACATCGCCCAGAGAACACCTTTCCAACTGGGTGTAAATTATGCTGCTACAAATGAATGCCAACTTTATTCACCACGATTGGGATCCCTGCTGGTTCTGGGCAGCCATTGGCTGCCATGGCCCACCCATCAGCCGGGGATGGGCGGGCTGCTCCACACAGCGTGGGGGCGGGCAGATGCACGCCTGTGTTCTCCCCGGCCCAGCTGCTGTCACGTTTGTTTAGTGGCCGGGCCGGATCCCCGCTGGAGTGATGGCTCCTGCCACTGCCCAGGTAAGTCCATAGCAGCGCTTGGAGCCAACACATCTGAAAACACCCCATAAAGCTATGTGTAAGTAAGTAAGTAGTTTATTCACAGCGTAACACAAAGTCATTGCCATACAAACAATAATATACACAATAATATAAAATACAAGAAAAAAAGAAACATACAATTTAAAACATAAAAATGATGCCACATAATACAAATAGATCAGCCTCCTGGCAGTTGCCTATACAATTCAGACAAGAGTAACTGATATTAATCACCAGATGGAAATAGCTACCATCAACACCTCCCCCCATGTTAGTTCTTATCTGACATGGATTCCAGCTCAGGGACAGATCCCCGATTAACTGAGTGTTTCCATTACCACCAGAGCCAAAAGGCTCATTTTCAGGGCCCGTGTGAATTCTCTCCCATCCCGGGTCCTTGAGGGGCATATTCATGGGATTCCCTTCTTGGATAGGATTTGCCCATTCGACCACTCTGCGGTCGAGACTGTTACCCATATTTTCTTTTCATGCCATCTTATAGTTATGTGAATTACAGAAACAAAACCTATTCATACCTAGCCAGTGAGAAGGAAAAATAGATTGTTGACTGTTCCATTTTTCTAGTCCAATTGGAATTGTCGATACAAAGTATTATTCACTGAGGTTCCCTAATGTAATAATATCCGTACGAGTAGGATATAATGGAGGCAGGTTTAGAGGATAAAATGTGCGGCATTCTGAAGTCCTGAAAGATTATACTAATTTTCCCTGTGTAATTTCAGCTAGGCATTCTTTAATGGCACTGTTCTGTATAAAGCCAGGGGAAAAACTCCAATCCAGCCAGCAGGGAAATCTGTACCAGGTTTGAAAAATCACCCAAAACTGATGAAGTAAAATCTTAACAAGCACAACTGCCTTTTGAATCAAAGTCTCTAGGTTTGCCGTGAACAGGCTGACAGAGGGGACAGGCAGAGATGGCATGTATTCGACAGTGTGCCTTGACTCTTGTCCTGGCCTCTGAGGTGAGTAGAAAGCAGTAAAGAACAGCAGCAGCCCTTTGGACAACAGGGAACTTAAACGAGGATGTGCTATCAGGATGAATATGGCTCATTCAAGAATTAACTCTCTACTCATCTTCTACCTCAGTTTCTTGCTGCTTATCCAGTTAAAAAGTAAGCTCTGCTCCTTTTCCAATATTGTTTTGACCTGTCTTATGGTGTCTTATAGATAAACACTTTTGGCAGAGAGCTCAGAATGTCACGGAGTCTTTCAGATAGAGATGCAAAAAGCTATTGTTCAAGGAACAGTAAGTTTTATAAATTCAGGGAACAGATGGCTTTAAGAAAACAGCTTTCCTGTTGTTTGGTACTGATAGGGATTGTAAGCATTTAAAATATGTATTGGATTGAATTCTGAAAATATGGTTCTGAAATATACACATAAATAATTCAAAACAAATGTTAAACTCTGTTTCCTAATGTAAATTATTACTTTTGTTTATGTATAATATGTATTTTTATGGTGCCCATCACTTTAGCATCTAAGTGTTACCTTAAATCCTTTTAATAATCTGTTCTGTAGTTTAAATGGTTTGATTTCACATTTGTAATAACAATATCAAAACTACCTTTAATCAGAGAGATCCAAAAACTGTTTATTTGTATTAATAAACCTTTCCAGCAAACTTCCCCACAAACACAAGTGTGCAAAATGCTGTAGGTCAAAACGGGTTTCCTTGATAATTCTCTCAGATGAATGAGAGTGAATACAATACAAGGAGGCGAATGGCCTCAGCTGGCGAAGCTGATGTGTATGTATGAAAGGCAGTAGCTATTCAACATGTTTAAAATGAAGACAGGCAGAGTGTGTGTCTGTCTGAAGAGGCTGTGTGATTTGTAGCTGTTGAATCTCAATCTCAATAAAACAAAGCTCAGAGCAGCTGCCATTAAGCAAGAAGACTTGGCATTAGCGTACAATGTTGTGTAATCTGGGTCACCTTCTGTTGCTGCATCAGTCAGATTGTTACTTGTACAATTACAGCTCAGTGTAAATCAGGCAATGAAAATCAAACAAAAGCAGTTACATGTAGCACAAGTAAACACACACACACTCGCACACACACTTTAGATCCTAAAAAAATAATATGAAGCACGCCACACATTCAAGTAGGCTTTTATCCACTTTTCTAACTTGGGAACATATTTTGCCTTACACAATTGATGATTACACTATGGAAGCAACTGGAATGAGCGTTTCCAATCAGCTGACAACAGGGACAACTTCTGGAAATAGGCTACTGAGAGTTCTTGGAACTTCAGCTTTCAAAGTGCCGGGCCTGTACCTATAGACACTATCCACTTCCGAAGGGGTGGGAATATCGGTATCAGATAAATCCGATACACCCAATGATCAGGTATATCGGATTAATCCAATAATCTGATAACCACCGGTATCGGCATACTGGATTTTTAACATTGGCCGCTTTACTGTTTCTTTTACATTGCGATCATTGAAGTAAATGGCCGCAGTGTAAAAAACCCAGTAAAGCGGCCAATGTTAAAAATCCGGTATGCCGATACCGGTAAATCCGATACCGGCGAATCCGATACTGATAAATCCGGTATCCGGTATTCTTCCCGGTATCCCATCCCTACTATCCAGTCACCTAAAAACAGTATGCAAGGCCTTGTGGAAATGTCTCTGAGAAAATCTATCACTATGAAGGATGTGTAATTGAAATTATTGCAATAGAGAAATTTCATGTATATACCATGCAGGCACATTACTGGTTCTATGTTATTGGCTTTACAGATTGCTGGTGTTGTTTACAAGCACTGTGCTAAAGGGGAATACATTAAATATTAACAGTGGAAGGGCAGTAAAGTAAAAATACCAGACAAAAGGGCCTCAGACAGAAGCTGAAATGAATGAAATGAGGGGACAGAGTTAAGTAAAATAAATTCAAAGGACTCAGTTCTTGCACCTGACATGATTCCTATTTGTGCAGGATATTTGGTGAGTCAAAAATAGCTGTATTCCACCCTTTTACACCTCATCCTCCAGTACTGGTGCTGTCTAGGGACCAGTTCAACTCTAGTATTAGTGAGAACAGCTTCAGGATTTGCTTCCTTTTCCTGCTTATGCCCGTATGCCTGGTGGGCAAGCAGGTACAGCATCAGGCCCTATAACATCTAAAGATGACTCTAGGGAGTCCACAGCTTGCTGCTGTGCCAGCATTCAACAGCTTTGTATAGGGAGAGAGGCTCGAAGCATCTGTACAGAGGGACAGGATTTAGTCCAGTGAATAGGCTCTTGCACAGTGTACAATTGGGAATCTCATACAAGTATTTTATCTCCAGAAGTTTTATGCAACAACTTTTTAACTTTTTAAAGCAAATGTTAAGAGCACAATAATTTTCTGGCAGAGGTATTTAAGTCGAGGTAACAGATAAAAGGTAGTGCAGATACATAGTAGAAACCACCATCTTCTTTCATACAACTGAGGTTTTCTGAAAGCAAGGAAACCTAGACTAGAGAGAGCCAAGGGGTATCAAAGGGGTTTTGGGTTGTTTTTTTTTAAATAAAGAGGGTGTTTCATAAATTTGGTGGTAATAAAACTGTGCCTTAGCTGTACTATTATTCTTATTACACACTCCACTTGAGATCACATTGGGTAACGAAAAGAATTTCAGCTAGCTAATCACAAGCCAGAGAACTGAAATGCCATCCACTGATAAGTGAGACCGACTTCCTTTCTGCGATTGTATATGTGCATATTACATCACTATTTTCAGTACACAACACTCAGAGAACTACTCACTTCTGTAAGATCCAGCCTAGTAAATTCATTTCCCCAAGCCCCACTCTTACTGCAACCTTGACACTTCAACATCACAGTGTGCTCAAAGGCAAAGGAAATAATCATGTTTCTTTTATGTCACATTTGTTTTTTAAACCATTGGCATGGCTACACTATAGATATGATCTTAAAGTACGCTAGTTACTATTCAAAATAAGCCCTTGTTTACAGTTACTAATCTGTAGAATCTGAGAGAAATACACAGCATGGTACATTGACCTTTTTAAAAGTGACTCTGATATACTTATAACAAAAGGCTAGTGCTATTAGCAAATGTCTTGGCTCCCATCTACCTATCTAATCTATCTGAAGCTTATTATCACCATGGCATTGGAGCTCTTGTCTACATTTAATCATGCTACAAAGCCATTTGTTGTCTTGTGTATTCTCTGCTGCCATAAACATTATCCCCCAGGAGGCAAAGAGAATGGTTCCACAGGAACAGTAGGAAATGTAAAAATTTGTCCCCTGGCAGGCCCATTGAGAGAAATTTGGGTCCCTGGTACATCTGGGCATCTGGATGCCCCCTATCTCCCATGCCCACCATCATACATTTTAAAATCAACTCTGACTCTTTTCCACACATCATTTATATGCAGTTATTATTTTATGCATCATTTTAATGTATATTAAGAATGTAAATTCTCATTGTTTTGGGGAGCAGGCCCCAATTGTGGGGGACCTGGTATAACTGAACTCGCATTCCCCTCTGGGCAGGCCTGATTACTGGCAGCCTCATGCCTATAAATACTGTAACAGGGATGGCTAAAAAAGGGACTGCAAACCCTTTTAAAATGGGGAAGGAGGGAGAAACCTAGCCTAAGGTGTGTAAGTGCTCAGCTGGGATAAAATGGGCTGGAAAGGCCAAGGGCTGGGGGGTGGTAGCTGAGAGGAGAGGAACAAACTTGACCCATCTGAAGAGGGAAAAGGCTGAGAAGAGTTTTCTCCAGGCAGATGGAGTTGTTAGAGGCTAGATTCCTAAGCTCCTCAGAGTACTCCAAGCATGGAACATCTTGGCTGGGCTGAAGCTTGATGAGACATATTACCACTAGGCCTAGCAAGGGGTTTATGTGTGTTGGGCTTTGAGTTAATTCCCTGTGAGCCAGACAGTGCCCTGCCCTCTGTAGGATGAGGCAGGCTGCCTGGTCCTAAATACATTCAGGAGGATAAAAATATGAAAAAATAGGAGTTTTTGTGGTTTTATGAATTAGGCCATTTACCATGTTCAGAGATAAGGCTAGGAAACTCCCATCAGGCTCCTGGTGGCCAAACTCATGAGTAGCTCTGAACGTGGGTGCAAGGGGATTATGTGTCATCAGGTGTGTCCTGTGACAATTTTTCTGACTGATGACAGGGCTCAAAATCCAGCCCTCTTATCTGTCAGAGAAATCACCATGGGCGTGGGACATGTCTGATGATGCTTTTACCCCTGCGCCCATGTTTAGAGCTACTCGCAAGTTTGGTCACCAGGAGCCTGCTGGGAGTTTCCTAGCTTTATCTCTGAACGTGGGCAAATGGCCTTAGACTGCCTCATGCATTTTTTCTTCCCTAACAGGCAACTTTGAGAGCAGTGATTCCCTCCCAACATTTGGCGAAAGGAAACCCTCCTTATAGTTGTGCTGATGCAGACCAGTGCAATGGTTAGACAAAGGGATTATCATGTGCAAATTCTGACTGTGGAGAACTTTTCAAATGTGAAAGCACCAAAAGGTGTTAATGTTGATCTGTAAATCTTAGCCCATGTTTATGCCAGGAGCTAGGGTTCCAGAGCTTACAGTTCCCTTCCAGATAGGTGAGTATTCAGATTTTGAGGGTTGGCTTGTACTGCAGACGCACACACACACACACAGTATAACTAAATTAAATTCTAAGGCAGTTGTTCCCACATATTTTGGACTAATACACCACCATAAACCAGGGCTTAAGTTGTTCCAGAACTTGCCAGGTTTCAGTCTTGGCATCTCTTTTTCATGCCAGGGCACAGACGTGTAGGGTTGCCATATATGCAAGTTTTTAGAGGACACTTATGAGGAATACAGGCTGTAGGACTGCAATGGAGCCAATGCAGCCCTGAAACCTGTATATCTCATAAGAGTCTTCTAAAAATGTGTATATATGGCAACCCTACAGACCTAGGCACCTCTGTCCAAATCCTGCTACTGCAAAGACTCTGCCCATGGCTGGATAAAATTTGCACAGGGTCAGGACTGGGGCATGCTGTCCATCAGCTGTTCGGTGACAAAACCCCTGGGGGGTTCATCCACAGAATCACCAGCCTTAGCCTCTTCTCTGACAGGGTTGAGATTGGGTTTGCTGTGGTTGGGCAGGGGCTTGTGGAGAGTGCTGTGACTGCCACCCATCAGCTACTTGGCAGTGAGTGCTTTGACTGGTAGGGTAGTGATATCTGGCAGGAAAGCTTCACTGGCTCCTCTGAAAACCTCCTGGTCATCTAGGAGCAGGACCTTAGGTGCCAGGGCTCAAGCCTGTTTCAAGTTTGTTTTTTTTTTGTTTTTTTACAAATTAAGTGCTGTCAGAATTAAACCCTCAGGTTTTCTAGCAGATTATCATGTACTCGGTTGTGAGCGTGACCTGGTACATGCATTGTTCGGTGCAAGCTGATCATGGCCACACAAGTCAGGTGGCTTTGGTCTCTAGCTTCCAAGCCAGCATATGTGCATCATAGTCCACCTCAAGCCTCCATCTTCCCCCAGAGATGGTGGAGAAAACTGGAGATAGAATCATTCTTTGCTGTAGCCAAATCTAATTCTGTAGGCCCTCCATATCACTACAAAATTGTTATCATTTGGCATGACTTGGTGGCTGCTATTTTGCTTGTAAAGTTTAAATTTATGATGTGGGAGGCCCAGTCTTCTAATGTTTATATGGATGAGCTTCAATTGATATTGCCCACAGATGTGGAGAGTATGCTTGGAGGAATGCAGGCAACTTACTTGTGAGTTGGACCCAAGCCCATCCTGGCTGATGAAGGCCAGTGGGGAGAAGTTGGGTCTGTTTTGGCCAAGGTAGCCAATGCTTCACTTTGAGAGGGTAGGTTTTCAGACAGCCTTAATTAAGTTGTCTGGCCCCTGTGTCAAACCTACTTTTGGGGGAAAGGTGGTGGAGCAGGTGATCACCAGCCAACTCCAAGTGCACCTAGATGCTGTCAGATTCCTGTATCCCTACCATCCTGTGGTACTGAAGTGTCACTTGTGGCCTTAGTTGATCTTTTATTAGAGAGAGATTGGGGGGGGGGGAATTGTATCTCTCTTGGTCTTGTTGGATCTCTCAGTGGTCTTTGACACTGATAACCACGAGGTGTTGGTGACACAACTATGGGATCTGGTGGGTGTTTGTGGTCCTGCTCTTGAGTGGTTCCATTAATTGCTGGTAGACAGATCAGAGGGTGGTGATCGGTGACACTTGGCTCTCTTGGCCTTTACACAGTGTCTGGCTGTGGTGGGGAACTAGATGTGGGTGACTGAGTTGAGGCTGAATCCAGACAAGACTGAGATAATGATGGCTGGCAGTCCCTGTGACTTGTGGGATGAGTTAACGGTGGAGACACCTATCATTGAGGTCCAGCCTCCTCTGGTCTGTGAGCAAGAGTTTCCCAGCCGGAAGTGGAGCTGCAGTGGCCTGTCAGAGGATAGATGGACTGCTGCTCTGCCCCCAGGCCAGTGCTCTGGGTTTGGGCAGCCTGCTCCACTTACGGTACTCTGGGATGTTCCAGAGCACCACAAGTGGAGCTGGTCCCAAGCAGGCGGTGCCTGCTCAGCCTTTGCTCCACCTCACCCCAGGATGACCCACCTTTACATGGATGGGCCACCCAAGGGTGGGGTGGAGCAGAGCAGGTGTCCATCTAACAACACCCAAAGTCAAGTGCAGATGGCAAGGGCATGAACAGAGGCATCTTGGCTGCTGCTCCCTAGCTTTTGAATTTCCATCCTGTGTACGCCTAGTAGTGCTATGATAAGTAGTACTATTTGTCATTCCGCTTAAGATCCACCAGAGTTTGCTTCAGGAAGCAATACAAAGCATTCTTGTTTAGGTGGACTTTTGATGACTAGGGATGGGATAGTGATTGGGGGGTGGGGTGGATATAAGTTTTAACTAGTTTTATTGATTTCTTTTTTTATGTAGGTATTTGGTTCTATTGGCAACCTGCCCTGAGTCCATGATTTTGGAACTGGGTGGGATGAAAAGCTAAATTATTAGAGCGCGTGAGCACTCTAATAGTTAAGGTAAAGCCCCAACCTTCTATTTGCTATAGAATTGACATGATTAAAGTTAGGATCATAACATTTGTGGTGAGGGATCACTGGAGTAAGTGGGTCATGCTTTCCAAATTTAAGCCCAATTGGTTGGATAACAGCAGAGATATCTAGGCACGGGAAAACCGGTAAATCCGGAATCCGATAATGCCGGTACCGGGCGTACCGGCATTATCGGATTCGACCCGGTAAATCCGGTCTGGTTACTGGATTCCGGCTACCGGATTTTTTTACATTGCAGCCATTTAAAAATGGCTGCAATGTAAAAAGCCCCACCAAAAAAGTAAAAACAAACAAACCCTCCCCGAGTCCAGGCTGCGCGGGTGGAAGGGGGGACACCACCCACCCACCCTGCCCAGCCTGGATTTTTGTTTAAAAAAAGAGCCCACCCCCCGCACCAGCGGCCGCGGCGTCCCCGCAGCCGCCGGTGAGTATAGACCCGATCCCTTGGGGGTGTGTGTTCACCCCCCCAACCCCCCAGGGATCACCCCTAAAGTTGAGTGCTTACCTACCTTTGCGGAGCTCCGGGTGCGGCAGCGGCGGGCAGTCCGGCGGCCTCAGCGCCGGCTGTGGCTGCTGGCATCAGAGATGCTCTAGGCCTTCCGGGGAACTTCCGAGTTTTCCCGGAAGGCCTAGAGCATCTCTGATGCCGGCAGCCACAGCCAGTGCTGAGGCCGCCGGATCGGCTGCCACCGCCGCTGCTGCCGCACCCGAAGCTCCGCAAAGGTAAGCAAGCACTCAACTTTAGGGGTGATCCCTGGGGGGTTGAACACCCCACACACACCCCAGGGATC
>QEPC01011483.1:500292-514436 GCA_003113815.1 Sphenodon punctatus
TTGCCAGTGTTTATGCTCTTTCGTATTATTTTCATTGGGACTAGCCTTCCATTTCTTAAAGGATGCCTTTTTGGCTCTAATAGCCTCCTTCACCTCCCCATTTAGCCACAGTGGAAGACTTTTGGTCTTCCTGCTTCCTTTTTTTAACTTGCGGGATGCATTTAATCTGGGCTTCCAGAAGGGTGCTTTTAAACAGCCTCCACACCTCTTGCAAACTTGTAGCCCTTGCAAATGGGCTTTTTAGTTTCTTTTTAATTAGTTTCCTCATTTCGTCATAGTCTCCCTTTTTAAAGTTAAATGCTACTGCTGTACTTTTGTTTGTCTTTCTCTGTCCAGAAATGATGTCAAATTTGATCTCATTATGATCGCTATTGCCTAGTGGCTCTGCCACTACTCCTTGCACCAGGTCCTGCGTGCCACTCAGGACTAGATCTAGAATAGCTCCTCCTCTCATTGGTTCCAGAACCAGCTGTTCTAGGAAGCAGTCATTTACAGCATCCAGAAATTTGACCTCCACGTCCCACCCCGAGGAAACATTCACCCAATCAATATTAGAGTAATTGAAGTCACCCATTATTATTATGTTGTCAACTTTAGTAGTTTGTATAATCTCATGTAGCATTGCTTTATCAGTCTCTCTGTCCTGGTCAGGGGGATGATAGTATAGCTCTACTGCGATACTTTCCCCCTTTATACCTGGAATTTCTATCCATAAAGATTCTAGGGAACAGTTTGCATCCTTTAAAATGTTAATTGTATTTGGATCAACGTTGTCTTTTACATATAGAGCCACCCCACCAACAACTCTGTCTACTCTGTCATTCCGACATATTTTGTACCCTGGTATTACAGTGTCCCATTGGTTAACCTCGTTCCACCATGTCTCTGTGATGCCTATAATGTCTAGATCTTCATTTAGCGCCATACACTCTAATTCTCCCATCTTACTTTTTAGGCTTCTAGCATTTGCATATAGACATTTATGTGTGTTCTTTTTATTCTTACTGTGCACATTATAGGGGACTGTATCAGACACTCTGGAATTGTTATTTATCTGTTCTCCAGCGAATTCCACCTGAAGTCCCTTAATTTCTATCCCTTCCTCAATCTTAAGCAACTCTAAACCTCCTAAGTTAACATCATCCTGCATAGATGCCACTTTCTGAACTGTGCACTCCACAGTGCCTGTTGGCTTTCCCACAGGTTCTAGTTTAAAATCTAGAACCTGGGGGACTTCCCTTTGCTAAATATCCATCAGCTCTTTCCCATTAAGCTATGTTTATCAATATGCCCTGTAATTCTGTTCTTAATCATCTCCACCATTTTCCCCAGCACTGACGTTGGGCTCACCGGTCTGTAGTCTCCAGGATTGGTAAATATCGGTGTTACATCTGCTACCCTCCAGTCCACAGGTGTAGTGGCAGATTTTAGTGATAGGTTACAAATTACTAGTAGTAGGTCTGCAATTTCATATTTGAGTTCCTTCAGAACTCTGGGGGGTATTCCATCTGGTTGAAGTGATTTGTTACTATTTAGTTTGTCAACTTGTTGATTTGTGACAGCTTTTCCAATTCATCTATTCTATGAGGAACAGTTCCGGCGTGGGTGTCTCCCCAAAATCCTCTGTAGTGAAGACAAGCAAAGAATTCATTCAGCTTCTCTACAATGGTCTTATCCTCCCTGAGCGCCCCTTTTACCCTCTGGTCAGCTAATGGCCCAACTGACTCTCTAGCAGGCTTCTTGTTTCTGATGTACTTAGTTTTTATTTAGCAAGTCTCTCTTCAAATTCTTTCTTGGCCTGCCTTATTAATGTTTTACATCTAATTTGCACTCCTCACTTAAGTCAATGGAAATATTTACCTGCATGAGATAGAGTGAAAGGTCAGACACGTGAAACATATTTTTAGGTATGTTTCTCAGTCACGCTTGCTGGCATTAGCCAGATTACAGATTTAGTAGAGATGTGCTTTGTTAATTTCTAGAAATCTATACTTATGGGGAAATGCTTAGATTGTAAGCTCTCGGGCAGGGACCGTGTCTATCTTATTCTCTGTAAAGTGCCAGGTACAAAAGCTTATAATAATAATAATTAATAATACATTTCCTAAGAAAATGAAATAATTGTGGTACTTTGCTAAATGTTATTACTTTGCTAAATGTTATTACTTTGCTAAATGTTACTACCTCTCCAGGAGAGGTTCAGTCAGATAGAGGTAATTCTCATTTATAATTACAGATGGGTACAAATTGTAATACTGCTGACTCCTCCTAATTCTAATCAGAATTTAATGGAGAAGTGACACTTCTTGTTTGATATAAAAGAGGTTAAAAGTATTAGGGACTCTGACATAGTAAACTGGAAAGAGAATTTGGATACATAGTGTATTATTTTTTCCTGAGAGTAGGTAGAATTATCATATGGTAATCCGATGTTTCATCCCCTGGCCAAATAAGCTAACAGCTGTCGATGGATCTAGCCTTCTTGAACTAAGACTGTTCAACCCCCTTTTTGGTGAAATTAAGCTTTCTAACAAACAAGCACTCCTGTTACTGTACAACTGTTCTCTTCTTATATCCTTAAATGTGGCATCTGCCAGCTTTGCTATGAAGTCACCCGTCTAATGACAAGGAGTGAGGGTGCTTAAAGGGTGCACTCGGGAAGAGGAGGGTCCAGATCATGGATCTGTCTCCTGTCCTTGTGTGCATGTCCTCATTTCTGCTCCCTTGTCCTGAGCTCAGTCTTTCAGTGCTTGGAGGTTGGAACTGGATCCAGGGGCCAGATCCAAGCACTTGAAATGGGCCATATACAAATTAGCTTCAGGCTGCATTTGGCCCCATTGAAAATAACCAGTGATAAGTATTTTACCTCTTAATACACCCTTATTCTAGGGAGAACCAGCATCTCCTCATCACATCACTGTGTCAGAGACAAGGGGATAGGTAGTTGTGTACCTGTTTTATTGTAAATTGATAATGAAGATTACATTGGGCATTTTTACACACACCTTAAAGTGCTGGTCTTTCAATCTTCATGGTTTACAAGTCCACAAGTAAGTTCCAGATGCATTCTTCACACACACACTGCCCTGAGGCAGACTAAAGTAGCGGCAGCTGTAGATGTTAGGTGCTGCCATGGAAACCAAGAGACCACAGCTGCCTGGAGCAAAGCAGTTTACCAGGAGAACTTTTTACACAAAGGTTCTGGGAGAAGTTCTATGAGCCAGATGTTTAAGATCTGGGTGAGTGATTTAGACACACAGAAAGTTCAGGATGTAACAGCAAACATGCAGGATAAATGTGTGTGTGTAAAAACACCCATTGTTGTGTTTAAGTACTAATGTGTGGTCAGTCATTACCCAATTTTATTTCTTGGTCTTAAAGTTTTTGACATTGGCAAAATCAATAGTAGACTAATAAAAATAAGAGATGGTCAGAGTAGTGTCTTTCATTTACCCAATTCATCTAGGAAATATCTGGCAAAGTTGTCTCTTTGTATAGAAACTATAGATAGGACTGCATCTTTCTGCAGGCTCTCATGGTGTCTGCTTGTGGGTCCATAGACCATGCAGCACAGGTTAGGTACTAAAGGAGTTCTTGGGAGTGAAGGAAAGGAATCCTTCCTCTCCCAAGTCCTTGTCATTGGTGGCTGCTGCTCTAAGCTCATGACAAGTGTGGACTCTGATATCCTTGCATTGAGTTATAGAGCCTCCAGAAGTGGCAGGGGAGCACAGTTACTGAGGGTGCTTTCAGAAGTGATGGCACCCACCACCATCACGGACTTACCTGGACGGTGGAGGGTGCTGTCACTCCGGTCAGAGATTGGCCTGGCTGCTGAACTAGTGTGATGGTGGCCAGGCCGGGGAGATGTGTGGGTGTGCGTCAGCCTAGCCTTGACTCTGCACAGTGCGCAACGGCCCATCCCCCAACTGACGGACAGCCATGACGGCTAATGACAGCCATCATGGTGCTCGCCTGCCCGCCACTCTGGACCATGGTGAGTAAAGCGGGCATTCAGATGTGAAAGCACGCTTTACTCCAGGTCCAGTGGCTTGATCCTGACCATGGTGGTAGCTAGCCCAGACTGTGACTTGGGGATTTCCCCAAGTCACAGCCTGGGCTAGCTGCCACCATGGTCAGGATCTATCCTGTGGAAACATCTGGCAGCCGCTTCCTGATCACTTTCAAACATGACGGTGGCCCCCATGCCAAAATGGGGGAAAGTTGTGGCAAAGCGGGCCACCATCGCACTTGAAAAACCCCTGAACCAGAGCTTGTGGTGAGCAGGGACCTTGAACTGGCAGTTTCAGGGTCTCCAGGTATTGGCCAGGTCCACAAAGGCTCTGCCGCACCTGAGCATAGGCCCTGGACCCAAGCTGAGAGTCTTTTGTTCCTTGTATGCCACTCCTCTGCAAATAGGAAATTGGGAGCAGGGGGAATAGCGGTACAAGGGTGGAGCAATGTTGCTTTCCTGTTCCTGTGCCAAACTCTGTTTCCACCTGAGGCTTCTCCTCACCCCGAGCCTGCGCTTCTGCCTGTTACTGACTCTAAACCTATGTCTGTGACTGTCCCTGGTCCTGCCAGCGTTTGTTCTTGAACCTGAGTCCATTGCTGATCCCTGGTGGATCCACCTGACTCTGGGCAGGAAATTTCACAAGGGCAGTAGGGGCACTAGCCTGGAGATGCCCTTGCACTCTAGGAGTACAAGGGATGCCATTTCATTCTGTCACTGTGTGATGGCTAAGTGTGTAGAAGCTTCTTGCATCTGTCTCCTAGCTTTGCTCATCCTGACAAACCATCATGGCCAAATGCTATTTCTCTACCTCTGAGTATCGAGACACAGTGTGCCTTTATTGCATTAGACAGTGAATCCCATAAAATGGGATATGTACCTAAATTATGCGATTAGTCACAGTGAGTAAAATTATAACCAAACATTTAGGTTGGAATCAGCAGGACAATCAGCCATGACCATAATACTCCTGATCCTCCCTTGCTAGAGTTCTGCAGCAGCTGCCATTTTACCTTCCATATCCTGAGGTTATCAGAGACCTACCTGGTCCCTAGAGGAGTCTTGGGGTGGCTTTAACTGATGGAGTCATGGGAAGCAGATGGAGGGAAGAGGATAATAATTACAGCCAGCATGTTGCTTGTACCCCTTCACTCCCCATTCCTTCTCCAACCTGCCTTCCATGTTGGGGGTTGAAGGTGGTTGTAGAAAGGGGATGGAATACACAGTCAAGGAGCCCCATAATATTGTGAACCATTTTTACCTGCTTTCCATTTGCAAAGGAGGTTGGATTCAGGCAAATAACCATGCACAGCAAGGAAGAAAATCTGCTAGGTAAACTCTGGTACAGTCTCGCATAACTGCATGGGAGTTAAAGGACTTTGAAATCAATATGCAATTTGAAAAGGATCCAAAGCAAAGATTTTGAAACGGGAGCAATATGTTCAGACAGTCTGCAAGGATGCATACTGCTGAATTTTAATTACTTATGTCTGCACTATAAGAAGAGTAGGAACTCCTGAAAAATTAGAGTGCATTAAACTAACCTTGAAGAGAGAGACACCTTCATTGCAGACCAATCATCTGAGTTCAGGGATATTTTACAGAAGGTTTGAAGGAAGTATTAACTTTGGGTTTATGAAAATTAACCATTCAGAAACCTGAGAGGGGCATAACATTCAGACTTTTTACACCTGAAAGAGAAGACCATGATACACTATTAAACAAATATCTCTGGTAGGAGTATAACTCAGCAATCTCATAAAATCTACAGCCAGTGGCCCTAGTTGTGCCTGATGTTTTTTGTGGTCATTTAAAAAAACTCATTTCCATAAATAGTGCAGCCAGTGCTGAATGTTTGCTAATGGGTGTCTTTCTTGAGTATTAATTGCAGTAGGATGTATGGGTGGAAGGGCAAACTATATTCAAGTATAGCCATGTAGGCACATGTGGGGCAGTTAAACTTAGTGAAGCAGGATAACTAATAACTATACAAACCAAAGTGGCTTGGGCTTCACCTTTGCACCCTCCTCTATTACATTATTAGTGATTTACATAGCACCTTCAGTGTTTAAAGTGCTTTGCAATCTTTTTCTAGTTCAACCTCCCAACAATGAAGTAAGTCATTCTTACTCCCATTTTCCTGATGGGGAACTGAGGCTACGTGAGGATGGCATGAAGATGGCAGTGAGAGAACACGGAGACTGGTGCTTGTTCTCAGAACCAAGAGGATGGTAGAGCTCAGTCATGGATGAGATCAGCGATGCAGGATGGAAGAATTGTAGGGCCCTGGAGGCACTTGCTGTTCCAATCCCACCTGGAAACCTGACATTGAAAGCAGTGGAGTAGCAACGCTGTGGTGCGCCCAGGCTCATGTCCCAATTATGAGCCCCTCTAAGAGGGGGGGGGCATAGTCTTTCTAAGCAGCAGTCCTCAAGGGTCTCTACTAGCCTCTGTCTGTCCCCGCAAAGCTGCTGCTGCCTCAGATCCCAGGGAGACCCCTTGAAGCAGCATAGGGTTGCTACCTCTTTATATTTTTCCAGGCCTCTTATGAAACATACATGTTGCAGGCCCTGCATTGGTGCCATAGGTGCCAGTGCAGGCCCTGTAACGTGCATTTTTTATAAGCTGCCCAGAGCTGCCTGTGGCAGGATGGGTGGGGTAAAAAATGTCTAAAATAAATAAATAAGTGGCCTGGAAAAATATACGTAGGTGGCAACCCTAGAGCACCAGCAAACCCATCAGGGAGGAAGTTTTTAAGAGTTGGTGGGGCCAGCACTCCTGCCCCGCCAACACTGAAAACTTCCCTCTTGATGGGACCCTTTACAAACAGCCTGAGCACGGCTAGAAAATTTTCACAGAGTGTTGGCTCTGCTCCCTCCCTCCCTCCCTCCCCTGGCCTCTGCAAATTTCCTAGCAATGCTCATACCAATTGCAGTGGAGCCCCCTAGAGTCTAGGGCTGAGCCCCCTCACTCCATGGTAGCTGTGAGCCTGGTTAAAATACTATTTCCCTATACATTTCAGCAAGCATCTTGAAGAAAAGTTCAGTCTGAAATTTTGAACTGTCACTTGATAGCATGGGGATCCGAGAGGGGGATGCATGACGACGATGATCATTTAATCCATACCTTTTGTCTGCTACCCAGTTATTTCAGTATTTGCTGTTTGAATGCAACAGCTCATTTGACTGTAGCTCGTTGTTCTAGCATAAACGTACACACAAAATGCAGTTTCAGTGTAAAATAAAAAGGCGCACCTCTCTGCAAAATGAGTCCCACTTGCCCGTCTCAGCCACACTCACTCCTCTGGCTGTTACAGATGTGAATATGAGATTCTATTTTTTTCAGGCAACCATTACTGACATTTGTAATTTTTATATTCATTCACTCTTAATGGGACTGAAGATCACGCAAGCCCTGGTCTATGTAAAAAAACGCCCTCTACTTGATATAATGAGAACTGTCTGTTCCTTTTGCTCTCTGGCATTTCAAATGTCGAGTTCAATTTCATGTAACACACAGGCAGTTTGGATCTCTGCAAGTGGGAGACAGCAGCAGGGAGCCTAAAACAATCCCTAGTTTGGCAGTTTAAAAGCCCTTTTTCCAAAGTGCATTCAGTTTCATCAAGAACTAGGGGAAGTCTCAGTGCTTTTGCCAGTTCCTTGACTCAGGCTGCTTTTAGACGTGCAGCGGGGATCAGGCGCGGGAGCGGCGAAACAGCCGCGGTGCTGTTTTAGACGAACCGGAAGCGGAAGTTGTGCGCATGATCCGGCGCCGCGCATTCTTTGCTGACCACGAGCGAACCGGCCTGATTCCTCTGGGGTGACATATGCGGCCGGCAAAGAATGCGTGGCGCCGGATCACGTGCACAACTTCCACTTTCGGTTCATCTAAAACAGCGCCGCGGCTGTTTCGCCGCTTCCACGCCTGATCCAAGTGCACGTCTAAAAACGGCCTGAGACAAGGCCAAATCCTCTTCCCACCACATGGTCAGTGCAAATGAGATGGATGGAAGAGAAAGGAGGAGACACCTATAATCTAGAAAGACAGCAGCTTAATGTTGCCAGGATATGGAGTGGCATGTGTCTGAGATATCGTAGCTAGAGTTTCATATGTGCATCAGATTGTGTAACAATGCCTCAGGACTGCCCACAGCAGTACCTTGGCCAGGGGAAGACCTAGGATGGGTTCTGCTGCCAACGAAAGCTGAAACTGCTTTGTAGCTACTACTAATATAACCTACACTTCACCTAGACACTGCAGTGCTTTTGGTGGGGTGAAGACAGGAGTGCCTCCTTTCCTGAAGCTTTGAACCAAAGGGGGCAAGACAACACCACAAGGGGAGGAACAGGGGAACTCTCTTGCCACTTTCCAATGTGGACACCCTTCCTTCCTGAGTGTTGTGATGTCACGATGCTCCACAAGGAGCGGAGGTCAAATCCGAGTTTGGCAAGCTGCTGCTTATCCTTTTCTGATATGGCCCCAGGCTCGCCAGGAAAAAAAAAGTCCACTAGGTTATCCAGATGTCCCTAACCAACCCAGGGAAATCAGGGCCTTACCTGGAGATGATGTAGTGAAATCCGGAGATTCTGGATCAAGTCCAGAAGGGTACTAACCTTAGATGATAGCCACTAGCAGGCATGTCCACTTGTTTACAGATGCTCAGGGCTGCCTCCTACACCCCCAAGTCCTCTAGGCACTGGAAAACCATTTGGGGTGTGTGCTTTATGCTACACAGCAGTGCAGACTCTCTTCCTCATGCAATAGAAAAACACTAGCTGTTCCGAGACTGAAGTTTTGCATAACACTTGTCTAGGTTGTAGAACTTGACTCAATGTACACAGATACAGCTAACTCACCTTAACAGAAGAAACGTTACAATGTACAATGAACTTGGTTCCAGTTTTACCTAGTTTAGATTCTCATCTTACCTAGTCTAGGTTTACATTAAGTTTGTGCCATTGGCACTGGTGAATTTACTCTTATTTTACACCAAACGTACAGGCTCAACGTACTGTTCAAGTAGCTATATAAGTTATACAGCCCCTATTACCACAGTATGAGTGTCACAGCCTTTTGTGTCTTTACCCTGGTAGCAGCCTGTGAGGTAGGGAGGGACTATTATCTTCACTGTAGACACAGGTACATGGATTCAGATTATCAGAACAATGCTAACTTGAACAATGAATTAAATAGTGAAACCTCGTAACCGTCAAAACAAATCTGGGGAAGTACTCTACACATATTCAACAGCAAAGTCGGGGTGATGTGGGTCTGCTGGTCCGGAATTCTAATCTGCTCCTTGGACCAGCTTTCTATATGGCACCTGGAAAAGAACCCACGATCGGGGGGGGGGCGTGTCCCATGAGTTTACTCACAAAACCCAGCGCCAACAGCTTCCCTGCGATAGTACCGGGGCCGCCCCCCCCCCCGTGCCGCAAATGCAGAGCAAACTGGAGCATTTGCTCCTCCAGGATCGGGAACCCCGGGGCCCACCCCCGTGCCAACCGGTATTGCTGAAATTCCCAGAAGGCTGTGTCATAGGCCGCTCTCGTGCACAGTGCCAGGGTTCCCCAAATGGTGGTGTGCAGCTCTACCACCGAAGGCTCCAGAATGCTGGCGGCAATGGCTCTGGGGTTGGCCTGGCCTGTGGTGCCAGCAAGCAGAAACGTTCCATCTGGAAGCGAGAGAGGGCATTGGCTACACTATTGTCTAGCCCCGGAACATGCCTGGCTTGGAAAAGGATATTAATTTTCAGACAAGTGAGTACGAGACCCCTAACAAGCTTCATGACCCTCGGCGATCGGGAGGACTGGGTGTTAATAATGTGGACCACGGCTTGGTTGTCACACCAAAATAGTACTGATTGATTTGCCAGCTCATTTGGCCACAGATGGACTGCTAACACAATGGGGAAGAGCTCCAGGAAGGTGAGGTCCCTGGTGATTCCCTGCTCTACCCATTCTGCCAGCCATGGAGCCACTACCCACCTTTTCCTGAAAATTACTCCGAACCCCGCCCTGCCAGCTGCATCTGAGTGCACCTGGAGCACGGCTTCCAGCAACAGATGATCTCTCCAGAAGCTGGTGCCATTGAATTTGGACAAGAAGGTGGCCCAAATTTGCAAATCCTCCTCCATTTCTTTGGTAACCCTAGCATGATGGTGGGGAGGGGGGTTACCCACCAGCTTCATGTAGAGGTGGGAAGGAAGGCTCACCCCAGCACCATGACCCAACATGCAAAATTAAGACTCCCCAATACTGACTGGAGGTGGCGAACCATCACCTTCGCCACCCCCAGGCACTCATCCACCTTGTCCCACAGGGAGGTCAACTTGTCCTGTGGGAGGCGGCCGCGACTGTGTCCAGGTCGATCCTGAGGTAAGTCAGCCCTTCAGTCTTCTTGTGCGCTAAGGGGATGCCCACCTCCTCGGCCACCTCATGGAAAGTCCGCATAAGCCCTACGCACTCGTCTGTGTCAGCCCCCCCGATGAAAAGGAAATCATCTAAATATTTTGTCAGTCCCCCCCCCCCACTGGACCGCTGCCTTACTATCCATTCGACCAGGGAACTGAACCTCTTGAAAGTCAAGCAAGAGATTGATCACCCCATTGGCATGGCCTTGTCATAGTAGTACTCGCCGTCGAAATGGAAACCGAGCAGCGGAAAACTATGGGGCAAACCGGCAGCAGCTGAAAGGCGGACTTAATGTCACATTTCCCCAAGACCGCACTGGGGTCAAAGGACCTGATTAGGGACACAGCGGAGTCGAATGACGCATACCGGACTGAGGTGAGACCCTTGGGTATGGCATCATTAACCGAACCACCCCGAGGATAGGACAAATGGTGGATTAGCCGGAACTCTCCTGGGGCCTTCTTTGGCACCACACCCAATGGGGAAATCACCATGCTGCGGAAGGGGGGGCGGGGAAAGGGCCGGCCACCCTGTCCTCCGCTCGCTCCTTCTCAATTTTTGCCCACACCACATTTTCCAAACCCACTACCAACTTTAGGTTGGGGCTACCCTTTGCTGCTGAACTTCGTGGGCTGGTATTATGAAACTGTGTTGAAAACCCATGACTACGTATTCTACCTCCTCCCTATGGGGTGAGCCTGGAAAGCCAACTCAAGCTGGGCAACCTTAACTGGTGTTGGGGCCTTTTCCAGCAGCACTCGAGTCGCCAGTTCCGGGACCACCCCTTCCAGGGGGGTACTGTTTTCCTTTTGTGCTAGGCCGCCCACGCGGACAGGTGGAGGCCGCATGGTGACCTGCACAGGTGGAGCATGAGTGGCAAAATCTGCACACTGAGCGTGAACATTTGCTCGAGCGGCCGAACTCCTAGCACCGTTCAGGGGAAGATCCAGGCGCCCTCCTTCCTTTGTCACAAAAGGACTCTGAAGCTGATGAGGCCCTGTCCTTCGCTAGGAGATGGCCACTGTCAGATCTAGGCACATTCCCCGGTGACGAAAAGCTTCGTCATAGCACAGTCATGCCCCGGCCAGACCTGTCTGAAATATTTAAGCAAGTTAGCAGCCCAGCCGGGGTAGGCCTGAATCATGACACCCTGGTAAATAGAAAAGGCTGCAGTCCAATTCAACCAGTTCCTTTCCGCTTTTGGCCACCTGAAGTGTTCCTTCTCTTCGTCCTGCTCAGCTGGATCCACAATGGGATCACTGAACAATAGGGTGAAAATGTTGACGTACTCCCCTCTCCAGATCCTTTCTATGGTCTCCGGGACTAGTTGGTCCCCAATGGGGGCAGATACTATTGAATACCCCCCACCCACTGGAAGGGGCTGGCACAAACTAACATCAGGTGCCTGGGTCACTGTGGCCCCGTTGTTTTGTGTCGGTAGGTACGTGTCTGGTGGGGCCCCACACCTGAAGCACCTGCGCCTCGAGGGGTGCTACACTCGGCTCAGGTATGGAGCATATCCCCACTGGAACTGTTCTGCTGCTAACCCCAGGTAAAGGGGGAGGGGGGGCGGGCACAGGGACCCAAGTCCCATTCCACCATACCAGCTGGGTCCTACTGACCGCTCCTGCCTGGTGAGCGGTGGTTACTGCTCTGGTGGCCCCCATGGCCATCTCTGCGGCTACTCCAGCCACCTGGGGGGCCATCCACCCGCTGGTGATGTTCATCCCCCATGGGAGGGCCCCGTCTCACCTGGCATATGACCCGTCGGTACCATCATTCCTCGGTGCATCCCCTGCTGCCGGGCACGCTGCTGTGTCAGGGCCTGTATGGCACTCTCAGTCCTTGCTACCCTCTGACGCAGGTCGTCGCTGTTCTCCCCCCAAGAGTCCTCAGCTGCCGATGCGGCCACTGCAGAAAAAAGAGGGGGCAGGGGCTCCCTGGCCCAACCCCGCATGGGGGCCAGCTCCACTGTCTTTATCCACCTGGCCGGAGCACAGGCCGGTGGTAAGGGCCCCACGTAGGCAGCAGGGGGTCCAGAAATTCCCCGCTGGTGGCAAGGCCGCACCCAGCTGCGGGACCCCACCTGTGCCTCCCCCTTCCCCAGCGATCACAGGCGCCGCCAAGAATGGGGGCTGGGTATGGGTCCCCCTGGGAGATCCACAGGTCCTACAGAGCTGCCCTGCAGGGGGGGTTGGACCCATGTGGCTGCGCCCCCTCAGCTGCACCCCCATGATCAAGATAACAGGCTGGGGTCTTATTTACATGCCCTCCCCGATGCAGGGGCGGGGGGGGCATAGAGGGCCTGGGCTCTGCCCCGCCGGCATCCCCCTGGGCACCTTGAGTGAGGGTGGTTGACCCGGCTCCTGCGGCCTAGTTGGGGGGTGGGTCAAGGGGGGCTGCGGATGGACCATGCTCCACCCCACCAGCATCCCCCTGCACTCCCCAGGTGGAGGTAGTTGGCCAGTTTCCATCGGCCTGGTTGGAGGGTGGGTCGGAGCTCTGCAAGAGCTCCCTCAGCAGGACCTCACACCCATCCAATCTCTCCCACAGGGGGATCTCGTCCCACACCTCCAGGCATCCCTCTGAGGAGGGGGGCACCGCTCCCTGATCCGCCAGGCCCGCCCGAGGCTCATCCCCCCCTCTGACATCTCTGCACCAGGGGGGGAGGGGCACCTGTTCATTCGCCCGCCGCTGCTTATTAGCCGCCATGGCAGCAACCTTCTTCCTTGTCCTTCCCATCCATTCTGCCTCCTTGGATGCTGCTCCTGGATTGGAGGGACACCTGGGCGCCGCAGCTCCTGCTGCTGCTTCTTGAGCTCGGGCCACAAGTGGGGCTGGAGTAGTGTTTCCTTTCCCCTGAACGCGGGTCCCGCCCCTTGGGCATGACCCACGTACCTAGCTCTTCCAATCCTAGCCAGTGGGGTTGCTGGTTGGGTGTTTGCAAAGCTGCTGCGGCCGCTTCTTTTTCCCGCCTTGGGGCCCTTTGCAGCCCCGGGGCGGGAAAACCCCCGGTTGCCCTGCCCCCCTGCCATGCGGGCGTGGCAAGACACCTTCCACCGTCTACCCCACCCCCCCATAAGGGGAGGGGGGAAGGTGGAGGCAATTACTACAGTATTATGGATCAGAACTGAGCCAGTTTTTGGTTCTACTCAAATTAACAATATAATACTAGTTAATGGCAATAATGCTTCCTAGCAGGAAATCCCTAACTAGGACTAACCCCAGCACATACTGCAACCACTCAAAAGGCTGTGAGCATTAGGGGTGGGAAACCGGTAGAATCCGGTATCCGATAATGCCGGTATTGGGTGTACCGGCATTATCGGATTCGGCCTGGTAATCCGGGCCCGGTACCGGATTCCTGGGTACCGGATTTTTTTACATTGCAGCCATTTTTAAATGGCTGCAATGTAAAAAAATTTAAATCCCCAGCCAAACAGTTTTTTAAAAGAAAAACCCTCCTCGAGTCCAGGCTGCGCGGGTGGAAGGGGGGACACCCCCCACCCACCCTGCCCAGCCTGGCTTTTTGTTTAAAAAAAGAACAGAGTCAGACCCGGACCCGGACCCGAAGGCGAAGGCGAGCCCACCCCCCCAGCACCAGCGGCCGTGGCGTCCCCGCAGCCGCCGGTAAGTATGACTCGATCCCTGGGGGGGGGTGTTTAACACCCCCACCCCCCCAGGGATCACCCCTACAGTGCGCCGCTTCGCTTACCTGTGGG
>QEPC01011483.1:546423-563389 GCA_003113815.1 Sphenodon punctatus
CAACAGAGTGTACCAAAGTGCTGTTCACTATTCTCCAGTTTGCTTGTGGTACCACTCACATATTCTGTGCAACTCAGGAGGGAGTGCAAAAGGGCACGGAGACATCTCTGCAGCCTTCTACTTGTGGATGATGATTGTCAGTCTGGTCTCTGGTATATTACAAATCTCAGAACTGCTATATCAGTCCCTCCGCCCCCAAAAGTTTCAGCAACAAGGGAACACGGGACCATTGGAATCCATAAGACAGAAGACATGCCCTTTCTCCTCTGACAGCTGCCCAATAACTGGGAAAGGGGTGTGTTGTGGGAATCCCATGTTTCCTCAAGACCCCCTACAAAGTGGGAAGTGGCCTCATTTGGCTGATTAAGCAGGTTCCAGGTCTTATTGTTAGTTTGCCAGGAAGACCCAAGCTTTCCTAGCAGAGCAGAGAATGTAACCTCACACCTTTCTACAATAGACCTTTGTCAAACCTGCTTAACTTTGTCTGGGGGTTTGTTCATACTTTCATTAACCCTAGAGTAATGATTCTCTTACTGTAATCCTGGGTTTGTCCACATATTAAATGCACAACCTCATATCATTAAAGGTAATAGCAGTCAAGTCATTGACTTTAATAGATAGAGGATTGTGCCCTAAAGCCCTGTCCTTAGTCCACACATGGACTGCAATGCACAGACCAAACTGAAAGTGTGCATGCACAGAGACTGAACTGGCATTGTGTGCACAAACAAGGCACCCCCACCAGAAACTGACTGAATCATCACCTGAGTCCTCTGTCACAGACAGACTCTGGCAGGGGTACCATGCACACATACTGTGCCAATTCAGTCTGCACATGGACTAATGTACTTTCAGTTTGGTCTCCATGTCATGCGCATGGACCAAGGATTGAGGCCTCAGCAAAATTAAAGCTGGGTAGAAGAATGAGCATATAATCTGTCAGGAGGTAAAGCTAGGTGGATTTGTAGAATAACTGTCCATATGAGCATAAGCAAGCTGAGGAGTAACTTGCCTAATCAAACTGACACATAGACCTGGAATGTATTGCCAGCGCACCGAAGGAGACAGGACACAAGTACTGGGTTTTAACGGCCGCACTCTTTATTCAATCAAATTACAATTAAAATAGGTGGGAATAATTGCCTATTGCGATACGGGTCCAGTACACAAACTTTGTCAACATACAACAACATACCGTAACTCAGGGGTGGTTTCGATGTACCCTCGATTACCACCCCACTTAAACACAACGTCTCCCCCTCTGGTCCCCCTCACCCATGGCAGGGGCAACAAAGGCTTTCCGGACTGAGTAAGAATGAGGGCGCCCACCGACAGTGGACCGTACCTGTCCTTACCGCCCTTGCCGGACACCTGTCCTAGGGAGGCTTCCCCGCTGCTTGCCGTGCCCTGCGTTTCTGGCGGGTGGGCCTCCCCATCTCTTAAGAAGATGACTCGTAGCTATGGTCATTCTAACCTACTCTACCTACAGTACTGGACCCCTGCACTAAGGCGTCACCGGGGCTACCCAGATGAACCTGACCCCCATCTATTACAACTTTCCTAACATGTGAACTAGCTTTTCCTTCAGGGCCCTTAAATGCCACTCGTTGCCCTCAGCTGATAAGTGAACCCCGTCCCACCGATACAGCATGGGGTGCTTGAGTCAGGGCATGGCTGGCTATACGCTCACCACCCAAGTCAACCAGTCACCCACCCACATCCCTGTTGATCATCCCATGGGTCTTATTGAGCTTTCTAGGGTTCTCCCCTCTGCCCCATGTCAGGCACTCCACTAGGTCAGTCCATACAATTACAGCAGATGGGAAAAGCATCTTAATTTCCCAAACATCCCTCTTAATGTTCTTAATAAGCCGGAGTCCCTTCAATTGGGGTATATCATTCTCGCCGAGGTGTATCACGAGAACGTCAGGGGGAGAGGCATGCTGAGGCACCCGGAACGTTAGCAAGAGTTGGTGCCACCTCATACCTCCATGGCCTCTCCACTGGATCTCAGCTTGCGCCGACAGCCCCAGCTGGGTTCCTCATCTGGTCTGGCTGGCTGGCTGCCTTGCCAGCCCAGTGCACCAAGCTGTGGCTGACAATCCAAACCTGCTTCTGGTGATGGGGAGGAGCACCTGGGGAGGACAGGAGCAAGGTTAAGACCGGTCACTCAGGGGGGGCACCCCAAACATATGTCTGGAAAGCCCCAGACTATCAATGGCCCACTGCCTGTATACCCTGCTCTGGCATGCCAGCCGCTGCCGCAAAACTTGCAGTCCCTATGTGGAACAAATGCATACCGTATGCGGATGCTGACAAACCAAGGCAGGACAACACTGACCAAAAGATTGCTGTGAATTGGTACCTCATCATGTTCTGGCCGCTAGCATGCTTAAACAGGGGGACGGGTACCGTCTGCTGCACTGCAAGAAATGCCTCGACCGCCCTTACTGGGCATAGCTCAGAGGCTCCAGCCTTGTTTAGCCTGATCACTTGCCCTCTTCCCCTCTGATCAGTTTTCAAGCACCGAATGTGCAAGGCCATCGCTGTTGGCCCAATTTGAACATCACTGAGTTGAGGCGCCCTACCTGAGTTGTCCCTGGCTGAGTCAGCTACAATCTCGCTCACGTGAAATACCCCGAAGAAAGCTAGTTTAATCAATGAATTAAACAGTGAAACTTCGTAAGCATCAAAACAAAACAGGGGCAGTGTCACACACAAGTCCAGCAGCAGGGTTGGGGTAATGGGTGCCCTTTGGTCTGCAGAGCAACCCTGCTCCCTTGACCAACTCTCTATGAGACGTCTGGTGAAAAAAAACCTTGTCAGGGGGATGGGTGCTCTGCGAGGTTGCTCATAAACCCCAATGCTGACAGTTTCCCGGCTATGGTTCCTGGGGCGGCCCCCCTGTGCCTCAAGTGGAGGGCAAATTGAAGCATCTGAGACTCTGGGATGGGGAAACTCAGTTCCCACCCTCGAGCCAACTGGTATTGTTGAAAATCCCGAAAGCTCTGTAATAGGCAACCCTCGTGCCAGGCGCCAAGGATCCCCGGACGGCGGTGTGCAGCTCTATGACCCAGGGTTCCAGACTTATAGAGGCAGCGGTTCCGGGGTCGCCTGGACTCCTGGTTAGGGATGGGTGAACAGAACCGAGTTAGGAAATTCGGTTCAGTTTGAAAATCGAGTTCAGTTCGGAAGTTCGGTTCAGTCGACCAAACTATTAGAGTTCGGTCCGAACTCCGAACTTCCGAACAGAGTTTGGAAATTCAAACCTCATTGAACTAAATAGAATATTATAGGGATGGGCGAACAGAACTGAGTTTGAAAATCAAGTTCGGTTCGGAAGTTCAGTTCGGTCGACCGAACTGGTCGAGTTCGGTCCGAACTTCTGAACCGCGTTTGCCTATCCCTACTCCTGGTGCCAGCACGCGGAAGTGCTCCATCTGTAAGTGAGAGAGGGCATCGGCTACACCATTGTCAATACCAGGAACATGCCTGGCTTGAAAGAGGATATTGAATTTCAAACAGGTGAGCATGAAAGCCCCCACTAGCTTCATGACCCTCAGGGACTGGGAAGATTGGGTGTTAATGATGTGGACAACAGCTTGGTTGTCACACCAGAAAAATACTGAGTGGTTCTCTAGGTCTGTTGGCCAAAGGTGAACCACCAGCACAATGGGAAAGAGTTCCAGGAAGGTAAGGTCCTTGGTAATCCCCATGCCACTCCATTCGAGTGGCCAGGGTGTTGCCACCCACCTATTCCTGAAGAACAACCCAAATCCGAAACCACCTGCTGCATCATAGTGGACCTGGAACTCCACTTCCAACAAAGCTGTTCTCTCCAAAAACTGGTTCCATTAAAATTTGCTAGAAAGGCGGTCCAGGTTCAGAGATCCTCCCTCATCTCCTTGATGAGCCTGATTATGGTGGTAAGGGGGGTGGATTACCCGCAACCTTGATATAGAGGCGGGACAAGAAGGCTCGCCCCGGGGCCACCACCTTACATGTGAAGTTAAGGCTACCAAGTAACGACTGTAGACGGAGGACCGTAACCTTTGCCGCCACAATGCACTCATCCACCTTTGCCCGAAGGGTTTCCACCTTGTCCGGGGTAGGCGGGAAACAGCCGCGACCTTGTCCAGCTCAATTCCAACATAGGTCAACCTAGTGACAGGTTCTTCAGTCTTTTCGTGTGCCAGGGGAATGCCCAGTTCCTCTGCCACCCTGTGAAAAGTCCGCATCAGCCCAGCACATTCATCTGTATCCGCCTGCCCGATAAAGAGGAAATCATCCAAATATTTGGTGATTCCCCCCCCCCTCCAGCCCATTGCCTTATGACCCACTCGACAAGGGAGCTGAATCTCTTGAACGCTGAACAAGAGATGGAGCACCCCATCGGCATGGCCTTGTCATAATAATACCAGCCGTTGAAATGGAAACCGAGCAAGGGGAAACTCTCCGGGTGAACCGGGAGCAAGTGAAAGGCGGACTTAATGTCACACTTCCCCAGGATAGTGCTGGGCCCAAAGTCCATGACTAGGGCCAAGGCCGAGTCAAACGACGCATAGTGAACCAAAGTGAGTTCCTTGGGGATGGCGTCATTGACTGAGCCACCCCGTGGGTGTGACAAGTGGTGGATAAGTCGAAACTCCCCAGGGGTCTTTTTGGGGACCACACCTAAGGGAGAGACCACCATGTTAGGGAGGGGAGGGACCAGGAAAGGGCCAGCTACCCTCCCTTCAGCTCACTCCTTCTTGATTTTAGCCCGCACCACCTGCTCCTGCTCAATCACGAAGTTCAAGTTTGGGGCCACCCACTGCTGCTGCACTTCGAGTACAGAAATCTTGAAGCCCTGTCAAAAACCTGAGACAACATAACTCACCTCCGCTTGGTCAGGATGCCCACGGAGGGCCAGCTCCAACTGACTGACTTTAATTGGCATTGGGGCTCTTACCGGAGGAGTTCGGGTTGCTGCCTCCCTGCCCTTTTTTGCCACCCCCCACCCCTGGTGTATGGCTTACTTCGGGGTCCAGGTCTGGTATGGGGGCATGCGGAGGCCGGGTGATGCCCGGCACAAGTGAGGCAGGCGTGCCGAAATCTGCAAGCTGCCCGTAAACACCTCCGAGAACGGCTAAACTCCCAGCACTGCCCTGCGGGGGATCCCGCTGCCTTTTTTCCCTCCTCCCAAAAGGAATCAGCGGCCAAAGAGGCCCCCCCTTTTGCCAGCAGGTGGCCACTATCTGACCTGGGTAGATTGCCTGTCGCACACATGCAATTGAGCCACAGGTCATTTGCATTGAAGGTCCCACCGGAGACCTGGGGTGTAAGCTGAACGGTACCTAAACACTTCGTCATATCGCAGCCTGATGGACCAGCCTCATATGCGTGCCACCCTATGTCAGCGTATTTAAGGAGATCGGCGGCCTGGCCAGGGTAGGCCTGTATCAGCACCCCTTGATATATTGCAAAAGCCGCTGTCCAGTTAGACCAGTTCCTTGTCTCGGCCTTGGGGCATTTAAAAAGTTCCTTCTCCTTCTTGTCATCCTGCTCGGCCGGATCCACTATGGGATCGTTGAACAGGAGGGCAAAAATGTCCACGTACTCCCCTCTCCAAATCCATTCCCTAGTGGCTGGGAGCAAGTGGTCCCCAATTGGGGCAGATATGGCTGAGTACCCCTCACCCGCTGGAGGATACTGTCTGGAATACTGTCTGAGGCCTGGGCCCCGTCCGACCAATTGCCAGGCCTGAAGTGCCTGCCCCTCAAAGGGGGCAGTGCCCAACCCTTGTGATGGGTTTAGGAATTGTCCCTGGGAAAATGTTCCCCTGCCAGTCCTGGGCAAAGGCAAAGGTGGGGCAGGAACAGGGACCCAATTCCCATTCCACCACACCATCTGGGTCCCCCTAACGCCCGCCACCAGACCCTGGTGGGGGGCAGGTACCAGGTCGCTGGCCCCCCTAGGGGTCTGTGCCCTGGCCAGGGGGATCACCCAGCGCCCCCTATGCCCGTCTCCCATGAGTGGGCCACTGCCTCACCTGAATCATGGCCGGAGAGAGGCAGCACCTCTTGGTGGGCTCCCAGTGACTGGGCATGTTGCTGGGTCAATGCGTGGATGGCATGTTCCATCTGCTCAATCCTCTGGCGCAGATCGTCCGTCTCACGCCCCTGGGCTTCCTCTGCTGGCGGTTCCTCCCTATGCTGTAAGAAGGGGGGAGAGGCTCCCCAGCCCAGCCCCATGAGTGGGCTGCCCACGCAGGTTGCGCCCTTGTGGCCCTGCCGAGAGCAGAACCCGGGAACCTGTTCTGAGTGGGCCCTAGTCTGAACCCAGCCTCTGGCTGTGTCACCCACCTTGGTAGGGTTGTCCACCCTGCCCAGTCCCCCCCCTCAGGTGGGCTGCCAACGCAGCCAGTGGTGGCGAAGGGACAGGCAGTGCGAGAGTGGCCATGGGGCCCACTGGCTCCCCCCATAGGGCCCGAGCACCATTGCGCGCTGGGGGCCTTGTTGCCCCCTCCATCTGCCCCAAGAATCGTGCCAGGGGGTTGATTACCCGCCGTACATGCATGGCGCCTGAGGAGGAGCCAGGCTTCTCACTGGGGAGGTCTCCTGCAAGGTCCAGGTGGGGCCCACACACGGACCTCCCATGAGCTCCTGCAACAGAGCCAGGTGGTCCCAAAGAGGGAGATCCCCCTCCTCCACATGCCCCTCAGCTACTGGTGCAGGTTGCGGGCCCCCGGGGGCTATAAAAGGCATCCTGCTGTCGGGTCACTCAGCTACTGGAGGTGCGCCCGCTGGTCGGGTCTCCCACTGCCACTTTTTTGCTGTGGTGGCGGCTTTTTTCTTTCCCCATCTCACGGGGGAGCAGAGTGAAAACTTGCCTGTGTGCTGGGGGCCTTTGAATGGTGCAGCAGTGGCTCCTACCGCTGCCGTTTCTGTTCAGTTCCAGCCGCAAGCGGAGCTGGAGCTGCACTGCTCTCCTGAGTGGGCCCCGCCCATCGGGTGAGGCCCATGTGCCTAGGCCGACCTATCAGTGCAGGTTCTTTATGCTGCCATGCAGCCGCTCTTTTCCCGCCTCAGGGCTCTGTTGCAGCCCGGAGGTGGAAAACATCCCAGCAATCATGCCCCCTCCAAAACAAGTGTGGCAGGGGGCCTCGCGCCACCCACCCCCACCGCCGGGGAAGGGGGGGTGAAGGAAATGGTCATTACCTTTCTGGGTAGCCTCCCACACTTTATGCTTGCCTGAACATTTGCAAAGCGAGGCAGGGATTCTGGAGTAATTACTCCAGGGGAGACAATCTTGGAAGAATTCTGATTGTCTGAGCACAGTCCATGTTTCATATTTTTTGATTAGATTATTATTGCTGGGAAAATATGCTGCCAGTATGATAAAAACACTTGTGTGCAGATGATGCCAAGATCCATGTTTGGGATTCACTTGCCACTAGCACAGATAAAATCTCCCAGCTAATGAATGATTTGAAATGGATTAACAGATTAGAGGAGCTTCTAACATTTGATACCAGTGTAGACTTCATTAGCTAACTCTTTTCACCTGAAATAGCCACAAGGAAACCCTGGACTGGAATTGTACAGTGGATAATCCACATGGTTGGTTGGTTTGTTTTTCAAATTGATATGCCACCCTTCCCACAAAAGCTCAGGGCAGCTTAAAAACTATAAAACAATAAAATTCATACAATAAAACACTCCCTTCCTCCCCTCAAAACTCCCACCTGCCTCAGAACCCTATCCAATAATGTAACTAACTCTCATCCTCAGCCGCCAAATGCTTTTTCAAATGAAAAAGTTTTACACCGCCTCTGGAAGATGCTCAGTCTTGGGCTCAATTGAACCTCCTGGGGCAGGGAGTTCCATAAAACCAGGGCAGCAACTGAGAATGCCCTCCTGTGCGCCTCTGTGCTACAGACAAGGGTATCAGATGGAATCTGCAAGAAGGCACCCCTGGCTGACAGTATGGGCCATGATGGAACATGGTAGGACAAGCGATCTCTCAGATATATGGGACCCAGACTATTTAGGGCTTTAAAGGTCAAAACCAGCACCTTGAATTGTTCCCTGAATGCTATAGGCAGTCAGTGCAGACTTCAGAGCACAGGTATAATCATCTCCCGGTGACTCATCCCTGAAAGGAGCCAAACTGCCACATTCTGCACCAGCTGCACCCTCCGAACATTCATCAAGGGCAGCCCCTTGTAGAGTGTATTGCAGCAATCTAGCCTTGAGCTGATGAAAGCATGGATGACAATGGCCAGAACTGAATCAGAAAGAAAAGGCCACAGCCTTCTAACCAAATGGAGTTGGTGAAAAGTGCTTCTGGCTGCCGTCACAACCTGACAATTCAGGCACAGTGAGGGGTCCAGAAGCACCACAAGGCTGCAAACCTCATTGACTAGAGGGGGTCAGACCCCATCAATGGCAAGTGTCCCTCCCAATCCTCGCCAAGTCACAGGACCGAACAACCATAATCACCTCAGTTTTGTCAGATTTCAACTTCAGTCAGCTCTCCCTCATCCAGTCCCTGACAGCAGCCAGGCATCGGGTAAGCAGAAAGACTGCGTAACCTGGGTTGGATGAAAAAGAGAGGTAGAGATGAGTATCATCAGCATATTGATGACACCTCACCCCAAACCTCTGAGTGACCTTGCCCAGAGACTTCAGACACACATTGAGCAAGAGGGGAGACAGACTAGAACCCTGTGGAACACCACTGAGAAGGTCCCGAAGGGATGACAAGCAATCGACCATCACCACCCTCTGGGACCTCCCTGACAGGAAATAACAGAACCACTCAAGTAGTCCTGCGCACCTCTGTCAGGTCCTGCTGTCGTGTCAACAACACCTCATGTTCATCTGTATCAAAGGCTGCAGAAAGATCTAACAAAATCAAGAAGGTAGAATTCTCCTTGTCCATCTCATGGCATAGATCATTGACCAAAGCCACAAGCGCAGTCTCCATGCCATACCCAGGATGAAAACCCAACTGAAATGGGTCCAGGAATACGATTGCATTGAGAAGAGTCTGGAACTGACGGACAATCACCCGTTCAATAACCTTACCTAAAAAGGGAAGGTTAGAAACCGGCTGATAACTGGCTGGGAGTCAGCGTCCAAAGATGGTTTCTTAAGCAGGGGCCGGACCACCACAGTTTTAAGGGTGCCTGACACCCTCCCCTCCCATAGGGCAGCATTGACCACCCCAGCCAAAAATGACCCCAGGTCTCCCTGCTGGCTTTCACCAGCATGGGCAAAGATCTAATTCACAACTGGTTGCCCTCATCACCCCAAGCACCTCTCCTGCATCGGTGGGTTATACCAAGTGAAATCGATGCAAATAAACAGGACAAAACTGAGATTCCATAACCCCAAACTCTGACTCTGTGATTAAAATGCCAGTGCCCAAGTCGTGGTGAATACCTTTTTGTCTGCAAAGTAATTAGTGAAAATGTCACAGCAGGCTATGGATGACTCCATTTCCTGGCAGAGACCGGCCAGGTTAAGCAGGCCCCTCATGACCTAAAATAGTTCTGCTGGATGAGACTTTGCAGATGCTGTGATAGTGGAGAAGAATGTTTTCTTTACTGCCATCACAGCCATGGCATAGTCCTTCAAAAATTATCTATGCTGCAGTCGGTCACCTTCATCGTGATCAGAGTGCAACCTGCGCTCTAGCCGTCTACCCTCCCATTTCAACCACCTCCAGTCCTCCGTAAACCAAGGAGGCCTGTACTGATGAAGCGATGGGAGTCGATGCCTGGGAGAAACCATATCAATGGCCGTGGTCAAGATGTCATTCCACAAGGTGACCGGGTCATCGACAGAGCAGCCGTCAAGGTCAGTGGGTTTATCCCCCAGAGAGTTGTGGAAACCAATTGGATCCATCAGTCTCTGGGGGTGGACCATCCTAACCAGTCGACCACCCTGACGAGGGCATAGGAGGGCCAGGATCTGGACTTGTACCATCACAAAATCTATAGCTAAAATTACCAACCTTTACAACCTCCTTCTTTAGTGACATGTTGTCTGTATGGTTCCTGGGCTTAGCTACAGCATGTATATGCCTAGGCTTTATGGATTAGAATATTAACAAATGCCACTTCTTACATCCATGTGAGCTCTGGATGTGGAATAAGGGCGTGTTGTAGACTAGGGGTTAGGAATCTTTTCCCTTTGAAAATACATTCCAATTAGTGCACATAAAATGGCATGCATGTTTATTAGGCTAATGTGGCCATATTAGATACTAGTAGTGATCAGTTTCTAAAAATAAATGAATACCAGACAATTATGAATAAACACAGCTACTGAATCTGTATTTGAAACTATTATATCAGACAGTTGGTTCTCTGTAAATGAGAACACAGGGTCTAAGGACTCTGGTAACCAAATGTCGTGTTCAGTTCAAAGCCATTTAGAATTAATGATCTTAAAAATCAAAAGAAATGTGTCCCTGGAAAAAACTGGTTTCAAGAATCCCAAACTACTAAGTAGAGGGAATTTCTCCTAACTCTGTTCTGCAGGCTTCCTACAGCACATGTTCTGTTGTGCCCTTGGGACTGTCAAATCAGCAGTGTCATGGGAAAGATTGCACTAAGAAAGGCTTTGGGTCAAATGCAGTCACTTGACATTACGGAGATATCTCTCTCCGGGCTCTTTTCTAGGTGAACCTCCTGCGTAGTCCAGATAAATCCAATTTTAACATGCAGCTATTTAATCAGAACAGTGGCAGGAGGCTCCTTTCAAATTTATATTACATTGTTGGGATATAGGCAAGGACCTGGGTTCACTGCATTTTCCTCATTAGCAGCAATGGGGACAACACAGTGAACATGGGTACCACTGCACTATCATCCCAACTTCCTCCTAAACTGAAGAAATGCTCTATCTCCCTTGGGACTGAAGTGGTACCAGGGGTCTATCTGAAATGGATCTTGCATTCCAGAGAGTGTGGTTGCTGCGTTGGTCCTGAGTGAGAAAATTGGAGACAAAGAATGATATCTTTTATTGGACCAACTATTGTTGGTGGAGATGTGCAAGCTTTTGGACCTCACAGGGCCCTTCTTCAGGATTTTATTCTAAAATGGAGCTTGCAGAACCTTGGAGAGGAGAGTGAGGTTGTTAGGGGAAGATAAGTTGGAGAATCAAAAAAAATAAAACAAATAAAAAGGAGAGAGAGTTAAAAAAATTCAGGGGATAGGATCAGGTGGTGAGTGGCAGGGCAAGGAGGAAAGGCAAATGGGGAAATAGTAGGAAGCGCCGAGGAGATGCCAAATAGCAATTTGCACTAGCAGAGTTGAGGAAGAGGCGATGGCATTATAGGGAATAAGAGGTTTGTTTTGTTCTTTTTTCAAGGAAGTTACAACCTTATGAAATCCCCATTTAAGTCTTTAAAAATCAGGCCTGAGAAGAGGAGTGAGAGAGAGATGATGAGGAAGATGATATTTTCAAGAGTTCCCAGGGGAAGTGATCAAAGGCACAATCCTCCGTTAAGCACCTGACTTCTAATCACATCTAGGTGCCTGGTAGTTTTGTGTTTGAAAATTTCTCCTTAAGAAACTAGAAACTCTTGTGTGCACCATTTTCAATCAGACTAAGGGCCATTTTACATGAGACTCTCTCCCCATGAGGGCTACTGGATGGGCGAGCATTTGTGTGACTGCCAGTGGGGGTGGGTGCGTGTGCACTCCTGCGCTCCACCCATCATCCACACATGGAGGCACTTGGGATAATGGAGGTGCCTCTGTGCGTGGAGCTGGGTGGGGGTGCATCTGTGAGACACGCAGCACACCTGCCGCCGCCTCCACCCATCCCCCATGGACCGCAGCACCTCCATGGTCCATTTGAAAAGGGCCTAAACGGTAGATTTTTCAAAGAGAAGATGATATTTAGCAATCAAATTCCAAATGACTTCCAGTGAAAGTTAGGCTCCTAAGTGCCATTGAAAATGCAGTGCACCCCCTGGAAGCCTAGGTTTTCATGAAAATCAAAGGACCTTAAGATCCTAAGTTGCATTTGAAAAACAGGACTTGGGGTCTTAAGCCACACAGATTCTTTTGAAAACTTGACCATGAATTAATAAATAAATAAAAATAAGAAATAAGACAAGATGGGCACTGAAAGAATTAAACATGTAAAAAGAAGACGATAGAGTAAAATTTTATATCTGGCTCAACTTCAGTGAAGCAAGAGTAAAGAGAGAGAAATACAAATAGGGAAAGAAAAAAAATGCAAATTATTGTTAGTGAACTATGTGTATTTTTCATAGTTTTAGATTTTATAGTGCTTTCATGGTAAATAATAATAATCGTACAACTCTATTATTGTTTATGGAACATGGCTTTTGCAAAATGTTGTTGTGGGGATTTGAATCTCGGTATTGGAGAATGTAGCCATTATCCCCTATACCTAATGCCACAGCAGCAGAACATTTTGTTCTAAAATGCACCATTTCATTTTATGCTCCTTGAAACTATCTGCAATGGCAGTTCCTCACAAATGCCTTCTAGTCAGAAGCATTTTAATATAAGCAGCTTATTGCCCATCGTCTTCCCTCCTTTTGACTCCTACACATGCCTTTGTGGTGGCAAATGATCTGCTTGGAATTTGCTTTCCTAGGGTAGTTTTACAAATCTGTTGCACAGGAAGATATACCTGGCCTTTCTTTATTTTTAAAATTCCTCTTGACTAGATCGTCCATCTCTTGTGGACAAGCCTGCAGGAGAAGATTGAGGAGATCCACAAAGTTCCCCCAACAGAATTTTCTGGATTTCAGGATTCTGCCTCTTCCTTCTCAAGAATCCCTTGGGATGGATTTGAATCCGCTTCTTGCCTGTGCAATCCTAGTGAGATGGTTACTAGTTCCATTGACTTGCTCTTCTAAGAACATGAGTAGAAAAAGAAGAACCTGAAACATGTCCATGCCAAACAGCAGGCAAGTAAAAAAAGGGAATGGCTTAGGCTGTCCCTGATGAGCTAAGGAACGGCATATGGAAGGTCTGGATGCAGTGGAAAGAGTAGCTGCCCAATGTACCCACTATGGTCGGATGTTTGAGATCAGAATGGGATCTCAAGCCTCTCTGATGAGTCCTAAAAGTTACAGACAAGTGCAACTTAGAAAAGTTGGGCTGGTAAGAATGGAAGACAGCACAATTTGGAATGGTGTCTCCCTTGTGCAGTGACAACATTTTCCCCCTCTTAAAAAAACAATGGATGAGTGAGTGTCTGAAAGAAACAGGGAGGCATTTAAATTGAGCAGAGTAGGTGAGAGTTGTGTGACTGTAGTGCGAGGGAAAACAAAGGGCACATCCTCCAGCATAAAAACATGGGAGATATCAATGGAATACTCATATCCCTGACAACTCTTGAGCTAGGAGAAAGAGGTTCCAACAGCTCTTTGCTTCAAGTAGAGAAGAGGGTGTGGAGGAAAGGGGCTAATGGATTAATTGAAATGAGCCATCTTTACCTTGATTGATTTAATTTGCAGGACAAAAAGCTTCGGGGTGAGGCGAGGCTAACCTTTGAATGGAAGGGGGAAACATCCTCAGGACAGACTTGCTTGAGGTGTGTCTCCCTGCTGAGAGAGGCAAAGGGAAAAACTGTATTTTTTTAACAGGATACTGAGGCTTAAATTTATTATTCATTTTACAAATTCATACCCGCACCCTCCTGCTAAACAGCAGCTCGGGGCAGCTAACAAATCATGTTGCTTTCTGTACCATTAATCTAGTAAAGATCTATGGTAAGGAAAAAATTAAAGCCTTGGGTAAATGATCTTGCAATGCACCAACATCCCTCGCCCCTCCAACATTTAGCCAGGTTACACCAATGGCGAGAATTATACTCTGATAATGATCTGTATGGAAAGAGAAGTTGACTGGACAGTGTGGCCAGTATGGCCCCTGTTACTTGAAGTTTATTTATTTATTTGGATATTTAATTTCTGACCCCTCCTGCCAAGGCAGCTCGGGACGACTAACAATTAATAAAAACAATTATAAAATCACAAAAATAAACAGGCATATAAATACAATTAAAATATTCTAAAAGGGGGGGAACGTCAAGAAACCAAATAAAGCAAATAAAACAAAAGCAAACACCCCACCCACCCTAACCCCCCAAAAAACCCACCTGTCTCCCTCACCAGAAGCCTGGGGGAACAGCCAGGTTATGTATTGACGTTGAAAGGAGGAGAGTTCCAAAGCCACTCGGACCTCTGCCGAGAGGGAGTTCCACAACCTCGGTGCGGCCACCAAGAATGTCCTCTCCATGGTCACCCCCTGGAATACCCGAGGGACTTCGAGAAAGGTGCTCCTGGCTGACTGCAGGGGCAGTTTCAGAGCCTGGGGAGTGAGGCGGTCCTGCAGGTAGGCAGGGCCCAGGCCTTATAGGGCTTTATAGTTAAGTACCAACACCTTGAATAAGGCCTGGAGGACTATAAGCAGCCAGTGCAGAGAAGTTGACCTCTGGGATTTTTTGTAGCATGAAGAACTCCCCTTTGTGAGAGAAGGATCAGATTATGGTGAGCCAGAACAAAGCCTTCAGCATGGTAAAAGGCAGGAGGCAGCTTCAAAACATTTTTTGCCCCATTGCAAAGGTTCTGAAGGCTTAAATGATTTGCTCCTAGTTAATAATTGGGTGCATTTTGATACTGCACTTTATTACTGCACTAGCATGTGGTTAAGCAATTAGCAAGATTTTCTCTGACTATACTGTGGATGTATTTTTCCCTTCTAAAATATTTTGAAATTCAGCATGCAAAGACGTTTGGAGAAACAAAACTGGTGTGGTTTGGCCCAGGCACTGAGGTAGCAGTGTCAACATGGTGTGAAATAGGCTGCCTCTCCTCCTTTGAACAAGACATCAGGTGACTTGGTTATTCAGATAAATACTTTGACACAACATAAGGTGCTGAGGCGGGTGGCAGTACCCGCCGTAGCAGCTGGCATTCAATGCTGTGGCAACATCTCCTACTTTTTGAATTATACTGTGAACACTAATGTGCAGATTAGCCATATTGTTCTGTAGTAAAGTGGATAACAGTTGAATTGGTTGTTTTATTGGTGTTAGAGAAGGGTAGCACAGGGATGTGAACACACACTGTTTGATGAAACTTGCTTTGCATAGAAAACAACTTCACAGGAAAGCAAGTATACCAAAAATATTGATGTCCTTGGGGTTCTTCAGATTCTCACAAATTTCTGTCCGCAAAGAAGCAGTCTCCACTGACTCTTGAACCTCATTCAGTCTAAATCCGTTTTTAGACGAGTGCGCAGTGCGCTCGCGCGTGGTTCCCAAAATCCCACGAGGTGGGATTAGACGAGACGCTGCTGCGAGTCACGCACATGGGAGGGGGACACGCATTTTTTTCTGGCCGCTATTTGACCACCTCGATCGCCGACCCGGTCAAATCGCGGCCCGAAAAGAATGTGCATCCCCCTCCCGTGTGCGTGACTCGTGGCAGTGTCTCGTCTAATCCCGTCTCGCGGGATTTTGGAAACTGCGCGCGAGCACATCGTGTGCTCATCTAAAAATGGCCTAAAGGATGCCAGAGTAGAAGAGACCATGTGGAGTCCACATTTGGCCGTATTGGACTAGATGAACTTTGAGGTCCTTTCCAGCCCTACACTCCTATGTACAGCATTCTTCTTCTTGTCCATGTATTATCACTCAACATAGTTGCTTCTTGTGTGTAATCCAGTACTATTACATTACTGTGGAACTTGTTATCCGAGGATGTGGTCAAGGCCTTGGATTTTTAAAAGGATTGGATAAGTTCTTGGAGGATAGGTCTATTAATGGCTATTAGCCAAGCAGGTTGGGGGATGTAGCCTCTGGCTGTAGGGAGCTAGGAGTGAATGGCAGCGAATGGATCACTCCATTATGGTCTGTTGGATACCTTTCCAAAGTGACCAAGAATGGCCACTGTTGAAGATGGGATGCTGGACTTGATAGACCATTGGTCTGACCCTATGCCTCTAACCCTAGTTCTGCAAGTCTCCCTGAGCACTACTGCCTTTGGGAAGGAGGAATTACAAATGTGTCTTGGGTGGGAGGTTAGAGCAAGTATGGTATATCGACAGTGTCCATTGGACATCTCCAAGAACTGTATGAGAATTCTTGCTTCCTGGAGAGCCAGCACAATAACCCTCCAGCAACTCAAAGCTCTAACACCTTTGTACTGGGATTTCCATTTTCCCCATGGTTATTGTCCTTGCCCCTTTCCTCAACTTGCCCCCAGTGAATCCATCTGCTAAAGCTAGACCAGCACATACCCTGTGCCTCCCATCCCAATTGTGGCTGGTCCCTGGACATGAGGCAGAGAGGGGAAGGAACATGAAGTGATTTCTTGTGCCCATTTCTCTTTTTCATTCTCATCCAGGCAGGACCAGCCACGATTTGGCCAGAGCTTCTCTCAAATTATTTCTAATTCCATTTGGTATTCAGTGGTGCATTAGCACAGTTTTACAAGCAAGCAGGGATGTTTAGTAAGTCATGGGAAGGGTCTATAATGCTTATTGCATTGATGCAACCAGTATTAAACCTTATCTAACAGGTTTTCCACTCCAGCACTTTTCAAACTGGTTGAGAACAGGAGATTTTACAAGATGATTTTTGTGTCATCTGCAGGTCTTAGCCAGAGTTACGCCACTTTCTTGTCCCCTCCCCCCCCACCCGGAAGTAGCGGGGGCTAAAAGCCCACAGGCAGCGGCTGGAGCCTCAGAGCCTGCCTGCTGCGGGGATTCTTTTTTCCAACCCTCCCCCACCTGGACTCACCTGTTTGCGGGTGGTGCCGGGGGGTGTGTGACTCCTCGCCGCCACGGCCGGCATTACCACCGCCGCCGCCTCCATCATCGCCGCCGCTCGCCGCTGGGGCCGCCGCCGCCGCTGCTTCGTCCCCGCGGGGTTACCTGCGGGGACAAGAAGGAAAGAACTCGTGAGTTGGGGGCAGGGGGGGG
>QEPC01011483.1:567712-580922 GCA_003113815.1 Sphenodon punctatus
TTATTGATATGTTTTATGGTTGTATTTTAAATGTTTTTAAATGTTTTTTATTGTTGTAAACCGCCCCGAGCTGCTGTGCAGGATGGGGCGGTATAGAAATCTAATAAATGAATGAATGAATGAAGGACTGAAAATTCTCTGGAAAGGACATAGGAGAAAGAAAAAGCACTTGAGCATTCCTGACTTAAACATGGTTTATACAGCAGAAAACTGTATGTATGTTCGAAAATGACCAGTGGCCTGCAGCCATGCTCAAAATGGAAGTTTATTATTATCAAAATGGGAAGTAGGATTTAAATGAAATTCCTACCTTTTTATCAATATTTTTTAAATTAAAAAAAAGAACAAGGAACTTGCAATCCCCAGGTGTTTACCATGGATTTGCCTCCCAGTAGAAGTGTTCACACATCACAAATTACCACCTGCTGCTTTGCAGAGGTATGCCACTTGAAAACTACAACATCTAAAAAGACCCTCGGAGGATGTCTTCACTTTCACTGACACTGCTCACCCGTTTCCTTTAACGTTTGGAAGTGGTAATATCTGTGTACTTGCCATGGCAGGCTTGGCCTGGGAAACAGTTGGTGTTTTTAGATAAAATGCTACCCCACATACCCACCCAGAAGCCACAGCACTCACTGTCCATTTGAAGGTTGAATGGGGAGATGCGTGCTCCCATGAGCCATGGAGCACCCACTCATGGCCAGACACAGAGCACCGCTGGGAAATCTGGAGTGCTCTGTGCGGGGAAAGCCAAATAGCTCCATGGCAATGGGCGACCAAGGAGCCCACATCCATAAGAACTGGGGGAGCCAGTCATACCAGCAGACCAGTCCGCTGCTCATCGGCACCGTGGGTGGGGGACAAGCAAGTCACAAGAACTGGCCAGGAGTGCTGGGGTGCCCGGGTTCCCTAGCACTCATGCTGAGACATGTCAATTGCAAAGACCAGCCTGGCACACTTCCCCTTCCCCCATGGTTTGTGGCAAAGGGGAGTGCATGGCCACTTGCCCCAGTGGTCAGGGTAGCCACGCTAGAAGCCGCCCATTTAATCCCTTGCAACACACTCCACCTGAGTGGGTGCTCCGTGGCAGTGCCACTCAGTGGCCATGCCTGCCCCCCACCCCCCCATCATCTTGCTTGTTTAAAAAAAACCACATTGGTTTCACTGGGGTTACCCACTTGATGCTCCAGGAAGCCCCCTCCCTCCCTCTAATGACAGGGTAGAGGTTTAGTTCCTGAAGTAGAATAGAAGAAGGGAAACAAGAAATGTGTAGATTCTCTTCCTGCTCCCTCCTAAACCAGAGGATGCACATGGTGTTGCTCAACCCAGGAACTTTGAAATTGACCTTTCCAGGGGGTCAAATGGACAAATAAGTCAAAGAAAAGAGGCTCGCATCACAGGCTCACATCACAGTCACGGCCTGCAGGCCTTGGCAAAGGCCTGTGGCTATGTAAATGTATTTTATTTATTTATTTATTTATTTTAAATTTTTAATATCCTACCCCTCCTGCCACAGATGCTCAGGGTGGTTCACAACATCAGTTCACACAACATAAAACTATAAAAACATATTCCCCCCTCCCCTCTCTCCCTCCCCAAATGCCTGGTGGAACAGCCAAGTCTTGCAATTTTTACAAAAGGAGGGAAGATCCGGGGCCATCGCGCCCCCACCAGAAGGGAGTTCCACAGCCTCGGTGTGGCCATCGAGAATGTCCTCTCCTGTGTGGCCCCCCAGAAGACTCAGAGCACCACGAGAAGGGCACCCCCCGATGACCGCAGGGGCTGCCTCACCCAGGGGGTGAGGCAGTCCCACAGATAGGCAGGGCCCAGACTGTTTAGGGCTTTATAGGTTAACACTAACACCTTGAATCGGGCTCGGAAGACTATTGGCAGCCAGTGCAGAGAATGGAGCACTGGTGTACTGTGCTCCCGGTGGCCCAGTCCCACCAAAAGATGGGCTGCCGCATTCTGCACCAGCTGCAGCTTCCGGGCATCACCATGGGTAGCCCCACATAGAGCGCATTACCATAGTCCAGTCTAGAGGTGATGAAAGCATGGATGACGGTGGCCAGGTCAGAGTCTGAAACATACGGCCGAAGCCAATGTACCAGATGTAATTGGTGAAAGGCACCCCTCGCCACAGCCTCCACCTGAACATCCAGGTGGAGCTGCACATCAAGGAGTACCCCCAGACTCTGCACCTGGGGAACCAATGGAGGACAGACCCCATCTATGATGGGGGCCGTCAACTCCATCGCCTTACCCACCAACATCACCTTCGTCTTGGTGGGATTCAGCTTCAGTTGATTAGCCCTCATCCAATCCCCCACTGCCGTCAGACACCAAGTAAGCACAGAGACTGCGGGGTCTGGATCTGTTGAAAAAGAGAGGTATAGCTGGGTGTCATCAGCATATTGGTAGCACCGTATGCCAAACCTCCTGATCACCTCACCAAGAGGCTGCATGTACACGTTGAACAGGAGGGGGGACAACACCAAACCCTGTGGGACACCACAGTGAAGTCTGAGTATGATGAAAAACACTCCCCGAGTACCACTCACTTGGGTTCTTACAGCCAGGAATGAGCGGAACCATTCAAGAACAGTTCCGCCCACCCCTGCACAGTCCCGCAGGTGCGCCACCAACATCTCGTGATCAACCGTATCAAAAGTAGCTGACAGATCTAATAGAACCAACAGGGTCAAATGACCCTGTTCAATTTCCCAGCGCAGATCATCCACCAAGGCCACAAGTGCAGTCTCCGTGCCATAACCCGGACAAAATCCCAACTGAAAGGGATCAAGAAAACTGATGCAGTCAAGATGCCCCTGTAACTGCTGAGTCACCACCCGCTCAATAACCTTCCCTAAAAAGGGAAGATTAGAGACAGGTCGATAGCTGGCAAGGGAGTCAACATCAAGTGATGGTTTCTTGAGCAGAGGCCATACCATCGCCTCCTTCAGACAGCACAGCACTCTGCCCTCCTGAAGGGAGGCGTTGACCACCCCCACCAGCAATGGCCCCATTGCCTCCTTGCAAGATTTAATTAGCCAAGATGGGCATGAATCTAATTAATAAGAAGTGGCCCTAACGCTCGACCTTAACAGCGAGCCCCAAGGGTCCCAACTGCATCAGCAGGTGTCACCGGCTGAAATTGATCCCATAAAACTGGATAAGGCGTGACTTCCATAACCTCTGGCTCCCTTAGTGTAATAAATGCAGCGTCAAAATCATGGTAAATACAAGCAATTTTATCCACAAAATAATTCACAAACCTATCACAGCATGCTATAGATGACTCTACTCCAAGGTGGAAGGAGGCCGGACTGATGAGCCCCCACACCATCCAGAAAAAGCTCTGCTGGGTGAGATTTTGCAGACGTTATGAGGTCAGCAAAGAAAAGCTTTTTTTGCTGCCCTCATAGCCTCAGCATATGCCCGTAAACTGGCTCTACGCAATCTGTCGGCTTCAGCACGATAATGGCACCACTGTTGTTCCAACCACTGCCCTTCCCGCTTCAGCAATCGCAGCTCCTCCAAAAACCATGGTCGCCTGGGCAGCAGACGTCTAGGAGTCATCCGATCAATGGCCTCAGTCAGCAGAGTGTTCCATAATGCGACGAGGTCATCAATGAGACGGTCGTTGAGTTCAGAGGGTACCTCCCCAAGAGCCAACCAGAACTGTTCTGGTTCCTTTAGCCTCCAGGGACAAACCATTCGAATTGGCTCCAGACCCTTGCAGGGGCAGACATGTGCTAGGAGAGAGGTCTGTAGGAGGTAATGATTCAACCATGACAAGGGCACTGCTGATATCTCCCCCAATAATGGAACACACGCCTCAAGGCCTATGCAAAACTAAGGTTGAGCGTACGTCCTACCTGATGTGTCGGGCCACTAACCATTTGGGATAGGTCCATGGTTGGCATGGTGGCCATGAACTCATGCTCTGCTCCCCTGAGGTCAGTGTGGATGTTGAAGTCCCCCCAGACCTTTGAGGACCACAACACCACCGCCACTACCACCTCTGATAAACCATGCAGAAAGGCTGCTGTACAGGTAGGTGCATGGTATGCAAGTAGCACTCTCAAACTGTCCCCCGCCAAATCGAACACCAGATGGAGAGCCTCAATACCTGCCATGGTTTGCACCAGGTACCCCCTAACAGACCACCTCTCCCTAAAAATCATAGCTACACCACCACCCCGTCCCTCTGACCGTGGCTGGTGCTGCACGGGATACCCGGTCTGAATGAGGTCAGCCAGGATAGGCCCTGACTCAGGGTCCAGCCAGGTTTCCATAATACCCACGAGATCGACGGCACAGTCCAGGGTTTAGTGAGTGGGAACTGCAACAAACACCTATCCCACTTCACTGATCTTAAACCACCCCATTTGGACCCATATTTCCCCCATCCTGACCCCAATGGCTGCGCCCCTCCCTCCCCAGTGAAGTCCACCACCTCTGGCCCCCCTCCGGCTGTTCCATCCTGGCAGCAGAGGAGACCACCCACCCACCATCACCCCCCTACACCCCTCTGCCACAGAGGTGCAACCCCCCTTTCCCAAAGGGCTGCACCCCTTCCTCACACCAAGGGAGCCAGTCCTTTCCCCCCTAACCCAATCCCCTTGCCCCTCCCCCATATAAAACAGACATTCTATTCCCCCCGCCACCTTTATCCCAATCACAACTCGCTGTTTGCAGGAGGGGCGGGGTACAAATCCAGAACATAAATAAATAAATAAATACCCCCGCCCTTTCCCGCCTTGTGCGGCCCTTTGGTGCGGCCCTTAGGTGTGCTGCTGCCGGAAGTCCGCTAATGAGCCCCAGCCCCGCCCCCTCCTCCAACAGGGGGAGGGGGCGTATGTCACCTGGGCCAGGTAACTTGAGCCCTGTTGGTGGTTAAACTCTTGATCAGCAGCAGTGGCAGCAGCAGCAATGACGGCAGCAGCAGCAGCAAGGTCAGACCCTGAGGGGATGGTGTCTGCATCAGGGAACATGGATCAACTGGAACTTTGGTAGGACCTGTAATATGCAGGATAATCCAGCCTCTCTCTCAGGCTGCAGGCATCCCTCCTGTCTCTCTTCTGTTTAAGCTTGCTCCCAAGGCTGTAGCTATAATAGGAACAGGGAGTGCAGCTGCACTGGAGCCCATGAGCATGGGGGGCCATGCTCTCTGGAGCAACTGTGTCCCCTGCCACTGGGAAGGGGCTGTGGGGCCCTATTCCATCTTCTTCACCAAGGCCCACTCCAACCTAGCTATTCTCTGTGCTGGGACTTCAAGCCTAGGGAATCCATGTTCCCTGATGCTTACAAAGGGGCTAGAGGTCCCGTTCTATCTTTTATACCAGGGCTCATTCTCTCCCTCAAGTCAGCGATCCCACTGAACCAGACCCAGGCCCCATTCCACCCTCCCCAAGCTAACAACCTCCTGACCAAGCCAGCTGTATTCTCCACCCTTCCCCAAACCAGTGCATCCCTTTTAAAATTGATAGCAGACTTAGCAGCAGCAATTTTGTTTGCATTTTCCTTTCCTTATAGATCTGTCAAACTGACAGAGCCTTACTGCATTTCAGCGCTAAAATAACCCATATGCAGAGACCCGTGTTAACTGTGTTTTTCACATTGGCAAAAATGGGAGGAAATGCAGTGAACACAGGCAAAGATACAAATACAAATAAATGCAAATACTAAAACCACAAATACCTGACCCTATGCACAACCCTAATAAAAAGTCTAATTATGTGAAGTGGTGACACTGGCTACCTCCACCACTGCCCCATGGGTTGTGTGGCCATTTATACTTGTGAAAGGTGAGTGCAAAATGGATGCTAAATGCTACTATATCTGAATGGTAATATGTTAATGCAGGGTTGCCAACCAAAAATGATTGGTTCACCATCTTTTAAAATCAAGAGATTAAAATGAATAATTATTTGGGTTATTTTTTATTCATCTTTTAAGTTTCTGAGCCTTTGCAGTGAAGTTTTCTACCTTTCCCCCACGCAATTCTCCTTTCACTCCAGTAAGAAACAGGCATAACTACATCAAATTCAGTGGAGACAGGGGCAATGAAAATTTAAGTGGAAGAAGAATCATCCCCATTACATAAAAATAAGGAATGATAGAGGAGGAGAAACTGCGAGAAGAAAGCATCCCCTGTTGTTTGTGTTATTGGGCACTAACTGGCAAGATACTTTAGGAGCAAGTATGCAGCAGTGTTTTCTTATTGTACCCTCCAGTGCTTTTAAGTAGGGAGGGGAAACTGCCAAGAGTATGCGATGCCAGGTTAGTGTCTTTGAACTAGCACACCACGTTGCAACTCGATAATCAGTGTGCGGTTGCGTAGCAGGAGAACCTGTCACACTGTCACCATATTTATTTAGTACAGTCAGTAGCTACTGATGTTGGAACTGCCACCGATCTGCTTTTAGGAGGAGGAGGAAGGAGGCTGGGACAGCACAAAGATGAAACATTAGTGAAAGAAAACTCTGGCAAACAGTAGCAACCGTCATTCCTGGGGAGCAGTATCCCATTAGTATGTGCTTTCAGTTCAGATGGTAGCATACTGAAGGGAAGATGCCAGTTCAATAACCAATCCTGTAATTTGAATTGTGGCTATCTTTGATCTTAAAGTGTTTCCTAAACATTTTTAAATTATAATGCTCCTCAGTTGTTGCTGTTACATTAATATGCTCTGTGTAATACTTCTGCTTCAGTAAATATGTTGCTAATTTAGTTGCTTTTGTTTCTGCTGATGCAAGTGCATTTGAAAACAAAATTGTCCTTTTCCTGCAAATAGAGTGTTCTGAATAACACTCTTTTTTTTTTTTTTTTTGCTGGTGGTTACTATGACAATAATCTTGATTCAAGATATAACCATGCAAGTGGTTTCTATAACAACATGATAGGATGCTTTAGAAACAGGATTGAAATAAACAGATTCAAAACAAAGAGTCTGTTAACCCGTTTAAGGTAACTCTTTTGCATCCCCATAGAACATAGTGGCAAGCTTGCTTGTTTGCCAGAACCATTTTTAAATTCTCATAAAGTACATATTTCCACTATAGAAAACAAGCCAGGTTCATGCACATGCTGAAAGAGAGAATGCCAGATCCTAGAGAATGGTCCTTTTTTTTTTATGAAGCTCCAAGACAGAAATTTGACTTTTCTATACAGGGCTGGCCTTAGAATTTATGGGGCCCATGGAAAAAAATAAAATTTGGGGCCCCTGGTGGCCCCTTCCTCTTTCCCCTCCAGGGGTCCTAGAATTGGTCATGCTTGGGGTCCGTTATGAGGTAGAGGCGGCCTACACACCCTCCCCTGGTAGAAAGGGGGCCACTTCAGGGCCCCCTGGAAGTAGAGAAAAGAACCGAGCCTGGGGTTATTGCTGCAGATCCCCTGTGGTAAGGCCAGCCCTGCTTTTATGGTTCTCTGATCATCAGACCATTGAGTCCTGCTCTGGTCTTGAAGTTCAAGCTAGAGGAGCAAGATGCAGGATGTCGGCAAATTGCCCATTAAGATAAATAAAGGTAAGGGTACCATGTGGGAGGATAGAGTCACATTAAGGGATGGAAGCAAAGAAGGCACAGGTATTAGAGAAACAGGATTTGGAACACAGGTTTTGAGATGCAAATTTGAACTGGGTGGAGAGAATGAAGAGTTTTGACTTCAGGCAACACTGTTGGATGAAGTTGTTCTGCTGAGTTAGAATGATACCTTGTACATCTTACGTGGTCCCTCACCTTGCTATCACAGTCATCAGTATGGGTTGCTATGTCCCCTGGCATGCTTTCCTCCCCACCTGCTGAGCTGCTGATCCAAGCATGACATCCCTTTCTCCTTCTTCTTGCTTAAAGATGTCTGAAACAAATCAATTCCTGTCTCTTTGACTCTTTAGGATTATGTTGTTGTGTTCTCAGTTTCCTTGGCGCATCCTCAAGTGCCATCAAATAGCATCCCAGAATATAGTGTATATGCACAGCCTTCTGGGGTTCTATTTGCCAATGAGTCACTGGAAGATTTGTGAGTAGTTGTCTCTTTTCACTATCTGTCAGGGCGCATTGCAAATAAGTTGAGACATGTCTAGGTGTACCAAAGCAAAGCGATCTGAGATGCAGCACTAAGCACCTTAGGCAATGAATACACTTCTAGTGAAATCAATTATTTCAAAATCCTACTTAGTGCCAAAGGATTCTATGATATTTTAGTGAGGAACTCAGACACTGCTGTGTTATAATCTCAGTGACAGATCTGGATTCTTTAAACAAGAGATGAATGCAGGCAGAGTCAAAGGCTAGTTTTGAATCTCAGTCATAGGGAGCAGATTTAGCGGATACTTGGGAATTCATTCTACCAGCATTTCTTATTTATTTTATTTATTTATATAAAATCTTATATCCCACCTCTCCTGCCAAAGGCAGCTCTGGGCAGCTAACAGTTTTCGAATATATAATAATAATAAATGCACAATAAATAACAAACATAAATGCATTAAAAACAATAACAAAAGGAGAACTTAAAAATATAGACAAAAACTCAACCACCCTAACTCACTACCCCCTTCCATCTCCCTAACCAAAGGCCTGGCGGAACAGTCAGGTTTTGCATAGTCATTGAAAGGAAGGGAGATCCGGGGTCAATAGGGCCTCTGCCGGGAGGGAGATCCACAGCCTAGGTGCAGCCACTGAGAATGCCATCTCCATAGTCTCCCCCCCAGGAAACCCAGGGGACTTCAAGAAAGGCGCCCCCAGTTGACTGCAGGGGTCGATCCAGAACCCGGGGAGTGTGGCAGTCCCATAGGTAGGTAGGGCCCAGGCTGTATAGGGCTTTATAGGTGAGCACCAACACCTTGAATTGGGTCCAGAAGACTCTAGGCAGTCAGTGCAGAGAATGGAGCACTGGTGTAATGTGCTCACAGTGGCCCATCCCCATAAGAAGATGGGCCGCCACATTCTGCACCAGCTGCAGCTTCCGGATCGTCACCATGGGTAGCCCCATGTAGAGATCTTTATAATAGTCTAGTCTAGAGGTAACGAAAGCATGGACAACAGTGGCCAGGTCAGAGTTCGAGACATATGGCTGAAGCCGCTGCACCAGATGTAATTGGTGAAATGTGCTCCTCGCTACCGACTTGGGAGTCGAGGAGCACTCCCAGACTCCGTACCTGAAGGACCAGCAGAGCGCAAACCCCTTCAATGATGGGGGATGCCACTCCCACCACCTTACCCACCAACATCACCTCCATCTTGTTGAGATTCAGCCTCAGTCAGATCACCTTCATCCAGTCCCCACAGGTGCCAAACACTGAGTAAGCACAGAGACTGCTGAGTCTGGGTCCGATGAAAAAGAGAGGTAGAGCTGGGTGCTATCAGCATATTGATGACCTCGAACATCAAACCTTCTCATGACCTCACCCAACGGCTGCATATACATGTTGAACAGGAGACGGGACAGAATGGAACCCTGTGGGACTCCACACAAAAGGTTCCAGGGAAATGACAAACAATCCCCAAGCACCACCTGCTGAGTTCTTCTGGCCAGGAATGAACGGAACCATTCAAGAACAATTCCACCTACCCTGGCTTGGTCCCATAGGCGAGTCACCAACATTTCGTGGTCAGTAGTATCAAAAGCATCTGAGAGATCTAACAGAATATGCAGGGTCGAGTGACCCTGATCTAATTCGTGGCGGAGGTCATCGACCAAAGTCACAAGTGTAGTTTCAGTACCATAACCCCGGTGAGAGCTGGACTGTGAGGAATCCAGGAAACTGATGTGATCCAGATGCCCCTGTAGCTGCTGAGCTACTACCCATTCAATAACTTTCCCTAAAAAGGGATTGTTAGAGATCGGCCAATAACTGGCCAGGGAGTCAACGTCAAATGATGGCTTTTTGAGCAGGGGCTGCACCACTGCCTCCTTGAGGTAGCCCAGCACTCTGTCCTCCCTAAGGGAGATGTTGACCACCCTGGCCAGCAAAAGCCCCAATGTCTCCTGACTGGCCTTAACAAACCAGGATGGGCACATATCCAATTCACAACAGGTGGCTCTGACTGTCCTAAAGACATCCTCCGCATCAGCGGGTGACACCCTCTGAAACTAATCCGACAAAACTGGACAAGAAGGGGCTTCCACAGCCTGCGGTTCTCCCAATGTAATAAGTGCGGTGTTGAAATCATAGTGAATACGAGTGATTTTGTCCGCAAAGTAATCAACAAACATGTCACAGCAGGCACTGGAAGGTTCAAGTTCCAGGCGGAGGGAGGCCGGAATGACCAGCTCTCTCACCACCTGGAAAAGCTCCTCTGGATGAGACTTCGCAGATGCTATGAGGGTAGCGAAGAATTCCTTCTTTGCTATCCATGTAGTCACGGCATCTTAGTGGCCCCAGCGGGTTTTGAACTGTGAACTGATGCCATATACAGTTGTAGCGCATACAACCAGAGTTGTAGTGTAGTGGATAAGGTGTTGGACTTGGACTGGTGAGACCAGGGTTTGAATCTTGCCCTAGTCAAAGAACTCACTGGGTGGCCTTCGGCAAGTTTCACACTCGCTTCCCCATCTAGAAAATGGGAATGTATGTGTGTTCCCCTTGTCTCTCTTAGATTGTAAACCCACTGAGTAGGGACCTGTCTTAATAAATCTGTGAGTTTAAAAAGTTCTGGATATGCCTAGTAGTGCTGTAGAAATGCTGAGTAATAGTAGTGGAACTACGACTCTAAAGAGATGTGTGTTGTCCCTGCACATCATAATGGAGTACTAGTTCTCATATATAAAACTAACAATTAAAATGTCAGTAGGGGTTGTTTTTTTTAACTGGGGCTGTAGTTTTTGTGTAACAGCACTGCACCACCACATAACTGGTGGTGCAGTGCTGTTCCACAAAATCGATAGCATTTAAAATTGAGAGTGGCCGCTTTCATTTTAACTAGTGGCTCAAGGTATGTACTGCAGAAGAACAAAGGCACAGTTCATGTTAAGGAGAGAGTAGTGGGCATAGGTCTTAAGGAGCATTCACACAAAACCTGGATCCCAGGGGAAGGGTGGCCCATGCTGCTTCCCTCATGGGCTGGTTGTCATCTGAAAGGGTTCATTGCACTAGCAAACCCACGTGTGGCAAACCCCTTCAGAAACACCCAAACCACAGGGGGAGTCAGCAAGGACTGCCCTTCCCCCGGGATTCAGATTTGGTGTGAATGTGCTACCTACCCTTATGGTTTACGTCTTAGCTCTCATCCACACAAAGTAGCACAATCCTACATTCTGAGTGTTTGTGTGAAATCTTTGCCACTTCCTGTGCTCTTTAATAATCCTAGCATTTGCTGCCACCTTTTGCAAAGGGTTGGCTCTGTATGTGTGGTGGTGTATTTAGAGTGCATTGTCAAAGATTTAGTGTGGTTTATTCCAGGGGCCACCATCACATTGAAATGCACCCACCAGGTGTTTCTCCAGACTGGAAGTCCCCGAGTCACAGCTCGGGCCAGCCCCCCTCCTGCCCTAGTCGGGATCCCGCTGCCCGATCTGAAGTAAAGTGGGTTTTCACATTTGAAAGTCTATTCACTGTGGTTGGGAGTTCGAATTCTGACTACGGTGCTGGTCTGATGCTGGACTAGGTAAGTCCATGAGTGGCACACAGGCTATCTCATGTTAGTTTTCACCCAAAAGCATGAAACATTAAAGCCTTGTTAAAAAACACTCATCCCCTTGCAATTAGCAATGGTGCTCTGTGGTTTGATTATCTCAGAGCAAGATTTAATTCCTGATCTAGCATTTCCAGTTTATTACTAGTGACAATAGAAATGTGGCCAGAAAGTCATAAAGGAGGGACTCCCTCCTCTGGCACCATGCCCCATGTTATTTCTGGAACATTTCATGCAGAGAATCCACAAGGAAATTCCTTCATGTCCTTTGCATTGTGGGAAATACCACAGTGAAATAGGGAGAAGAAGGGGGGACTGAAATGCAGAATAATTAACTATTGGACAAGACAAATGCAGATTGAGGAACATGGGTTGAATTTGTAAAGGGATGAGCATTTTATGAATGTGACCTTGATGTTTTGTGCCTTTGATAGTGTGTTAAACAACATTTGCGTATAGCGCTCTAAATGCACCACACACACAGAGCCACTGACAGGCTGTGTTGACTGGTAGCTTGCACACTCAAAGGACCTGGATTATTCTCTAGGAATGTGCGAACACAGTTTGGACGTTCGGTGTTTGGCCTGAACTCGGCCCGTTTGGATGGTCGAACCGAATGGCCGAACCGAACAGCCAAAGCCCTGAACAGTTCGGCCACATTTGGGTGAGTTCGGGCGCGTTCAGGTGGGAAAAACAGGGCTGGCAGGCCCGGGGGGGAGGGGGGCAGTTGAGGAGCAGACTTCCTGGCGCCAGGCGTGGAGAGACTTGGATTAGCAGCCAGCCTGCCCAATCACCATCCCTCTTTTCCTCAGACCACTGGCTTAGCAGTCTGCGATTGGCCATGGACTAGGCTGGACGAAGCCAATGGGGCTTGTGGTAAGGCGGGCGCAGCAAGTAACAAAAGTCATTGCCCTCCCCCCTTCCAATTTTTTCTGAGCTAGCCACTGATCCTGTCAGCAGGCATTTTCAGAAGTCTCACTCTCCTGGCAGTTTGTGTACCTCCCAATCTATTGCCATCCTCCTCCTATTTCACCCATTTCCACACATTTACCTCCATAGTTTCATTTATTTAAATTAGATTAGATAGATTTAGGTGTTATTTTTATTTTTTACCCCTCCCTGTGTTCTTTCTCCTTACCCTCCATTGAATCCTTCCCTCCTCCCTGTATATATTTCCTTCCCTGATTCCCTTCCCCTGTTTTTGGATTTATTTAGAGTAGCATTAGATTGATTTAGGTTTCATTTCAGTTTTGTACCCCTACCTGTGTTGTTTGTTGTGAGCTGTCTGTGTTCCCTCCTCCATCCCTGTGTGTGTGTGTATATATATATATATACGTCTAGGCTCTCACCTAGATAGGAGTACCCCCAAATGAATTCCCCAAGGCCAAATAAAGACACAAGCATGCTAGGCTTGATTATAAAACATATATTGAGTACATACAAGTATAAGACTGTTGATCAGATAGTGCAAGTCAATAAATCAAACAAAGTCCACGCATTCTAAATCCACTGATATTCCCTGACTGTCTCTTACCCTAAGAGGTACAATACAGGTCCATCAGATGCTG